>CM032644.1:5351029-5708404 GCA_019097785.1 Fraxinus excelsior
ATCATTAATACTTTTCGACTTGAACAGCTAAGTGAAATGACATACACAATGTTGATTTAATAATCCATAGAAATTTGTCCTACTCCTCGTGAAAAGATTGGCCATTGAATTACTCTTACTCCTAAAAAGATTTAAAATATAAAATTAAGATTTCAAAATCTTTTAGGAAGATAGAGAGAATTAAGTTATGTACAGCTAGTTTGACACTCTGTGGTATGTACAACTAGTTTGACACTCTGTGGTATCAAAATCGAGATTGTTGATTTGAATAAATGTTGTTAAAATGAATGTTAAAATTGTGTGTTATGTCAAAGAGTGTAAATAAAGATGTCAACCATGATGTAAGTGTAGCAAAACTGAAAGAAAGATTATATGTACTGCCTGCATATGTATGGCCTCAATTTAATTATGTTTTCCTTTGACTTCGAAGTTCAAATGCTGATTTAGCCCCTGTTTGACACCCATTAATTTCTCTTTTTTTTTCTCATTCTCAATTTTCATTTCAACTACACATTCTCCAAATAAAATAATATTACACACAAATCAAAAACTTTTCATCACTTTTCCACCACATATTCTTACATCAATCACTATTCCAAAATTTCTATTTCTCCCAAAATGGGTTTCAAACATGAGCTTAATCATTTGTTGAATGTTTTACATTAAATTCTATTTAAATATATTAGTGAGTTAGGGCATATCCCAACCCTTAAACCAATTTGGCATTTTTCGTGTGAAAATATATTTATGTTTTTTTATTTGTATAAAATGAACCATGCTTAGCGTATAGGGAAATATTGTCATTGAATTTTACAGGAGGATTTGACATTTTATCTTTGAGAGTTGGCCAAAAATGGAAAAGAAAAAGAAAGTTCAAAGTTCAAATTTTATCTTTGAGAGTTGGCAACCATACAGGCTTGGAGATAATTTGACAATTAAAGTCCACGATTCGAAAGGAAAGTATTTTGGCCACGTAGTAGTTCAGGTGGCTAATATTGTTGAAGAATTGGTATATTATGTAAATCTCATTTTGACCGCCTGTGATTGCAAAAAGTGTTGCATGGTCAGAGTGAATATATTTGTGGGTTTGATGCAGGGTGAGAGGCTTCGTTCATGGCTTATATAGCATGAACTAGTTGGGAAAATGCAACTAAATCTAAACTATTCAACAACTCCCAAAAAAAAAAAAAAAATTCGGATAAAATATAATCCTTTGACTTCAAAGTTCAAATGTTGATTTAATTATTTGTTGAATGCTTTATTTTAAATTCTTTTTAAATATATTAGTGAGTTAGTTAAATTTTCTTTAACACATCTTTTACATATAAATCGTATTCAGTTTTTTTTAATCAAATATCCGACATGGTGATATGTGTACAAATTTAAAAATATGAGATGACAAGACTAAATTCATGGTATTTGTTTGCTCAATTAAGCTACTTGTACAAATTTTACAATTTTTTTTTTTTTTTTTTTTTTGAATCAAGGGCCAAACAATTTGTAAAGAAAATTGTACAAGTAGCATGATTCTTGTTGGTTATCTAAAGTATCACGTTGAATCATGTGATCTAAAAGCTTACCTGACACGTTATTTATTTATTTTCATTTAGTTTTTCAACGGGCCCAGTTGGTACACAATTTCAGCACCAAATACTCACAACATTTGGGATTTTTCTACCTATAAATACTGGGATTTGTATTGCAAGATTCACAGCTGAGTTACTGAGACTCGTAATACTCTTCAAATAGACCCTTTTTCTCTCTTCGATGGAGTTCCAGTTCCCGTTTTCCCTCAATACTTCCTTCCTTCTTTTGTTCTTTCTGTTCATGCTGGTTAAAGAGTACATACGATCAAAAGCTCGTAATGCTACACAGAAATTGCCCCCAGGGCCAAAAAAACTCCCTTTTATTGGGAACTTGCACCAGATGGTAGGCTCCCTACCTCATCGTACTCTCAGTAACTTAGCAAAGAAATATGGACCGATCATGCACCTTCAAATAGGTGAACTTTCCACAATTGTTATATCGTCTCCTGGAATAGCACAAGAAGTATATAAAACAAATGATATTAACTTTTCTGATAGGCCGGACCTGGTCGTCGCTAAGATTTTATACTACAACTTTGCTGACATTGCTTCTGCTCCGTACGGTGAATATTGGAGAGACATGCGTAAACTATGTATGATGGAACTACTAAATTCAAAAAAAGTCCAGTCATTTCACAGAATAATGGAGGAAGAGGTTTCTCGTCTCATTAGTTCAATTGGAGACTTGGAAGGAGTAATGATCGATATGACCGAAAAAAGTACAGATTTAGAGAGTTCGATTGTCTGCAGAAGTGCAGTTGGTCGTAAATGCAAGGACCAACAATCACTAATCAAGTTGGGAAAGGAAGCAACATCCTTTGCAGGAGTATTTAATGTTGGAGATATCTTCCCTTCACTGTCACTTATTGATTCCATCTTTGGATCCAAGCGCAAGTTATTTCAGATGCATAAAATGATTGATAATATGCTCGAAGGCATAATCCGAGAACACGAAGAGGAACTATTTTGCTCGACAATGGGCAAAACCAGTGATGATCAGCATTCAGAAGATATACTCGACATTCTCTTGCGGCTTAAGGAGACCAATAACGAAGCTATCACCAGAGATAGTATCAAAGCTAACATATTTGTGAGTAATTAATACCTGTTTTGAGTAATTAATACCTGTTTTCTCGTTGATTTTTCTTTTCACTTTAGCCTCCTAGCCAACAGTACCAATTACTTTTATTGTAGTCTTGACTACTGACGTGACATGTTAGTTGTGGGCATATTTTATCTTGTTTAACATGAATAGGAGATCATTTCTACCTTATCTTAAATTTTTAACACGTTAAAAACTTACTTATTTAACTCATTCTGTACCACTCTTCTCATGTGTGTACAAGATTCATTAGTAGTGATAGTACAACTCATGATCTCTATCTTTTTGATATCTTACAAAACCAACCCATCAAAAAATTTATTGTTAGATAGGCAACAAGCTTGGTTTTTATAATTGTATGTCTTCAACAATTTGACCTAAGGAAATTTTGGCACGAATGTGCAGCTATTGTTAGCTGCTGGAATCGATACTTCATCGACTCTTATTGAATGGACAATGTCTGAACTGATGAGGAATCCGCGAGTAATGGAGAAGGCACAAGCAGAAGTAAGGCAAGCTTTCAAGGGAAAGGAGAAAATCCTGCAAAGTGATATTCAGAATTTGAGTTATCTAAAAATGGTGATTAAAGAATCTCTAAGGATACACCCTCCAGGTCCCTTGTTAGGCCCCAGGCGGTGCAGGGAACAATGCAAGATTAGTGGATACGATATACCAGCTAATACAGTAACTATAATAAATGGTTGGGCGATCGGAAGGGATCCCGAATACTGGCATAATCCTGAAACTTTTGAACCTGAGAGATTTAACAATGTTTCAACTACATATACAGGAACTCATTATGAGTTTATACCGTTTGGCGCGGGGAGGAGGATGTGTCCAGGGATCAACTTTAGTTTGGCCGGCGTCGAGCTCACTCTGGCTAACCTCCTCTATCATTTCAATTGGAAACTTCCAGCTGGGATCAGCCCTGATAAATTGGACATGACTGAGAAATTTGGTGCAGCTGCCGGAAGGAAGAACAATTTATTCCTGATTCCCACGCCCTATGTCCCGAAGAATTAACAAGGATTTTTTCCTTGTCTTAAGAAAATTACGGGTTTGTAATTGTACTGTTTCCAATAAATTGTAAGGAAAAATAAGTTTATCTTCCTATGAAAATAATATTTGTATTGTCATATTGGCTTATTTTCCTTCTCAAATAAGGGCATGCGTATGTCTTGGATTAAGTGAAAATTTCCTCATCTAGGCAATTAATATTATTGGTGTTTAATTGGGCTCTTGTTTTTACATCTTGTTGAGAATCTTTTAAAAAATTATTCAAATATACTTAAAAGAAAATTTTTAATTTCATAAGCATTCGACTTTCCAAAGAACGTTTTGAATAAGGGCATGCGTATGTCTAAAAGAACGTTTTGGAACTCGTCATATCGAAACTCGTTTCGAGAATTATATTGTAACATATCGAATAGTACAAACAAACATCGAAAATAATTAAACGAACGTCTCAAAAAAGACGTCTAACTCGTCTATTCTTTAAAAAAAAAAAATTCATTTACGTTTATTATTTTTGTGAAACAATTTTTTTATTATAATTTATATTATTTTATTAGAATATTTTTATATGGGTATGACGTCAAAAAAATTTAGATCATTACACAAAATATAATAAATTAACATTGAATAAGATTCAAATTCGAATTATTTTTTTTCTTATTGGGACAAATGGGTAAAATAAAAATGTGGATTAAAAAGAAAAAAATAATTAGAACTTGAACCTTATTAAATATTAATTTATTATATTTTGTATAATGACCCGAAAATTTTTGACGTCATACCATGTAAAATATTCTAATAAAATAATATAAATTATATTAAAAAATTTATCACGCAAAAATAAGAATTATATTCACCAAAAATTATAAGAGGAGAAAAATATGGGAATGGTAAATATTATTGGCAAATTCTATAGGGACCATTTCTGCAAATTACCATAAGTTTCTAACGGGTGTTTAACGGTTCATAGATGGAAGGACCAATTCCGCAAGAAACGTTTGAAATAAGGGTACAAATGCCAATTTTAAAACGATAGGGACCATTTTAGCAAAGAGTGTAAACCATGATACTTTTTGTAGTCATTATGCAAAATATAATATATAAAATAAAAATTTATAAAACATGGTATGCATAATGTAATTACACCCAATATACATGCATGTGCACATGTATATATGATTAATCCACTCAATAATGCTATATGTATATCTTGTTTTTTATATTGTGGTACATGTCGACACATGATTGAACAAATTTTATTTTATTATTATTTTTTTTTTTATAAAACTCACTTTTCCTCCCAACACTTTTTGAATTCGTGTACAACATCAAAAAAGTTGTAAACTTAGAAATGTACACTTAACATAATTCTAATCTACTAAACACCGATGACATGTCATATTAATCCATTGATTCTAGTCCAAGTCTCTATAAATGGGGTTTCCATCTTAGAACATTATTCCAAGTCTTTACACGTTACAATTATTTCCATCTAAATGTTAGTCCAAGCTTCTGTTTGGTACATATTAAAATTTTCATTTTCATTCTTCTACTCATTTTCAATCGCACATTCTTTTATAAAATAATATTTTCCATCACATCAATAACTTTTCCTTATTTTTCAACCACACATTCTCCATCAATCTACCAATCCAGAATACATTCTTCCAAAATAAGGTGACTCAAACACACCCCAAATCTCTGTATGTTATAATTATCATTTTTACATTCAGGTGAGGTTGAAGTTTACGACTAACAATACATGATCCATTGAAAAATTGTAAACTAATACCTAGAATTATAACCTTCTATTCAAATAAAATTGATCCCTTTGACTTCAAATGCTGCTTTAGTCATTTGTACCTTAAATAATCTGTGATATTCATTACGTTTGCTATTTTCTAACGTCGTTTGGAAGGAGAGAATATCATAATTAGGTGACATTTGATTCCAAATTTGAAATTTCCAGTAAAATAGATAAATAAATAAAAAATAGCATTTTGCTCCAAATACATTTTGGAATAGCATTTTGATGAAAAATGTGTAATTAAAAAATAAGGAAAATTTTTGGGTTAACGTGTAATATTATTTTATTGAAGAATATGTTGTTGAAAATAAGAGAAAAATAGAAATGTATTTTGAAAATAATGAGGACAAGAAATATATGTTTTCTACTATATAAAAGTATACAACTCTTTGAATTAAAAGTTCATAGGCTACTTTAGTCATTTTCTGGAGGCTTATTTTCCAAGTTTTGCAAATATATTGTTCTAAAAGTGATGTATATTGAGTCACCTCTATCTTCTAGTCCATGAAACCTTAATATAAAAACCAGAAACCCTATTTTTTTAACTGCATTAAACAATCTAAACTTTCAACGTCAATGATTATGCAGTTTTTTAAAATAAAATAATTCTTTTCTTGCACAGACCGTAGTGTAATAAACAACAGTATGCCAATATGTATGTTAACGATAATTGGATATTTTTTATTTTTTTATAAACTCGGGATTTTGAGAAGATGTCATAAAAATAATTGGTGCAATTTTTTAAGCAATAGTGATGACTTCTTTCTTTTCTTTTTCTTTGTTTTTTTTTCCTGGTGGACGAATACAAATCTAGTTGTCTGTTCGTACAAAATCAACAAGCGTACGGGATCGTTGACAAGTAATAGAATTGATGAGTTGAGAGTATCGTCTCACATGGAATAAATCAAGTTTACTAGTTATGTATAGAAATCGAAACATGTAAAGAAAATAGAGAGTTTAATTTGATTTTATGCTAAATTATCTAACAAAGTGGTAAAAAGTGTTTTTTTGTCAATTTATGGATGATTGTATTGGATCTCGAATTCGCATATTGCTATCTATTTCAATTCTTGATTCGTAATCTAGCTCCGTTCATGCATTCTTGACAATCGATAATTCTATTGTCATTCATTCTCTTTTCCAAGACAAATTAAATATATTCTAACCACGACCAAAAGAGTTTGAATCGAGAAAGGAAACTAAATTCCTCTGCAAAAAATATTTGTGCGCGCGCCCCGGTATAAGTGTTGCACGCGTTTCGTAAAACCAAATGACTCTCGGGTTGGGGAAAATAAGGGGTTGCGTGCATGCCATGAATTGCCTGCGTGCGTAGGTTTGTCTTTGAACAGCTTTCGGTATGTTGACCATAACTTTCTCTAAAAAAAATTGATCGATCTGATTCAAAATGAGTTGGAAAGCTAATTCAATGGGACACAATTATCCTAGAAATACAAAGTTTCCAATTCAAACAATTGCTATCCAGAAAATAGGTCTCATGTTGAGACTAAACATCCGCAGCATAACTTTTTTCGTTGGAAATTGATTTGTAAAAATACATCCACTATATTTCACTCATTTGACCTCCAACTGCATCCAATTGATCCTATATGATCATCAATAATATTTTTGTGCTCTGAATCAACTACTGGATGTACACTTTGATCTCCAAACTTTGAATGTCCTTCGTTTTCGCATTTTTTCGTTCATTTCTTTCAAATCCATCAATTTGCATTGAGTTCAACCTAACAAACATAATTAACACAAAATTAAGCTATAACTCATCCAAATCACTAACAAATATTCTAATTTAATGGCATATATAAGTGTACAAAATACATTTATCAAACACCCTTAAACTGAACATTTGTTTGTACTCAAATAAAACTATAACCTAACTTAACAAAAAATTCTAAACACGCATATGGTTAGATAATTTACCTTTTGTCTCAAGATCGGAATGCATGTATTAAAACTATGAATTGCTACAAAATTATAATGCTAAAACTAATTTCTACTTATTCAATGCAAAAACAACGTGTATGTGTGAAAATTCATGTCAAGCACCATAAATTCATAAAGTGACTTAAATCCCAACCATGAATAGTCAAATTTGTCCTTCCTCATCTCGTGAGTTTCAAAACCTCAAACTTATTCTTTTTACTCTTTTCCCAAGGTGTGATATAAGGCTGAATTTTTAATATAATACTAATTCTCACCCTCTGTAGTTTGGTTCGATGTTTGCTAATTGCAGTTCAACACATCAACAAATGCTGATTCTCCATATTTTCTATTACTTCAACCTCTAAGAATCAATTAAGTTAACAATCACTTGTCAAAATTCTAATTCTCTCGAATAAGTGTTCGGGGCTTAATCAAGACATGTATCGATTCTTTATTTATTTATTTTTTTGCGAAATCCTCTCCATTAAACTTTCTAAATGACCATTGTAGCGAGCTTTCAGCCGATGACTCCCAAGTCAGATGATCATAGGACACCAAGTTTTTAGAGACTCTTGCAGACTTAATCACTCAAGTCATAAAGGCTACGAACAGAAGTTTCACAACAAGACAATATTTTCTCTCTTTCATGAAATGATTAGTGCAATACCCCTTATTAAACACTTATTCTCAAAAATCAACCTTTAACTAAAAATTTTCACCTAATTTTCATCTTATTGGCATTAAACAATCCACAAAAAATTTAGCACACATGAAATCCACATCTATCTCAATGTCTCCCTAAAACAGCTCAATCACCTCCAAACTATCATAAAATTAGTTTAATAATGTATAATTTAGTGGTTAATTGGATTAGTATCTAAGGTCCACTAATTTTTTTTATCACCTATTCAAATTTTGAATCAAAGTATTTTTTTCATGATGCAAAACATATGTGCGCAAAAATATCAAGTTTCACATGAACAAGTATAAATCAATCTTAACATGTAATTTTTTCACAATTTATAATCTAATACACGATTCCAAACATATGCATCATAGTAGGCAAAATTATCTAACCCACACTAACACACATAAAAAAAAAGCTATTTTTTTTTGCACTCGAACAAGCACACAAACCAATAGAAACTCAATGTTTTTCCACCCTCAAACTTATAACATACATTGTCATCAATGTCAAAAAAATATAACATGAAATATATAAAAATTACGGGCAAAGATTGGTACTAAGTACTCCCTAATATATATTTAAAGGTGGTGAATGGACTGTCATGAAAGGTCTGGCACACTTGCTATGTCTTTTCCTTGTCCAATGTATTCAAGTGTTAGTTCTTTCAAAATCGTAAAATATGGAACACTTTATAATAAACTCTAACACATCCTAAAGGGAAATATATGGATGAAGATACCATACACTAATTAAAAGCAATAATATTTATAAGTCTATATTCTAGAAAACAAAGTTAAATAAAAGAGAAGAAAATTGAGTTGCCTCCCGATAAGCGCTTGTTTATAGTAATTAGCTTGACTTTGTTGTTTTGGCTATTTATGGTGGTTTGAATATAGAGTTTTCAGTCTTGCATCGGCTATACTAGCAATTATTTTTCAATTCATCTTTAAGCCTCTAGATTACAAGATTACCATTATTGTCCCGCCCAACAATTCCACTTTCTTCATTCATATTCTTGTGACTTCTCCAATGGTCTATCATTTTGCATTCCTTATTATCTGAAGGTTGCTTTAGTGGAGCATTCATGGTGAAACTTTGTTGTTTTTCTTCAACTATTAAGATTATTTCACCATTTTCAAAATCCATTAATGCTCGTACAATAGATAAGAATGGTCTACCCAAAATTAACAGAATTTGTTGAGCATCTATATCAAGGATAATGAAATCAACTATAAAGAAGTTATCTCCAACTTTGATGAACACATCCTCTACCGCTCCATAAGGATACTTGAGTGTCCTTTCAGCTAGCTGTAGGATTATTGATGTTGCTTTTAGATCATCCAATCCTAATTTTCTGTAGATAGATAGTGGCATCAAATTACTACTTGCTTTAGAATCAATTAAAGAGTTTAAATTATTTGAATTTCCTATAGAGCAAGTTACAATGAAACTCCTTGGATCCTTTAGTTTAGGAGGGAGCATATGCTTTATGACTGCACTGCACTGCACTCTTCTGTCAGAGCTACTGTTTCATCCACCAACAACTTTCTCTTCTTAGTCAACATCTCTTTTAGGAACTTTGTATAATTTGGAATATGTTGAATGGCGTCAATGAAAAGAATGTTCATATGAAGTTGTCTGAGTGCATCCAAGAACTTTTTAAAATGATTTTCCAACTTATTGTTCTGCAACCTTTGAGGCTATGGGACTGGAAGTGTGTGTTTATTGACAAGAACAATTGTCTTAACCAGTTGATCGTTCGACTTTTCTTCTTGTGTAACATTTGTTGATTCTTCAGACTGAACTACTTGTTCCTCGTCCATGGTAGGTATCTGATTCTCCTTGATCCCTTTCTTCTTCACATTGATTTCTAGCAGTTGAACTCCACTTTTCGTTGTGATGGTCTGGACTAGTTCTTCTTTAGGCTATTTTTTATGCCTTTAAGGAAATGGAATAGGCGACACATAAGCTCGAACATGGGTAGTACGCTTAATTTTCGGTGTCTTAATAATTGCATAACTCACAGCTTCCTCTACAAATACATGTTCTCGTAGGTTCTTTTCTATGTCGCTTCGCAGAGTACCTTGTGTTCTGTTGGCTAATGCAACTGCCATTTGACCAATCTGAGTCTCCAGATTTTTAATTGCAGCCTGCTAGTTCTGAATAAGTGCCTGTTGGTTTTGGAAATTATTCTCACTCTTAGTAATGAACTGAGTCAATAATTTCTCCATTGATGGCTTTCTGTTTTGCTGTTACTGTTGTTGTTGGAATCATGGTGGTCTTACCTGAAAGTTTCCTCTTTGTCCTTGACTTTGATTGTTGGCCCATGAAAAATTTGGATGATTGCTCTAATCTGGATTATAGGTATTGGAGTAAGGATTGTTTTGCTGCATCTGAACATTTCGTGCATAACTGACTTTCTCGGGCTACTAAACATGGGTTGAGGCCAAAGGACAACTTGATAGGTCCAAGGCATTGTCCAATGGGATATCCATTATTGACCCTCTTGCTGAAGCATTGGCTATATTGCAAAATCTAGGTCTCAAGCCTGAATACAATATGCAGATTTTAGAGTCCTTAGAAATGTTCAAATTGGGGCACTTCCTGAAGTGATCTTTGAATCTTTCCTACGCTTTTGGATAGCTCTCAAGGTCCATTTGCTTGAAGGTATGTACTTTATTTTTGAGTTGATGGACTCGAGAAGGTGGAAAGAACTTCAAAGTGATTTTTTGCACCATGTTATTCCATGAAACATTGCTTACAGGGATTAGTAAGTTTAGCCAATCTCGTTTACCGTCCTTTAAGGTGTGAGGAAATAAGCACAGTCGAAAAGCATTAGCAGACATGCCTTCGTGGCTAATCATATCGCACAACATTAAGAAGGCTTGAATATGTTCATGAGGATTCTCAATTGATCTTCCAGATAACCTAATATCGTGATGATTTTGAAATAAGTTGATAACGTCAAGTCTGATATGGAAGTTGGCATGTCCAAACGGTGGATATATGATAGGTGGTTGCACATGAGCGAGAATGGGATTTACATAATCCATTACTAAACCTTCTCCATCATTTGCTACTACCATAGGCTGGTTTGGCTGAACTGGCTAAGGTAATTGTAATGGATTCTAAACCTGATTTGGATTTTGATTTTTTGCCATTTCTATTGCTCCCATTTGTTCTCTTCTTCGTTGTCTCAATGTTTTTGTTATTTCGAGATCTATTGGAAGAAACTCGATCTCGTTAGATCTTGCATAAACTATAATTTCCTGAAAAGAGTAAAATAAGAGACTTAGTTCGTTCAATAAATAGCCTAAAAAATAAAATAAAAACTTTAAATCTAAAATAACTAATAAACTCAAATTAAATAAATTATTTCCCGACAGCAGCGCCAAAAATTTGTTCTTCCAAAACCCGCAAGCGTACAGGATCGTTGACAAGCAATAAAATTGATGAGTTGAAAGTATCGTCCCATAGGGAATAAATTCAATTCAAGTTTACTAGTTATGTATAGAACTCGAATTATGTAAAGAAAATAGAGAGTTTAATTTGATTTTATGCTCAATTATCTAAGAACGCAGTAAAAAGTGTTTCTTTTGTCAATTTATGGATGATTGTATTGGATCTCGAATCCACCTATTGCCATATATTTCAATACTTGATTCGTAATCTAGTTCCGTTCTTGAGTTCTTAACAATCGATAATTATATTATAACTAATTCTCTTTTTCAAGACAAATTAAATTTACTCTAACCACGACCCAAATCTATTCTTAGTCCAAATTGTTCATCCTCGCCACCAGATGTATCACTATGAGCACTCGAATCTGATTTATCATCACTCAAGGTCACGGCTAATGCCTTACGTCTTTCTTTATTCGAATTCTTCTTCAAATTAAGACATTCATTTCTATAGTGACCATAACCCTGATACTCATGGCATCTAACATATTGGATTTTCTTATTAGGAGTCCTAGAGTTATTCTTTTCACGCTTGTCTCTCATGGATTTACTAGGGGCTTCAGTTTTCTGTTCTTGAGGCTTTCTCCTATTCCTCACCACTTTCTGAATTTTATTAACAAGATAAGCTATTTCGTCGTCCCTAAGCTTCTCAACATCTATAGATTCACTCTCTTCTTCCCTAACATTATTCGTGGCTATGGATTTAACCTTTGAGAGACTGTGAGTTCATAGGTTTAAAAGGGATTCTACGAATTCTTCTATTTTAACTGCATCTAAGTCCTTACTTTTTTCAATCGCTGTGACTTTAGGCCTAAACCTTTGAGGTAGAGATCTAAGGACTTTTCTAAAGATCTTGGACTCGAGATTCTTTTCACCTAAGTTGAAACTCCAATTGACTATACCATTAAGCTCAACATAAAAATCATCAAATGACTCATCATCCGTCATTCTAATTTCTTCAAACCTAGAGGTCAACATTTGCATTTTAGAATTTTTCACAATTTTAGTTCCCTCATGTGTAGTTTCTAAAATGTCCCAAACTTTTTTAACAGTCTCACACATCGAAACTCTTCAGCAGACACAACCATAAACATGGCATAAAGACCCTTACTGTTCTAGTTACATTCAGTTAAATCATCTTTATACTAGAATGAAATATTAGTAGGTATAACTACACCAGCAACAGTAGTTGAAGGTGGAGTCCACCCAGTTTGAACGCTAATCCAAATACATTCATCCAAAGCTTTACGAAAAGCTCTCATTTGAACTTTCCAATAAGCATAATTACTTCCGTCGAAAAACTGAGGCACAGACAGTAACTGACTCATCTAAAATTAATAATGAGTCAGGAATTGAAATAAAGCTCTGATACCAATTGAAAAATACGAAGTTCGACCCAAATTACATCTAGAGGGAGGGTGAATAGGTATAAATGCAAAATTTATTAAATATAATTAAATAGCAACAAGTCACTAATTAATTATCTAGATGATTATGCAATCAATTTAATTATTCTATGTTTGAATATCGTAGAATATTAAAACAGTAAAGAAAGCTGTAAATCACACGCATTATGATCACGGAGAAACCAATTTGGTAAAAATTTCGAGTACTTTACCAGTCAACAATCCACTATAAATGATATTAAAATTACAGTCTACCAAACTAGACGACGACACGTATTATCTGATCTCCTTACAGCAATTCTAACAGCTATCCTGGATTCTCTACTCCTGCACCAATTCCTAGCTATAGTTTCCAAAGCTCTCATGAATTGCGCTCTCCTGCATCAAATCCTAGCTTTGTGAAATCGTCTGTCTCATGTGGATGCATGAAGAACTCCGCGTTCTTCAATGACTGGAACTTCAGTAAACTTCCCTTGATTTTCAGGAACTCTGACTGATATGAAGCAATAAGCAGTTTGGTATTTGGATTTAAGATCTAATGTTTTTCTCACCGCCAGAACAATTTACAATCAAGAATGAAGGCTGAAATCTCAAAAGAAGAAGAGAATATGAAAAGCAAAGAGTTTTCTTAATGATCAACCTTAGAAATCACGTTCTGTGGTCTTTGGATATTTATAAGTAGGTTAGGAAATGAATGCGTCGGACAGCATTGTCGCTTGAGCAAAGGGCTAGTGATAATCAAGCGATAGGTTGTCACTCGAGCAAAGGTAATGCGACAGCCGAGCAATGAAGTCTCTATATTTGACACTCAAGCCAAACATTGGCGACAATATAGCAAGATCTCGTGCCATTTCTCATTCTTTTCCACTCTCGAACCCTAGACCTAAAATATCACAACTTATACTAATTCCACACTACTTCTTGACTTTTTACAACATATAACCTTAAGTCTTTTTTGTTTGCTGAATTCTCAATTACATTAAATACCTAACAACAAGTGTTACATCAATCACTTTTAAAAAATCTTCAAAATATGTTGTAAGAGACAGCGTGGATTTCATGAGCCTCAGATGAATCGAGAGCCTCATAGGGTCTTTGTGTTGGTCCTCTGAGTGAAGAGCTTAAGTTTTTTTTTTTATTATTTCTTTAGGAAGTGCTTCAACTCAAGTTGTAGTGCTCCGGTATGAGCTTTGATAGTTTACATAGTTTTTTTTTATATATTTGATCACTTGGGTCTTTGTTGTCTTTCTGCTGATTCTCTGTCAACATGGATTTTGAGCCTCGGTGACGAGGTGTAACAAACATCTCTTTAGACTATCCACTATTTGCATGTCTAATATAGTTTACCTGCCATTTCTTTCAATGAAGTACATTTTTTTGCTGAATTATTAGCTAACTGGTTCAATTTCGTATTTAGTTACATATTTTGATGGCTCCGATGCCATTATTTCAACTTTGATTTGTAGTTTTTGAGCCTTAAAAGGACAATAAAGTGGATCTCATAGAGCCCAAATTAGTGTTCATTGCCCTTAAATGTAAAGCATTTCTATTAGTCTGGGTCTAATACACTTAATACATTGGGTTTTCTTCTGACTCATGTATCAGGTCGGTTGTTTCAATTAGAGAAAATACAAATTTATTCAGTTTTGCTTATTCAAGCATGTATGATTTGAGATAATTGAATCACTGTTAAGTGCAATTGTTGTAAAACAAACCATTGGATTGAGATATTGAAGCTATATGGCAATTGATAATGAAGTATATGATCAAGCAATGAATAATAAAGATAAGAATATGACAAATGAATGAAGAGATTTTATTGACTCAATAATAATGGAGAGGAGAGAAAAATTACAATAGATCCTATAATTCTAGTAATCTATTTTGTCACACTCATGAAATTGTATAGAAGAGTTTAATATTTATAGAAAACATGTAAGGGACGTCCAAATCCTCTCGGTAGAGTTGTTGATGAAGTAGGATGCCAACAACCGAGTCCAAAACGAAGTAGGATAAGAAAACGTGAAAAAACTGAAGATGTTTGCGGTGGGCCCTCGAGTGCCCCAGCGCCCATGCCAACGCCGGGTGTTCTGTCATTGATTTTTTTTTTTTTTTTGCTTTCTCCATCAAAATCTTATTCAAGTCTAATACCAATTTCCAACTTCCAATGTGCCTCCAAAATAGAACTTTAACTTGACATAGGACTCCAATAGCATTCCAAACTTGAATTCCTCATGACATGCACTTCAATTAGAATTCTTTAATTACTTTAACAACTTCAACAAAGGAATTCGGGTTACATCCAAATCCCAACAATCTCCACCTTGACACGAATTCCACGAAAGAATGAACTGGCTACTTTAACAATAACCAAAACTAATTTCTCCAACCAAACACAAAATACTCCATCTCTTCCAATGAATCCAAGCACTACTATGTAGAATTACCTTAGATTCCCAAAAACTAATGATGATTTTGAAATAACCAAAATGGGTTGTAACACACCTCAAAGTAGAATCAATATCAAATACTTTTACAGAAGGTCCATTGTTAGATTGTACACATTCTACCACACTTAAAGTATGCTCAACAAAATCAGCATTTACATACCTTGTTCCACTGGGTTCGTCCCTAGCAATTGAATATACTGGCACCACAGGTGATGGTGGCAAAGCGACGTTATCTATATCTGAGATTTTTCCGTCCCTTCAATACAACCTGGGCACCCTTAAAAACCTTCAAGGCTCCACCTACACCAAAGAACTTATAACCTTTTGAATCAAGGATAGACAACAAGATGAGTTTCTTCTTCAAATTCGGAACATGTTGAACCTGGCCAAGTGTTCTAATTGTCCCATCCAATAATCTGACTGTACCAATTCCAACAACTCGACAAGATGCGTTGTTTCCCACAACCACGACACCTTTGGAAACAGTTTCATATGTAGTAAACAAGTTCTCATTAGGACACATATAAAACACACATGCTGAATTAAGAATCCAATCCTCTTCCGGTTTAGACTTAATGTCAAATAGCTAAGAGATCTCCATCACATTGGCCAACCATAGTAATTGGTCAAGAAAAGTCACCATTTACCGACTAATACATATTAGTTGGGAAAAGTATAGTTTTTCTTACCAAATTTTGTTAGTTGGTAAAGATCTTGATCGGGAAAAATATACATTTGCCGACCAAGAAAATTATTTAGACTGGTGGAGATAAACATTGACCTACCACATTAGATTAGTCACGGGGTGGGGGGGGGGGGGTGAATCTCCTTTGCCGACCAAGAAAATCTAAATTGTGGTCGGTAAATTTGATTTTGTTTTGAAAAAAAAAAAAAAAATGAACTGTACGATAATAAAAAATGCCAAAAGAGATTGAAATCCCAACTCAAGTACTATGCTCCAACAAGAATTTAAAATCAAGAAATATCTAAAATCACACCATGTGTTCCATTGTATATAATCTTACAAGATATCATACATTCAACATTGAATCCAAAGCAAAGATACGTTCACAATAACAAAAATGCAGATACTTCACGAACTTGATCTCACTGAAGAAGAAGAATTTGAAATACCACCTTTTTCCAGACTAATGCAATACACTTACTAGATATCAACATCATGCATAACATTTTCTGTAGTCTAATTAGTAAAAGTTCAGCAACTTCAACTGTAACTCTATCTTCTCTATTTCCAATTGGATGGAACTAGTAAAAGTTCACCTACTTTTTTCTTTTCCTTATCAGCTGATCCAAATTTTGCTTTCTGCTCATTCTCGACCATCCAAGCTGCCTCTTCACTAATGACCTCTTCTTGCCTCTTTAATGCAACAGCCTCCTGGTATGCAACTTCAATTTTACTGCTACAACAAGAGAGGGTAAACATTCAGGAATAAGATTATGCCAATTTCATGAATTGAGCAGGCATTTGAAAGCTCGCGCAGATACACATACATGCATATCATAAACACTAAAATCTAAAACATTAAAATTTTAAGGAACAAACTAAAAATTATATTTTTAACAGTAGATTTTTACAGTGACCTTCAACCAAACAAGTTCCAAAGACAAAACCACTTTAGTTTTATAATCACTGACCTCTGAATAGCATCTCTCAGACGTCACAAGCCACGAATAATCAAGTCCAAGCATGGAAATATATTTTATGAGCTCCATAAACTAATACCTCCCTAATTGTGCTTTTAATGGAACAAAAATTACACACAAATACTCAGTCGTACTCCAAGTAAAGTTGAAATCTTTACCAAAAGTCCACAATTTCAGCAGAATAATAGAGACTAATACAGTAATATTTTCCCTACCATTGTCTCTAAAAAAATTGTTAAGGCATCAAGGCACGGTTGCTCAAATTGAACCTTCGAAAACAGAAAAGATCATCCTATTTCTATCCACTTTGGCCAGAACTTGCAAAGTGAAACAACAAAGATAACTATCTGTCATATCTAAATTAGCATCTCTAAGATTTCTTTTTCATTTTTCCAAGAGCAACACCAAGGATAGTATAGTACATATTACACTTAAATATCAATTCATTTCCAAAAGAAAAAAAAAATCCGAGCATAATACCCACCTCGTGTTCTCTACATATCCAACTTTACACACTAATAACAAGAAGATTTATATAACTGGGTCTTCACAACGTCAAGTGGGGTCGTAACTGCAGCAGCCAGCAAAATAAAAGATATATTACAAACCTGGATCTTGACTGCCTACCGAAATCAGCATCTGCATCATCGCCGCAATCAGGCACCGCACTACCGCCGTAACCAGTCACTTCGCTACCTCCATAGTCAAGCTTCCCCAAACCCTAATGTAGCCAAGTCCACAAAATCCCCATCCCTTAACCTACCAAGATGATTTGAGATAAAAGTAGGCTCAAAGATAGAGAGGGAGAGGGAGGCGGCGAAATAGGGTTAGGGATTAATGCAACACGGGAATGAGTAGATGTGTTAAACTTCAGAGGGAAAGAGAGGGAAAAGATAAAATTCAGAGGGAAAGATAAAATTTAGTGGGAGGGAAATCAGGTAGAATGTAAAAAAATATTCCTATACGTTTTTATAGATATTTTCACCAAATATTCCTATACGTTTTTATAGATATTTTCACCAAATCAGGTAGAATGTAAAAAAATATTTTCACCAAATTTACAACAAAATTTTCAATTGGTAACTTTTTTTTTTTTTTTTTTTTTTAAATTTACATAAAAAGTTTTACCAGCAAATTTTTTTTTTGTTCATAATTAAAATTTTATTTTATAGTTTCTAACTTTAATTATTCATCAGTGCCTATTTAATAATTTTTTATTTTTACTTAAAAAGTTTATCAATAAATTTTTATCATTGGTAATTATTTTATTCTTTTTATAGTTTTCAATGGAATCATCCGTTGGGAAATCCGTTGATAAATTATTTGATTTATTTTTTACCATTTACTAACGGATTAACAACGAAATTATACCAACGGAAGACTTTCGTAGTTACTCTGTCGAATCGAAACTAGAACCAAGAGCCAACTAAATTTAGGTTGATTCTAGTTCTTGAACCGAAACCATGAGTACTTGACTCCAAAATCGAATTTATCCTTTTTGTAAGTCTATTATTTTTTATTTTTTTACAATTTATTCATTCTGATCCATTGAGCCGACAAGCAAGTAGCTAGTAGGACTGTAAGCAAAAATCGCCAAACTGGAAAATCGAACCGAAACCGCATTTTAGAAACCGTTGGTTTGGTGTCACGTGGACCCGTCAACGAAATGGTTTTGAACCAAACCAAACCGGTCAAAAATGGTTTGGTTTAGGTTTGAGAATTTTAATTGCGGTTTAAAACCAAACTGGACCGGCGAAAATATATATAAAAATAAAAAAATAAAAGTAATGAATTTTTTTTTCAAATTCATCCAAATATGTAAAATTCAATAGTTTTTCCATTTATGTATATTTTTGTCAATTTATAATTTTCTATTACATATATATTATTATTATCCAATAATTCTAATTTATATCAATAATCTCAAAACTAACCTAATCTATCAAAAACCATTTTCCTCTTCAAAATTCAAATTTCTTCGGTTACTTTTGAGTTTGCATTCTCAACTGAAGGTCGGATACTTGATTCTTTTAGGAGTTTATTAGGTTTTTGGAATGGTTGAGGCTTGTATATGAGAAAAGAATTAATTGCAAATTAAGAATGAACTTATAGTGATGTTCCAGTATTTAGATGAAGTGGAAGCATTTGATGATTCAATGAAAGTTGTGGCATGTGGTTTATATTTTCTATTACCGTATTTTTAAAGATTCTCTTATCTATCTAGTATTCAATATTATGATGATGTAACGAATGCATTTGTTTAACAATGGAGACTATGAATCATGTCTGACAACAATTGATGTTTGAGTATATGTGAGAACCCGAATTTGTAACAATATACAATGGTAAACTTGTGTAATTGTTATGTTTAGATATTATAAATAATTGATTTATTATTATGGTTGGTTAATATCTCTGTCTATAATTTTATTTTTCAGATATGATGATCACGAGATCTTGTAAAACATCATTATGTTTTTTGAGCTTTATATGTAATTTAATAGACTTGTATTGTAATGTTATCGGAAAGTCTTAGCCTAAAATGGCAAACAAAAAACTATATTTTAGTTTATTGTGATTTCACTTTGATTTAGTTGGTATTTAAATTTGCAGTAGATATATTTAGTTTGTTTTAGATTTATTGGTAGTAAGATATAAATATATATTGAATTCAATGAATTAATATCATAAAAGTAGGCAGACAAAAAAATATACGGCGAAATCGGCGGTTTAAAATCGGACCAAACCGTTGGTTTAGATTTGAGTTTTTCTCAAACCGGTCTAAACGGTTTGGTTTGAAAAATTATCAAAAACCGATAAAACTGGACTGCTTACAGCCCTAGTAGCTAGTTTGCAAGACCTAAGTAACAAGTACCCTAATCGATTAGATTCATTCGTTTGAGTAAATGAATCATAACGCTTTCGTTTATAGTCACTATGACAACACATTATGCGTTGCCCATTTCATAAACTCTTCTTGAGGTGCTGCACGCAGAGCCTTAGTCATAATTGGATGCCATATGTTGACATAGTTTTACAGTAAATGAAGAAAGTTTTGAAAGATGTATTTGATGATTTTAGTTCTCATATTAAGTTGATCAAATAATTTAAGCGTTATTTACATTAATCCAGTTTTACTTCATTATCAAACAATTAGAACATTAAATGAAATAGCATTATTTACATTCATCCTTGAGCGATTAACCATTACCTTTGATTAGTTCAACTTTATCATTTTTTGTGGCCCTGACCTAGCAATGGGGTGGGGGAAGGACAAGTCGGAGAGCAAGAAAAAGGGCCAAGTCGCAGCAATTACCCTGTGGAAAGTAAGGGATGGATATAGATAAGAATATCTGTTCATAAAAAGATTTCGCCGTTACCAATTAAAATTCCGTAGCAAAATGTTATAGTTAAAAGTGAATTACTTTTATCAATGGATAATCCGTTTCTAATTACCAACGTCACATACGGAATATCCATGGTGAAATATCCAAATGTTATATGACTACACGAGACACGAAATATCTGTTGGTAAAGAGATATCGTCGTTATCAACGGAAATTTTGTTGCTGATTAGTGTAGTAAGCGATTAAAATGTGCACTAAGGCATTATAATGAGAGAACTAACATTATTTTCTTTTTTGTCTTAGTTAATGTATTTTGGATCTTAAAGGCCAACTAATTATAACATCCATATCATCAAGAAATTTTGACCTAAAAAATAAGATATTCATAGACTCATTTCATCTCATCGACAAATATATCCGTCTAGGCCAACTAATAGTTATTTTGTTAATAAATGTTGTGGCGCCATATCCCCCACCTAAATTTTGTCCCAAAAATAGGTATTCACCAGTCCCTTTCATTTAGTAGACAAATATGTCTCATCTATGCCAATTAATAATTATTTTGGTTAATAAATATTGTGGCATCATAATTCCCACCAAAAAATTGGCCCTGAAATAAGATATTCGCCAACCATAATTTATCTACTCGGCAAATGTATCTCATCTATGCTGACTACTATTTATTTTGGTCGGTAAACATTTTTGGCGCAATAATCCCCGCCAAAAAATTGGCTCTAATCGAGATATTCGCCGACCATAATTTATCTAGTCGGCAAATGTATCCCATCTATGCTGACTACTATTTATTTTGATCGGTAAATGTAAGATATTCGCTGACCATTATTTATCTAATTGGCAAATGTATCTCATCTTTGCCGACTAAAACATCTTTTGGTCGATAAATATTATTTCTAGTGGCCAATATTTGGTTGGTCGGTAAAAACTGGTCGGCAAAGACTATTTTCATTGACTACTTCAATTTGATCAGTAAAAAATGAAATGAAGACTAGTGATGAGTTTCATTGGGATCTCCCATATTGAAGAAGATGGCTAATGAAGACTTGAGCAACTCAATAAATCTCGATATTATGAGTAAAGAAAGAAATAAAATGAAATAAAAATTCTAAGTTGATATGGATTGTATGGGACATGGAGACCACTTGACAAAAGAAGTGGTGGACACACTAGTTGTGATGAGCCGAGAATAGTGGACGATATGAAATGTGGTTTCATAGTTATGAGAAAACAAGTTAATCATAAGATAAGTTTTAGATATTTCTAACCGAGGTCAAGAGAATATGCTAGGAACGCATTTGGATACATTCATGAAGTAGTACTTCCTTTTTTATTGATTTACTTTATTTCTACTGTAAGGGAAGTAGTACTTCCCCATTATAGCTTTGTTTCATTTCCATTGTAATCACGGTATTCCTCCATATCAAGTGATGACATATTAATAAATCATCGGAGGTACCACCCTCCGTCCCCCCCAATCAGAAAAATATGTTGCGAAGAAATTAGGCACTTTAATGAAAAACTCTTACTTCGCCATTACTAATATATTTCTCAATATGGTTTCGAGTAAATTACAGAGCAAGTTACTTCCTAGTGAGTTGTGACTCATAAACATCTTGAGGCAAGTGACCAATTACAAAAGCTCATTATATGATTGATTCGATGGGCTCACTCCTAATATCGTGTTTCATTTTGAACCCTTTACTTTACATCTAGGGCTCATCGAAAATTTCATATGAATATATTCTTTAAAATTGATTTAGTCGTTATAACAATCATTATAGAAACCTTTTACAGCATCATCATAATACGTGACGACTCATTACTTGTCAAGGATAGCATATGTAAAAGTGAATTCCTCCAAAGAAAAAAATAACTCACTTCTAACCTCTTAGGTTTTTGGTGTTGACAATTCTATGAATAAAATGATTATTTTATAATGTGTTGTAAAAGTTTAGGACCTAGTGTGCAATTTGTATAAATTGGGTTATGATGTCTAGTATTCGAGCATAAAAAGAGGAGAATCGAGGTGCCGCATTTTCGCTAGCCCATCGCCGGACATTGCTCGAACGATAAAAACAGAATGTCCGTCACTCGCTTATTGTCTGGTTCTCGCTCGAGTGAGAGACCGTCGCTCGCTTATATACGAAAAATCATAATTTGCTTTTTTAAACAGGTTTTTTCGGTCCATTTAACCCATTTACTCTCTCCTATAAATATCTAAGCCATTGAACGAAATTCCAAGGTGGTTTTCATTATTTTCATTGCTTTATCTTATTCTCTAAAGATCCAAGAACATATTCTTTCATTCTGATTCATCCTTTTTTCTCGAGATCATATAACCACCTATTTGAAAAAAAATATTAAACCCATTAAATTGAAACACCACCTACTTCCTATTGGTCATAGGAAGGTATTTTCTCAGTTGAACTTCAAAAGTTGCTAGAGGTTGAGAGAAGTTAAACTACAAGCACAGGAAGAGCACAAGGTCTTGAAGCAGATTCTTGGAATTCTACTAGGAAGAGACAATTGTAGAAAATCTTGGAGCAGACCTTGGAGTTAGCAGGAAATAGATCGGGAAGTCTAGTGGAGTTGGCTAGATAGCATTTGATTGTAACTCACTCCATAATAATTGTATTGGAGGTAATTGGCTTGGTCCCGAAATTTTTACCTAGTTAAGATTTCTCCATTATCATTTTGGTGTTCGTTATTTATTGTTTTCTTTATTACTGTGGTATTAAAACTTAGGGAAATTGATTGTTTGATTAACCACCTATAAATAATTAAAAGTGACATGTTGCTTTTGATTGATTAATTCCACACATAGGGTCAAAACCAAAAACGGATAATTAATAACCATTCGGTAATTTAGTAGACGTTAATTTGGTAATTCGTAACTTTCAAGTGGTATCCAGAGCGACACCCAATTTTTCATAACCAACAAAGAAGTGCATCTACAAGAAATCTTTTAAGGCAAGCGTGAACTCAAATTTTCAATAGGACTTTTATAAATTCTTAATTGTTTCCTATTAGTATCATTAACATATTCTAATTACATTCGTTTGGGACATTATTTTTACAATAAAATAACAAGGAGTGATCAACTTCCCTAAAATATAAACCGATGTGAAGTAATATTTGTGACAATTAATTAGACAGAGATTTTGGTGCTTGTTTTATGTTCGCTTAAACTGCAAGCACATATAGTCTAAGTTTCACGGATCACAGGTTTGACTCCCGAGGTTCAACGCCTCAAGACTGCCCTCCCCTCATTCTGTGGTCGGCAAGCCCGAACAATTGGCATACACGCATGCTATGAGTAGGATGTAAAGGAGAATACCTGTATATGATCATATATCATTAGTGCACCAATGGTAAGAGAGGTCTCGCGCCTAGCTATTAGCGTGCTTACCGTGCCGAATGGGAAGCTAAGCATTCTCACTGCGTGACATTCTCCCCCATTCGAATTCTCTTACGTCCTCGTAGCGATAAGAGAGTTTCGCATCCATACGCATCCGTCTTGTTGCAAGGAAAACAACGACACCACTCTAAATAGATAGGCCTCCAAACCTGCAGTAACTCGTACTTGCCGCCTTTGACACCAACCTTCACCCTCCGCCCCTGTGAGCATTGGTTCCTCGAATGGACAGCTTTCAAACCGCAGCGCCTCAACGCATGTCGAATTGTGCCCTGCATGGTGCGCTTCTCGAAAACTCCTTGAAAGGCACTTAGGCAATTGCGCAACGTAGACCCTTTTCATCCTTTGCCCCTACAGCTTCCTTCTTCGTATCCTGCCAGCTTGTCGACACGATCAGTGGCCCACAATCATTTCTCTGCAAGAACACATGACATTGTCTCATAACAACATCGCATGCTCAAGCGATCTTGCTCTGATACCAACTTTTACGGATCGTGGGTTTAGCTCCCGAGGTTCAACGCCTCAAGACTGCCCTCCCCTCATTTTGTGGCCGGTAAGCCCGAACAACTGGCATACACGCATGCTATGAGTAGGATGTAAAGAAGAATACCTAAATATGATCATATATCATTAGTGCACCAATGGTAAGATAGGTCTCTCGCCTAGCTGTTAGCGTACTTGCCGTGCTGAATGGGTAGCTAAACATTCTCACTGCGTGACATTCTCCCCCATTCGAATTCGCTTATGTCCTCGTAGCGATAAGAGAGTTTTACATCCACACGCATTCGTCTTGTTGTAAGGATAACAACGGCACCACTCCAAATGGATAGGCTTCCAAACCTGCAGTAACTCATACTTGCCGCCTTCGACACCAACCTTCACCCTCCGCCCCTCTAAGCATTGGTTCCTCGGATGGACGGCCTTCAAATTGCAGTGCCTCAACGCATGTCGAATTGTGCCCTGCATGGTGCGCTCCTCGAAAACTCCTTGAAAGGCACTTAGGCAATTGCACAATGCTGCCCCTTTTCATCCTTTACCCCCACAACTTCCTTCTTCGTGTCCCACCAGCTTGCCGACACGATCCGCGGCCCAAAATCTTTTATCCGCAAGAACATACGACATTGTCTCATAACAACACCTCATGCTCGAGTGGTCCCACTCTAATACCAACTTTCACGGATAGCAGGTTTGGCTCCCGAGATTCAGGGCCTCAAAACTACCCTCCCCTCACTCTGTGGCCGGCAAGCCCGAACAACTGGCATATACGCATGCTATGAGTAGGATGTAAAGGAGAATACTTGCATATGATCATATATCATTAGTACACCAATGGTAAGATAGGCCTCGCGCCTAGTTGTTAGCGTGCTTGCGGTGCCGAATGGGGAGCTAAGCATTCTCACTGCGTGACATTCTCTCCCATTTGAATTCGCTTACGTCCTCGTAGCGATAAGAGAGTTTTGCATCCACACGCATCCATCTTGTTGTAAGGATAACAACGACACCACTCCAAATGGACATGGCTCCAAATCTGCCGTAACTCGTACTTGCCACATTCGACACCAACCTTTACCCTCCGCCCCTCTGAGTATTGGTTCCTCGGATGGACGACCTTCAAACTGCAGCGCCTAAACGCATGTCGAATTGTGCCCTGCATGGTACGCTCCTTGAAAACTCTTTAAAAGGTACTAGGCAATTGCGCAACGCTGCCCCTTTTTATCCTTTGCCCCCACAGCTTTCTTCTTCGTGTCCCACCAGCTTGACGACACGATCCATGGCCCAAAATCTTTTCTCCGCAAGAACACATGACATTGTCTCATAACAACACCGCATGCTCGAGCAGTCCCGCTCTGATACCAACTTTCACGGATCGCATGTTTGGCTCCCGAGGTTCAATGCCTCAAGACTACCATCTCCTCATTATGTGGCCGGCAAGCCCGAACAACTGGTATACACGCATGCTATGAGTAGGATGTAAAGAAGAATACACGCATATGATCATATATCACTAGTGCACCAATGGTAAGATAGGCATCGCGCCTAGTTGTTAACGTGCTTGCCATGTCGAATGGGGAGCTAAGCATTCCCACTGCGTGACACTAAGACAAGTAATAATGTGACTTTGTATCTAGTGTTGATCCACATGAAGATTGTGCTCTTATAATTGAAATTACCTTTTCTAGTCTCTAATTGAAAGAAAATTAAATATAAGAATTCTTTGAAATGTGGGTTTTAGCTAAAAATTACCTAAAGCTAGTAAAACTCGGAGCTAACAAACTTAGAGAAAACTTTAGTAAAGGAACTAGGACACTGACTCCACTTATTTTTCCACTTCAATTTCCCATCAAACATCTCCATGTCACAAACATGTATTCTGCACTCCAAAACTCTGAACCATGGACATTTTGTTACCCCTTGTTGGGAATTGAGATCAATTCCTCAAATTTGTCCACACAATCCCTATTTAGAAGATTTATTTGAAACCCCAAAAAAAAAATATTGGTAGAACAAAAACAGAAATATTTACTCCCAAGTGGAAAAAAATCAAAATCTATAAAAAACAGAGATATTCCGCTACATGATTTTTTTTTACAATTCACGCAACCTAAACCCAAGCACATCCAAAAATACAAATACTAGACTAGGTGAGATTACAAAGATCCCCAGATCTCATTCCAAAAGAGTCCATGACTATCTTATAAATGTGATAGAAAATACTACTCTAATTAATATGATACAACAATTATTGAAAGTTCACCTATTTGAAAGTGCATGATTTGTCCATATTTCTTTGCTAAGTTACTCAGGTGTGAAGAGGTAGAGCCTTCCATGTGTTGCAAGTTAAATAAAGGAGAAATATACTAATTTAAATAAATAAAGAAGGGGAATAATAGAATTCTCCCTCTTGTACAAACTTAATAGGAAATAATCAAGTAAAGCAATAACATAATTAATAATGTCAGAAATTAAAGACACAAAATTTAACATTGTTTGACAACGTGCCTACGTTCACAATCCCAACTTTGACTAATCTTCCAGTACTATAACAATAATAATGCGTAAACCCCAGTCCTCTCTGGATAACAATTGAGGCGCATCAAATTCTCAAGAATTCAACTAATTCTTGGCACACTAATATCCTTGTTTGACAAAGATAATCCTTTTACAACTATCTCAAGAATGAAGAGTCTTTGAATACTTTTCAAATCTGACAAAGAATAAGGATAGATCCCACCAACAAAATGCTACTATTCATGAAGAAATTACTCAACAATTAAGAGTTGGATCTTGATCTTGACATTTAGATTCTAATAACAATGAGTTGTCATTTGTCATGACGGTGTTGGAATGGGCTGAAATTTGACAGGTTGATTGGAAACAGCCCTAAAAGTTGGACTTAGGGCGAATCCCAAGATCTCAAGATTTTAACCAAATTCATTCGTTTAGGTCTTCAAATAAGTAATTTCCATATTTTTCATTTGGAATTTTCGCTATTTTTGGAACGTTTTATTATTCAATGTTTTTAGGGTTTCTTGTAATGCCTATTTAAAGGTCTTTTAACGTTTTCTGAACATTATTGATTGAAATAAGTTTCGTTCTTAGAGAATTTAGTTTTCTTTTTTCAAGATTTACGTTGGTAAATTTTTTACTTCCATTATGCGTCAAGTGGTATCAGAGTTTGGATTTTCCCTGTTCAATGGCTAACAACAACGAAGTCGAAAGAAATCATCCTCGAAACCCGGGTCGTAGGGATACAGATGCAGATTTATGGGCAGCAATTGAGGAACAGCGGCAGGCGATGGAAAGGTTAGAGACTATGGTTCAACGTCTGTTGGAGTGACAACCTAATCCCCCTCCTATCAACCCCCTACTCCTGTCGAGAGAATCGTCCTTGACCACCGTGGGGGTGGGCGTTACCCTAGAACAGTGAGAAATATACAATATGATGATATCAGCGATGAAGAGTCTGAAGAGGATTTTGTAGAGAATCAGCAACAACGAAACCAACTTGAATATCAGATCCGCGCCGACATACCATTGTTCCACGAAAAGTTACAAATTGAGGAGTTTCTGGATTGGACTCAGAGGTCGAGAGGTTCTTCGATTTTACTGAGGTCGCGAAGGGGCATCAAGTCAAACTGGTTCATATAAATTGAGAAGTGGGGCTGCTGTTTGGTGGGAATGAGGCAGGTTCACACCAGTTGATGGCCAGGCTCAGTCTAAACCTGCTACAGATCAGGTTCAAAGATGTGTTGTCTCCAATAATAACCAAGCTGGGACTCGCCCAGCAACAGTTGCAAAGGAATGAGTGCCAAACCCTATCCTAAACCAAGTGGTTTTAAATGTTATAGATGTGGCCAGCCAGGCCATCGCTCAAATGAATGCCCAGCCAGGATGTCAGTGAATTTCGTGGGTACTGGAAAGGAGATGAAGATGAGCAGTATATGGAAGAATGGGCTGAATTGGAGGAACTGTTGGATGGCGCAGAAATTGCGGAAGAGCAGAGAGAACTTGTAAACTGTGTAGTTCAGCGTGTCATGTGTTCAACAAAGGTGGATGAGTCCTCGCAGAGAAATAACATTTTTAAAGCTTGTTGCAGTGTGCAAGGTAAGGTCTGCGATTTGATTGTTGATACTGGTACTTGTGAGAATTTTGTGTCCAAAAGGCTGGTGGAGCATCTGAAGTTGTAGGTTGAAAAACATCCGAAGCCTTATGTGATTAGGTGGATTTAGGAAGGGCCTAAGGTGAACGTGATAGAAGTGTGCAAAGTTCCTATTTCAATTGGGCAACATTACCGAGATGAGGTGGTTTGTGATGTAGTCGACATGGATGCTAGTCATGTGTTGCTGGGCGTCCATGGCAGTTTGATGTGGATGTAACCTATAAGGGGCGAGATAATGTGTATGTTTTCAAGTGGGAAGATAAAAAATCGCAATGGTTCCAAAGCGAAGTTCAGTTGGTATCTCAACTAAAGCTACAGCAGGAGGGCAATCATTACTCTCCTTAGTTACGTCCCTAACAGATTTGGAGTTGGAGGTTAAGGAAGCACAAGAGGTTCATATTGTGGTTGTGCGGGCTCTAGTGATAGAGGAAAAAGAGGGGTAGATGGAGGTTGTACTTGAAAATGTGCAGTCTCTTTTGTCCGAATTTATTGAGCTGGTTTCCGATGACTTGCCAAATGACCTTCCGTCATTAAGAGACATTCAACACCATATTGATTTGGTTTCGAGAGCAAGTTTACCAAATTTGCCACATTATTGGATGAGTCCAAAGGAAAATCAGATTCTCCAGGAAAAGGTGGAGGAGTTATTAAAAAAGGGGTTTCTTCGAGAGAGCATGAGTTCATGCGATGTTTCCGCTTTACTGGTGCCGAAGAAAGATGAGAGTTGGAGGATGTGTGTTGATAGTCTCACCATAAATAAGATGATAGTCAGGTATAGCTTTCCAATCCCACGATTGGATGACATGCTGGATATGTTGGAGGGATCGAAGTTATTCTCGAAAATTGATCTGCGAAGTGGCTACCATCAGATTCGGGTAAAACTGGGTGATGAATGCAAAATGGCTTTCAAAATGTAGGATGGTCTCTATGAGTGGTTGGTGATGCCTTTCGGGCTATCAAACGCATCGAGTACATTTATGCGGCTTATGAACCAGGTACTACGACCTCTCATTGGAAAGTATGTAGTTGTTTATTTTGACAACATATTGATTTATAGCAGGAGTGAGAGTGAACATATGGAGCATCTTCGAGCTATGTTGGAGGTGTTGTCTGAGAACAAACTATTTATTAACTTTAAGAAGTGCAGTTGGTTGACATAAAAATTGTTATTCTTGGGTCATGTTGTCAATTCGGAGGGAATATTGGTTGATGAAGAGAATGTGAAAGCCATTCGTGAGTGGCCTACACCAAAGACAGTAGGAGAGGTGAGGAGTTTCCATGGATTGGAGACGTTTTATTGTCGATTTATTAGAGATTTCAGCAGCATTGTAGCACCTATAACCGAGTGTTTGAAGAAAGGAAAATTCAATTGGGGTGAAGAAGCTGACACAGCTTTTGCAGTGATTAAAGAAAAGTTGTGCACTACTCTCGTCCTTGCCCTGCCCAACTTTGAGAAATTATTTAAGGTAGAATGTGATGCTAGTGGAATTGTGGTTGGAGCAGTTCTTTCCCAAGAAAAGAAACCAGTGCCATTCTTCAGTGAAAAGTTCAGTGATGCACGGCGAAAGTGGAGCACCTATGATCAGGAATTTTATGCTATTGTTTGTGCTCTAAAACATTGGGAGCATTATTTGATTCAACAGGAATTCATATTATATACTGATCGTCAGGTTTTGAAATACCTGAATAGTCAGAGGAGTTTAAGTAATATGCGCTCGATGATCAACCTACTTGTAGAAATTTCCTTTCGTTCTGAAGCATAAATCCGAGGTTCTGAATAAAGTGACCGATGTATTGAGTCGACGCGCAAGTTTACTGGTGACTATGCAACAAGAGATTGTTGGGTTCGAGTTTCTGAAAGAATTGTATACTGATGATGAAGACTTCGCCAAGGTATGAGAGAAATGTGTCCGGAAGCAAACGGAGGGGGAGTTCCATATTGTTGATGGCTACCTATTTCATGGTAATCAGCTGTGTGTCCCTTGGAGCTCTTTGAGGGAGAAACTGATTCAGGAATTGCACGGTGGAGGTTTGAGTGGCCACCTGGGGCGTGACAAGACTATCAGTGGAGTAGGCGAGCGATATTACTGGCTTCAGTTGAAACGCGACGTGGGTAATTTTGTTCGCAAGTGTTTTGTGTGTCAGACTTCTAAGGGGTACGCACAAAATATTGGTTTTTACATGCCTCTACCTGTACCGAATGGCATATATGAGGATTTGTCGATAGACTTTGTTTTGGGGCTTCCATGAACTCAGCATGGAGTCGATTCTGTATTTGTAGTGGTTGACTGGTTTTCCAAGATGGGGCATTTTATCCCTTAACGAAAGACTTCTGATGCATCTCATGTGGCTCAATTATTCTTTGGTGAGGTGGTTCGTTTGCATGGAGTGCCACAGTCTATCACTTCTGATAGGGATTCAAAGTTCCTTAGCCATTTTTGGATTACCTTGTGGCGGCGGATGGATACTACGCTCAAATTTAGTAGCACTGCAAACCCGCAAACTGGTGGTCAGACTTAGAATTTGAACAGTACGTTGGGAAATCTGATTCGGAGTATCTGTGGAGACAAACCAAAACAGTGGGATGTAGCGCTAGCCCAGGCGGAGTTCATATATAACAATGCAGTTCACACTACTACTGGTAAATCTCCTTTTGCTTTAGTATATTTGCAGCCACCTAAGCATGCCTTGGACTTAGCGAGACTTTCTAAGGTTGTTGGAACAAGTATGGCTGCTGAGAACATGGCTGAGCAGGTTTAGGACATTCAGGCAGAAGTCAAATCCCAGTTGGAGGAGAAGAATGCGAAGTATAAGGCTGCTGCAGATGTTAAGAGGCATAAGAAATTATTTGTTAAAGGTGATCAGGTTATGATATTCCTGCGTAAGGAGAGGTTTCCAGTTAGTTCCTACAACAAGTTAAAGCCGAGAAAATATGGTCCATACAAGGTAGTCAAGAAGATCAACGGCAATGCCTATGTAGTCGACTTGCCTGCTGATATGAACATTTCTCGCACTTTCAATGTGGCTGATCTGTATGAGTTTCGTGATGATGTGCCACTCTATCTGGAATATAACTCGGGGTCGAGTTCTTCACAGGTGGAGGAGACTGATATAGGACAATTAGTTTTGGAGTTTGAAGAAGTGCTGGACAGAAAATTGACAAAAAAAGACCGCGCCAAGGGCAATTTTGTCATTTGTCACGACGGTGTCGGAATGGGCTAAAATTTGACATGTTAATTGGAAATGGCTCGAAAAGTTGGACTTGGGGTAAACCCCAAGATCTCGGGATTTTAACCAAATTTATTCATTTCGGCCTTCAAATAAGTAATTTCCATATTTTTCGTTTGGAATTTTCGCTATTTTTGGAATGTTTTATTATTCTATGTTTTTAGGGTTTCTTGTAACGCCTATTTAAAGGCCTTTTAACGTTTTCTGAACATTATTGATTGAAATAAAAGTTTCGTTCTCAGAGAATTTCAATTTTTTTTTTCAAGATTTACGTTGGTAAATTTTTTACTTTCGTTCTGCGTCAATATAATAATAGGATCTTCACTCGTAAATCCATTATTCAGATAACTAGAATTCCGATATCTATAATGATCCAAGTCATTATTGTTTTATTTTGGATCTTCCAAATCATTCCCGCAAGAGACTCGGACCCATTTTTTATGATCATTCGAGAAAAAGATTCATTCTCTTCGTAAAAAATAGGAGGTAGAACCAATAAAGATTTCTTTTTCGATGCATCCCTAACCTCATTCAAGAATTGCTTTTGATCCAATCCATATGAATCAATAGAAAAGGCAAATTCCTTATGAATTTTGATAAACCAGATCTGGCTCAATCATTGATAGAGTGAATAGATCTGCCATATACGCGATTTGTACATAGTCAAGTCTACTGCAAATGACAAGGGGAGCTTTCTAATTTTGAAGTCAAAAGAATTTATTTTACAAAATAGGAAACACATATAAATGATCCTAGAATTTCTAGATTTGGGGTTTGCAGTTTTGGGTGGGGGTGGGGGTGGGGGTGGGGGTGGGGTGGATGGAGAAGAAGAAGGTGGAAATGAGTTTTTAATTTTATTATTTGATTTTAGTTATTTTATTACAAAAAAAAAAATGTAAACTTACCATTTAACCTTTTTAAAATTAGCCAAAATTATTGTTAATATCAATTATTTGGTCAATTAACGGTCAAACTAAAAGAAACATCTATTTGGATTTCAGTTGCTACATTTTGAAAAGTTTGGCACCGTGGATGGCACAAATGAAATTTTTGGAAAAAATCTACTATTAAATGAAAAGTTTGGTATCTTTATGAATTTCGGAGTATACTCTGTGTAAATTAGAGGAGTGTTCGATTTACTATGATAAACATCATTTTTCTATAATTTTTGAGAGGAGAGAGAAATAGAAGAAATCTGAGTAATTTTTTTTTCCGTACATTATATTGAACTATTCTTGATTTAATTTTAGTGTCTAAATCCATATCTACCTTCGTAAATGCTCAAAGTTTGAGTAGTGTTTAGAACACATGGACATCCAGACTTGTTAGTGAGTGAAATTTTTTTTGTGTTTAATTTCTTTAATTTTGATGCAGGAGGATCCAAGTCAAATGATGACGAGTTGTCCAATAGTTCGTTGATGGTGTTGAGGTACAATGAGTTGGTGGATCAGTGCAAAAATGACAAGTAATCGACGATATTTCCTAATTGGGATAGTTTTTGGACACATTTTGGTATTTTTGCCATAACTTTGACTATAGTTATCAGAATCGCACTCAGATCCCAATTCGAAAAGCTCTATTTGACGATCACCTCGTGGCCACTGAGTGAAGTGCATTGATTTCGAGCGAAAAATCCGTTGTTTTCCCTTCACAATCCCCAATTTTAGTTATTTTCTTCCTTTTTTGTAATATTTCGTTTGCCTTTTTACTATAGATTTGAATTTGATTTGAGCCAGATTTTTGGGATATTATTTCTTTTATTACGTACTTTTTTTGGTATGATTATTTGAGATTTTGCTATTTTTGATAAAATTTCGATAATTACGATTTCTTAGCTATATAGTCTGGCTTGTTGGATGAATAATAAAGAATTTTCTTATTTTTTCAACGTTTTCCCTTGTGTTCTTCCCTGTTAATTATTAGCTAAAACCAGCTGCAAAATAATCGCTATTCTGCTCGGCGTCAAAGCAAACATTTGAGACTAATAGAAAGTGTAAATCTATATGTATACGTCAAACACGTATCTACCGTTTGTTTACTTGGTAGATTTTACAACACTATATAATATTAAATTGAAAGTTAAAATTAAAATTCTTACGTTGTTTATTTTCAATCTTGTATAGTATTATACATCCAAATCCAATATGTCGCTATAATATACAAAATGAAGTACCTAAAGAATTGCAATAATCTTTGGTAAAACCACCGCAATTTTTGATAAAAGTTTTTGTTAAACTTTGTTAATGGTTAAGCATCCTTTCGTTCAACGTTAATTAAATAGATAATTACACTGCTGTTGACTAGCTTTAAGATTGAAGACCTTAAACTACTGGATAAGATTGATTTAATAATCCATAGAAATTGTCCTACTCATGAAAAGATTGGCCATTGAATTACTCTTACTCTTGAAAAGATTTAAAATATAAAATTAAGATTTCAAAATCTTTTAGGAAGAGAAAGATAATTAAGTTATGTACAACTAATTTGACTACATATGTCTGGCCTCAATTTAATTTGACTTCGAAGTTCAAATGCTGATTTCTTCATTTGTTGAATGGTTTACATTAAATTCTATCTAAAATATGGGTGAGTTAGGGCATCCCAACCCTTAAACCAATTTGGCATATCTCGTGTGAAATTCAATTAAAATTGAAATATAATTGCTATTGAGTCCATTAGTCTAATAAAAGTCAGCAATAACGACTACTTTTTCGATTTTAATCTGATTTTAATATCTAACAAATACACTCTTACACTGTTTTTGTACAATTTTTTTTATGTAGTCAAATCTCATTTAATGAATGACATATCAAGTATTTAAATTATCTAGAGGGGCAATTTAACTCAAATATAATTAGTCAAAAATATTTATTCTTGAGCCCAATTTATGCTATTTAACATGATCTACAAAATGAATATAATATTTGATATATTTTATCAAATTTTATAATACTTAAATATTCAACCCAAACCAAATTTCTATGGATTATTAAATCAACATTGTGGAATTGAATTAGTCTTACTCTGAAAAGATTTAAGATATAAAGTTAGGATTTCAGAATCTTTTAGGAGAGAGAATTAAGTTAGTTGCACTCTCACGGTGTACAATTAGTTGCACACTCATGGTGTACAATTAGTTGCACACTCATGGTGTACAATTATTTTACGTTGACGCACTACAAAAAAAAGCGGCTTCAAAGACGGAATTATCCGTCTCTGAAGCTCCGAAATCCATTGGAAATGACTTTCAGAGACAGATTTCGCCCGTCGGTAAATCCGTTGGTAAACAGCCCGCCGGTAAAATCAGCGACGGCTTGTACTAGTCGTCGGTGAACAGCGACGGAATAACCCGTCGCTGTTTACAAACGAAAATTTTCGTAGCTGATTGGCGACGAAAAAATTTGTCGCTGATTTGTTTGTGATTAACAACGGTTTAATATTTGTTCCTAAATTATCTACGCATCTCGCCGTTCTTGTTTCCGTCGCTAATTACCAACACATTTTCCTACGGAAAAAATTGTTCCTAAATAGCCACGGATATTTCGTTTTTGTTTCCGTCACTAACCTCCAACATATTTTCCTATGGTATTCAATGTTCCTAAATAGCTACAAATATTTTCGTTTTTGTTTCCGTCGCTAACCACCAACATATTTTCCTACGGAAACAATTGTACCTAAATAGCTACAAAATATTTTCGTTTTTGTTTCCGTCGCTAAACACCAACATATTTGCCTACGTAAATAATTGTACCTAAATTAGCTACAAAATATTTCGTTTTTGTTTCCGTTGCTAACCACCAACATATTTCATAATTAATTAATTATTATATTAATAAATTTCCATTGTGAATAAACTATTTACAAAAAGTTAAAAATAAAAAATAAAAAATACGATTTGCAAATATTTCATTCCATTAATTCAAGATTCAAAGTTACACTAAATACGATCAGTTTTGCTTCCATTTCAACACTCAATACAAAAATTATGCTCCTGATCAATTAGTAAAAAGAAATTCTAAGACATTCAATGGTAAATTCTTATAAACAAAATAAACATTTACTATGCCCAACCATTGAATATCATTGTGGTGAAATGACTAATCTTTTAATCCATTCCTTTCTCCCAACATTCGAAGTATGGTTTGTTCGAATTCAATGCACTTCTTCTCACCTACTATCTTCCATTTTTTGAAGTAATCCATCACTTTCCCTTGTAAGTTGATCTATCTTCTCACAAGTAGAACGAAATTCTTCTTATAAAGTGATGCAATCAACGTGTCCATCACATGGAACATTAGATGAACTAGAGAAGGTAACATCTTTGTGCAAAGATTTTTGTTGAATATCAAGCCCATACAAGTGACCACCTTTACAAGGAGCTCGAGACACTTCACACCATGCTTCAATATCAACTTCAGGTTGTGACACATTTGAACCATATTTTTCATGAATTGCAGCGTCATATTTTTCCTGTAAAACAAGAAGCAACTCAACTTTATAAAAGAAAAAAAAAAAGCGTGAATTATTGTATATTAGAAGTGAAACTAGTTAAGGGGTAAAATAACATGCAATCACTTGTACTTAATCAGCAAAAGGCACTTTTAATGCAGCCACACAGTGACTCCAATATTCCTCAACAACCAGATTGGGCAGATCGTGATTAACGTAGCCAGATTGTCCAAAATCATGTCATTTAGCAATATACAAGACAAATATCAATTGTTTTCCTTGCATATTAATGAGTAGCGTTGTGTACATTGATATGATAAGAATATTAATACAATACTTATGCCATTGACAAGATTTAAAATTTATCTAAATTGACCCAAAAAAATCCAATATTTTGTACTCATCACATATTTAATGATATATCCAAGTTTACAATATTATTTCTGATCAATTAAGTGAGAAGGAGAACAAAAAAAATACAAATGCTAGTGTGTTTTGACTTCTAGTTGGCCACTAGCATAGTAAGCGGTATAGAAATTTTATTAACCATAAACAATGCCTACTGCCTTGGCAAAATTAGATTGATACAAGTCAAATCAGCAAAGGAAATTTCGATATAAAGCATGTTTTCTTGGTCGAAACTTGAACTCTTGAGAATCAGTCTAATATTTAAGAAAACCAATTTTTTATTTCATTATCAAGTTATATGCTATATCAAGTTATATGCTAGATTTGTTTACTGATTTTATTATCAATGCAGCATCCTGCCTCTTTATAAGATTTCAGCTGCTTACTAGTCAAGCATCTCACATGGAAAAACTTTTGAGAACAGAAGGAATGGCCACAAATTCTATAATCTTCATCATTTCTAACCTCGGCTCCACAAACCTTGCAGTTTTGAATCTCTCTTTCCAACTGAAGTTCATCGCCGACTAGCTCATTTGAAGTATCCTCCAGTTCCTCAGGTGCTTCCTCATCCACGAGGTCATCTTCTCCATCAGGGTAATCAGGATAAACATTAAAAGCATGGCAAAATTATGGACTAAAATGAACCACAAGCTTCGAAACACGTCTAAATTCTTTGTAAGAACCAGCTGCCAACCAGACAACGGATCACAAAGGTGAGAAATTCTTACTATTCAACTAGATCTGGCAAATTGATTACTATAAGAACGGATGTAAAGTAAAGACATAATTTTTAGTCAAAACAATGTATTGCAATAGCTTCTCCACATGCATTAATTACTTTGTAATTTAGTATCAATATAAATCATATGATGCATACATGAGATGTCAGCATGAAACTTCTGGCCTTCCTGCATTTTCATTTGCACAATGCAACAAATGAGGCCACGATATATTTAAAACAGGTCCATATTTACTTGATTTTGATAATTAACAATCTCAACCCAGCTCATTCAATACCTTCTCATCCCACCTCCCACCCCCAACAAAATGGGGAAAAAAATTAAAAAGCATGAGAAGGGAAATAAGAGGTAACCTCAGGCCTGCATTCCTCAGGAATGCTGTGTCCAGAACTGCCCACCTAAGGATACCCAAAAAGGTAAGAAAAATCATTAAGGCATAGAAGCAGAAAACAAATCAATGAAAGACACCATACATAAATATACTATCTGCAAGTCTAATCTACCTGTACACGAAGAGAAGTAATTGATTTATCTGAAAGACACTATGCAAGGGTTGTCATATCAGTGCCAACCTTTAGGCTGTGTATTACCTTTAGTGTACTTTTAAGACAATTTCATTTTGTTTCCTTATTTAGGACGTAGTAGACCCTATATAAGGAGGATTAATTCTTTTATAACAACATGACAATAATATTAATGAATACAATCAAAGAAATCTTCCTCAATCTCTCAATTCTCTTCCCTCTTATCTCCTCTCTCTTTTTCTCCTTTTATATTTCTTCTCTTAATGTTTGGTGGTTGTTGAGTGTTGTTACGATCCTCCAACATCATCAACTCCAGTTTATCAATTACTTGAGGGAAAGCACAATAAAAACAAGTTATACTAAAGTCAAATTCATTATTTATAAGCAGAGAATCAAGGCTTCATTATTGCCCATGTTTTACTTAAATTGGCTTCATATTAAGTTCTTAACAGCCCCAAAACCTAATAAAAAAATATTTAACGAAGAATGAAATGCAATAATGGATGAAGCAGATAGACATACTTGGAGTCTTGTCTTGACAACCCAAAGAGGATTTGTGGTAATAGTTGTTGCAGCTCCAGCACCAGAAGCAACTACCATATTAGCACCAATAGACAACTGATGATTTACATCTGTAATTGCCAAAGACACAAGGTACCGTCAATAACACCAAAAAAGGGAGAAGAGTGATGGGGAATTTGCTAACACATAACATCTGAAGTTTTACTGAAGCAGAGCTCAGTGAAATCATTGAATCAAATTGTATTTATTTTGGACTGGTAAATCGTATTGATACTTACATTTTTTATTTAGTTCCATGTTCGTGAATCGTCTATAATTCCAAAATGAGATCCAAAACTAACAGCAGTAGAACCAGCAAATGGACAGAAAACTATCCCGTACCCTATTAATTTTTTCTTAATCCAAAATGAGGGTCGAAAGATTTCTACTTCAACAGAAACTAGACTGCATAAGATAGAACTCTTGTGACCATGATGTTTATTTTTTACTTTTTTATCCTTATCACCTAATCGATTCACTCAAAGCATCATTTCAAAATACACAAAACTTCTGATGTCTAAAAAGAACAGTAAAAATCAATGTGTCCATTTAGAATTCAAACTGAAATCCCTGAAAAAATGTCAGATACATACATATCGCCTCCCACAGTTAAAGAAATTCTTCCATATTCATGTGCGCAAACATTATTACCATGGTTAGGACCCCTTTTTCTGCAATCTTCTCCATCAGCATCCTCTTCTGCAGAAAGAGACCCATCAGTATACTCAGATCCATTCTCCATGAAATCATTATCCTCCTCATCTTGTACTCTTGGAACCCTAGGCATGGAACTCCATCTTACTCTCGTAGTCATCCTGAGTTGATGTCGGTAGGAGGGAAAATGGAGAGAAAATGGAGCGAAGCTAATGTCGGTATGATGGAAACTGGAACGAAACTGGAAAACGGAATGGGATATACGGATGAAAGTATCAAGCTCTGAATGGTGGGAAAATGGGGGAAAATGTTATGTATGGTGGGGGGAAAAAGAGGGAAATAATGTACAAAGTGACGCCAAAAAATTGGAGGGAATGGTTGAAATTTTGGGAGGGATAATTACTGGATACTTTTAGTGAATTTTTTGGCCTGGACGGATTCAGTGGACAAGGCCCAATTTTCTTTCTTTTTATTTTTTTATTTTTTTTATTTTTCTGGGAAAAATCATAAATCAGGTGTATAGTTTACACCAATTCAAAAATCAGGTTTATAGTTTGAAAATTCAAAATTCATGTATGAGATAATTAATTAAAAATATTTATTAATTAAGTCACAATTATACAATTAAAGGTCACATATACATAATTATAGGTCACAATTTATTTATTAGTAACATATTATCAAATTAATTAGTCACGGATGATTTCGATGTCACAAATTCAAAAATTTACAGGTCACAGTTAATTTTATTGGTCACATATTTTCAAATTTGTTGGTCACATATTGTCAAATTTTTACGTTACAGTTAAATACTTGGTCACATACCACTAACACTACTTCAACCACCACGATCACACAAAACACCGCCGCCACCCATAGCCTCCAAACAAAGCACGACCACCACCCCAACTGTCGATCCAACAAAACAGATCGTCGCACGCTGCTATAACTGTTTCTATTTTATCTAACTCAGCTGATGCACCTCGGATGATATATTGAACTTAATGCATTGAAATTAATTCTTCCCTTCTAGTTCAATTGAATTGTGTGACCTTTCAAAACATGTCACTTTTAAATGGATAACCTTAATTCATATTCAATTCAAAAGTAAGTAGTAAGATTATGAGTTTAAATGTTCTATTACTTGAATTGTGTGACCTTTCAAAACATTCAAAAAGTAAGTAGTAAGATTATCAGTTTGAAAATTTTTACTTCTAGAAGAATTGTAGCCATTTCATTTAGCTTTTCAACACACATTGAATCGCTTCAATTTCGATATCAGGAAAGAAATATACAATGAAATACCGAAGGCTACTCAGAGAGAGCTCACTGGCAGCCTACTTAAGCGCCAAAACATAACCTTAGCCGCAAGCTAGGTGCTAACCTGGCTTTCGAGGGACCATGTTACGTCCCTAAACTCTAGATCGTGATAATTTACCTTTTTACAATCTCGTTCCAAACCATATTTGTATCGTTGATTGAGCATTTATATATTCAAGAGAACATTTTACAGAGATCAAACAGCAATTCCCTAAGCCTTCAAAGTTCTGAACTCTGAAGAAGAAGCATTTTGAAATTTGAAAATGATTTCATTCTTGATTATCCACGCGAAGGGAAAAATAACCTAGCGTTTTGGAAAGTATGAATTGCATGATCAAAGAGGTTCTTCGACGATTTACAAGTTGGGTGGTCATAGTTAGTTAAGGTTTAGCCGTGTCTGGACCAATCGAAAGTTAATTTTTCTAGTTGATCTTTTTAACAAGGTTTGCATGAAGGTTTCTGACCCATAAAGAGATCTTCAAGTGGTTTTCCTCCATCATCGATTTTTGATGTAATTTAGTTTTTACTGTTTTGTTCTGGATGTTTATGTTATTGTTTATTAAGGCTCTATTGGATTAATAACCTTAATCATTTAGAACCAAAATAAGATTCTTCTTCAACTCAGGAATGTGCGTGACCTTTTGCAAGGTCCATTTGCTCTTGTTAGGGAGTGCAATGTCAATGTCTCCTATCCCTACCACGTTCAAAGCCTCTCCATCAGCCAAGTACACCTTCCCAAAATCACCTGCAACATAGTTCTGCATTATCTCCCGATGGGAAGATGTATGGAAGGAAGCCCCTGAATCCAGATCCAGTCATCAACTGGACTGCAAGCAATAATGCATCCTGTACTTCTTCAGTTACCACATTAGCACTATCATTCTCAGTTTTCTTAGGATTTTTACAATTCTTCTTTATGTGGCCAGCTTTGCCACAATTCCAGCAAGTTGCTTGCTGACCAGGCCTTGACTTGCTCTTGCCCCTATTCGTTGATTTTGATCTGCCTTTGTTTAAGTTCCTGTCTTGTGATCTCCCTCGAGAATCAACATTCAGTGCTGAACTCGAACCCAAGGTCTCGCCTGAATCTCTCATGCGCACCTTCTCAGCCAAAATCAAATCACGAATATCAACATATTTCAACTTTGATTTACCGGCAGAATTACTGATAGCCATTCTCATGGCTTCCCAACTATTTGGCAATGATGCCAACAGTATTAATGCACGTATCTCATCATCAAATTCAATTTCAACAGACGACAATTGGTTTGTGATGGTGTTAAAATCATTCAGATGTTGTGCAACAGACGTACCTTCTGCCATCTTCAAATTGAATAACTTCTTCATCAAATATACCTTGTTATTTGCTGAAGGCTTTTCATACATACCTGACAAAGCCGTCATGAGACCCACAGTCGTCTTCTCCTTACTGACGTTGTGTGCAACGAATCTCGACAGGGTTAGCCGAATAATCCCCAGAACATGTCGATCTAACAGGTTCCAATCTGTCTCCTCCATTTTTTTCTGGTTTATTCCCCAACAATGGAATATGGAGTTTTTTCCCATAGAGGTAGTCCTCTATCTGCATCCTCCAGTATCCAAAATCTGTGCCATCGAACTTCTCGATCCCTGATATCTTCACTTCGTCTCCAGCCATCGTTTTTCCTCAGACCCGAACCTTGGCTCTGATACCAATTGTTGTGAAAAAGATGACAATAAAAGTAAAAGATAAACACACGGATTTGCAGAAGAATTTTTATTTCTTGAGGAATCACAATACAGTAGTTGGGCGACTACTAATTTCGCTTACAAGCCATATGTCATAAAATAACATATATATAGTTAGAAGAAGAAAAAACCCCAATACAATGAAAATACCCAAAATACCTAAAATACCCCTGCAACCCCCCGCGAGCTCACAGCGGAGCTCGACCCGCCAGTTGTGGCTGGGTGTCCAGTATAGTCAGGCTCCACACAACTCAACATGTTCGACTACAGATATGTGGGCTAATACAAAGTCCCATCTCCAAGCCCATCAAGTAGTCCAATGAACAAAAAAAGTTCGGCCCAATAAGTAGTGATGTAACCATGTGATGTTAGTTGTAAATTATATTTGGCACATGTACTGCACCAAATATAAATAACTTTAATCTTATTCATTGTTTGGCACAAATAGTACCCAATTTTAATTAAGATTGATTAGACCCAAATTATGATCAAGAACTGAAGCCTAAATTCTAACCATTTTGTATTGTACTTCTGCCCAAGATTAAATCTAACCTGGGCCTTAGTTGAAACAGTAATCAACCATCCAAAATGGTTGTGAAGTCTGCAATTGTTATTGACAGAATATAATGAACAAGAATACGATATATTATACTTTTTTTTTTGATAGAAAATACAATATATTATACTTAAAAGAATCATCATATAGAAAAATAATTAGGATACATTTGACAGGACTTCTACTTTTACATCTGCTTTTTGTAGTAGAGTTTATTTACTTTAGGTCAAATTTCTCTCTTTCAACAGAGAAAATAATTTTTAGAAAATTATGTAAACATGTTCAAAAATAAATTTTTAGCCTGAGAAATATCATTTTAACTTTCCAGAAGTCTTGCCAAAATAGCTTTTGGTATCTCATGCAACTTTTGAGCCAGATTTTTGCAAGATGGGTTAAAGCAAAACTAAATACTAAAGAAGATTTTTGAAAGGTAAAGGATATGATTGAACAGTATAACACACAAGACTGCAAACTCCATATATAAATCAAGATATCAAGGAATAGAATAACACAGTTAATAATTAAACAAGTAATGATTATAGATAAACAAACTAGTCACACAGTCTTAAGCACAATATATTTTATTGTTTGTCCATAATAATGAATACTTAACAATAAATTACAACAAACCATAATATATAATAAAGACAGAATCCAACATTCTGCTCCATTCTTCTCCTGCGTTTGTGCCTTTTGCATTTGGACCACAGAGATCAAAAGAGCAGGCTTTGCTGCAATTCACTACTTCAGCTTCTGTTCTTGCATTTTCTCCATGGCTCTAGGATCTGCAACTCAAATTCAATGAACTCTTCAACACCTTCAATGAATCTGTCAGAAAGAAATCCTTCATCTGATCGATTCAACATCCAATTGCGGTCCGATGCCATAATCTCCAAATGCTTCAAGCGTACTAATTATACAAAACCAGACCAGTATACAAAACCAGACCAGACCTCATCTTATGACCAAAAAAAAAAAATCATTAATACAAAGTAATAAAACTAACTTAAGTAAAGTTTTACAAAATATATAATAAGATCTTACCAAAATGAAATACGGTAATTAGGAGCTGCCATACATGATACTTTGGGATCAATTTGTATTCCTTAAATAGTGTAGCTATCATCCACTCTAAAATTGAATGTTGTCCTTCAAAATGTTCTAAAGACTAATCATAAGACACAAATCCTTTTCCAATTGCTTTTTGATCTGGACATCACGAGATTTATTTTATCGTCATTTTTATTATTATTAGAGTTTATTTTATTGTTATTGGACCTTGTCGTTTATTCTTCTATTTTATTCTTATTGTGCTTGTAGTAGTGAGTTGGCCCAAACCCTACCTAGGTTTTCGCTATTTAAACAGTTTTACATTACAATTTAGACGGTTGAATGATTGAATAAAATTGAGCTTGGCTTGGCCACGTTTTCTCCTTCCCCTTTTCTTCTTCACAGCTTCTTCTCCTTTTCCTTCTACTTCTTGCTTCTTTCTTCTCTATTTTAGACTTTAATTCCTTAGTCTGGTAATTATTCTCTATTGGTACTGCATCACTTTTAATGTACTGACAAAATTTTAGTCTAATAAGCTTTTGAAATTTGTTAATTTGTTCACTCTCGTGTTATTGTAATTTTCTGGTTTTCTTTTCCTGAATTTGTGAAACTGTAATGCTTCAAACTTAACGTAAGACCTTTAGATTGCAAATTTCAATCACCACGTTCTTTAGGTTTATTCGTGTGATCACAAGTTATAATATTTCATGATAATCTGTGCACCGTGATGCTGAGTGAGAATGTATTGACTGGACAGACAAGTTCACGACGAGGTAGATGGCAGCTAATGTTCACGACGAGACCAGGAACAACATCTCCAATTCAGGTGAAATTTCCTATTATTGGGATTACTTTAGTTCCTTTACTGGAAGTTCTCAGTCACTGCGTTTCATCTTTGAATACTATATCTCTAATTTTTTTTCTCGAATTCATACTTCTGTCCTTCCTCTTGGCAACTGGAACTACATTTGCAAACTTCATTCTCAAGTTTCCATTTCCAATGCACAATATATTAGTTTTTTCTATTGACAAGAATGGATTAACAAGTAATGACTTTATGCTATAATTTCAGACATCATAGCATGGCTTCAGCTATAGGAGAGACAGAGTAAGCAAACTCACAATCACAATCACAGAGTACATCGAGACTTGAGCAGTTGAGCAGGCTTGAGGAATCACCGAATCAGGCTCGAGGGCTTCACAGGCCTGAGGCTTCGAGGTGTAATTTCAAGAGCAATTGCAAAACAATTCAAAAGTAATTTCATAAGTTAAAAAGAAAAAATTACAACAGTAAACAAAACACAAATCAAAATAAGTAAATAACAGAAACAAAGGTTAAGAGAAGCTTGAGTAGGCTTCAAGAATCAGAATCAGGGGCTTCACCTTCTTCTTCTGCTGTTGAATCGCCGGTGGAAATGTGAACTCGAACTCGAAGGTCTGATGTCGGCTCCGCGTCTTGAGAAGTCAAGGGCTCGAAGGTGCTGCGTCTTGAGAAGATCGTTCATCCATCGGTTTGAGAAGGAGGCAAATCACGGGCTGCCGTTTCTGATGTCCAAGTTGAGAGAATGAGAGTCGCTGTCGCCATCGCTGAGAGTAATCTTAAGGCAAGAATGAGGGTCGATTAATCAGGGGTTGCGTCGTTTTGGTTTTTTTTTTTTTTTTAATTATATTTGATTTGTTTTTAATTCCCATAAATTAGTAACACAACAAACTGTAGGTAATATTTTAGGTTTAAAAATAATTAATTTGAATAATATTGCCAACGGATTCTCAACGAATAGATTCGTAGGTAAATTTCAATTAAATTTTTTTTTTGTATTTTACTTTCAATGGTTAGCACGTCGCAATTTTCGTTGGTAAAATTTTATATTTTATATTTTATTACGAAATTTACCAACGGATCAACAACGAAATCTCAATAACGACAATATGTCGTTGGTAATTCCGTTGCTAAGATATTTACTTTTTAATTATAAAATTTTTAAAATATATCGTTGGAAAGTCGTTGATAATTCGTTACTAATAGCAACGGATTGAGTTCGTTTGTAAAAATCCGTTTCTATAGAGGTAGTTTCTTGTAGTGACGGAATAATATATTTCAGTCGCTAATTTGAATGAAAATTAAAAAAAAATATATATATATATTATTATTTATTATTATTCTTTTCTAGAGAAGTTAATAAATTAAAGTTTACACACACTCAAAATTAATTAAATTTCAAGAGAAACAAGATAATAGATGTACATTTCGATATAGACCAATTTAAGTTCCAAATCATCTCCAATTTCCGCCGAGGGATTTCTCCACCCAAATCATAGATTGTTGACTGAATGAATTTACCAGAAACCATTGTGGTGTCGTCCGTCAATCACAATGCTTTCAAGACTTGAAGTATTGACTACTGAATCCTGAACTTGAATCTCGATTCTTCGAAGAAGCCGAGAAGGAGAAGAGATGACAGAAGAGAAGAGGCGAGAGGCGAGAGGCGAGAGGCGAGAGTGAATTCTTTTTGAAGATTAGATTTCAATTGAAAAGGTTATGAGGGTTTTTATTGGGCTTTTGGGCTAGGTTTTTTTGTTTGGGCCACTTAATATTTTCGGCCCAAGTGTGTAAAAGGCTAAACCTTGCTCGAAGTACAAAAATGAAATGGGTGCTGCTTCTTCACGCTTTGCTTGGCCTCTTCTAGTGGTCGCCAACAACGGGGTACAGCTCGGGTAAATGATTTTCTTGATTTAGGGTTTCAAATGTCGGGTGGATTTCAAGGATTTGGGAGTTTTGGAGTGGAGATTGACAAAAATGGATTTGGGGAATTTCTGGATTTCAAGGATCTGAGAGATTTAATGCACAGAACAACTTCAAGGCAGAGAGAAATGAAGGGCGGCTGAAGGAAATTGGAAATGGAAAAGATCTCCTTAAGAGGGAAATAGAAATTTTTTGCGGGAAGTAAAAATTTAAGTAGCGGGGAAATTGTTTATCACCAATTTTTTACATTTAAAATTATTTTATTCTTTTTTTTTTCTTTCCAACGGAAATATCCGTTGATAAAGTCATTGATAAATTATTTAATTTATCATTTAATTATTTTTTATTTTTTACCGACGGATTATCAACGGAATTATACCAACGGAAGTCTTTCGTTGATAATTCGGTAATTTAATATATAATTTTTAAGAATGACACATTTTTGAAATAATTACATTTTTGGGTTTTTAATAATGTAATCGATCACTTGCATTATATGTATTTACATATGCATAAAACTGATGAAAAATCAAGAATAGAGCAATTCATCCTTGTGCAATACACCCTCTCTTCTCTTCTCCATAAAACTATAGAAAAACTAACATTACACTAAACAATACCCCTCATGGAATAGGTTGGAACTGTACACTCAAGAATTGGAGCTCCATATAATGTGGTTCGTAATTATCCTAGGGAACTAGGATAGTTTGTATGATTAATCAAAATCGGTGATATTGCCTTATACCATACGGTGTCATTAACACAACACAACTTAGTCATCAATTTGTTCGTTGATCCACGTTCCTTCTTGTAGAGTAAGTGATATGATGAGAAAATTACGTGGGAGGATTGAGAAAAAACCTCATTTGCTTTCTTGTGGCATCACATGCCTGCCTGCGTGCCAACCTCACTTAACGGTAAAACCCAAAACCCACAAAATTCCAACTAGCACCCAACTTCAAATCGAATTAAAACAGGTCAAGATTGAACTTAGTTTCTTTCCATTACATAAAAACACTAGGAACAAATACCAACATAATCGTATAGTAAATAAAATTGTACAAATGTATCTGTACACTGTAATCTCCCCTCTATTCCCTAAACTTAAATTGGAAAAACTTAATATTCAACTTCATAGAGAAAAGATATATTTTAAACAATAAATTTTAAAAATACATAATTTCCAAGAACTAATTCAGTCATTTTCAGGTGAAGATGAATTAGAAAGTGCATCTAAGAGGCATCTTGGGACTGACGAATCTCAGACAAAACCACTAATAACTTATAAAACAGCTTTTGCAATTCCTAATTGAAAATAGTTGGCCAGGAAATAAGAGATCCATTAACGATCCTTACCTCCTTCATCGTCATCCCCCCAAATCTTGTCGCCGCCGCTTCTCCACGCTGCCGACACAACCAGTGTCCCTCTTCTTTCTCCTTTCCCATCACTACTACTAGCAGCAAACCCAAGCCTAAGCACAAACCCAAGCCATTTACTACGACATCTCTACTTATATCCACTGTCCGATGAGACAATCGAGGAAAGCTGAGGTGCTTGCCGAACTAGCATTGAAGCCGGTGGATGGGAGATTCAAGGACCTTTTAATGATAGCAGAGAGTGTGGTGGTTTTGGGGATTAAGGGTATAGAATCTGTGGGTTTTGGGAGACGTAATTAATACGGGTTTATGTGATGTTTAATTAATTGAAAGTATTAATCTAATTGTGTTACTTTTTAGTTTTTAGAGTATAAAGCCTAATTTTCCCAACAAGTAAATATAGCGTTTTTTGTTTCGAGCAAATTACGAAGCCCATGGGCTATACACACAACATCAGCCTAGGTCTAGGATCTATCTCCCAGACCCAAATCACGTCACTATTTTAAAATTCAATTTTTTCAGTGGAAAAATTTGATGCTTCTAGAAATATAGAAAAACGTACAATAATTAAAAATATTGTACATGTCAATAAGTAACATTCTTTATTAATTTTTAATTAAAAAGTCACCTAATACTTTTATAAACTATCTAAATTGTTAAATTCTTTATTACTTTTTAATTAAATAGTCATGCTAAAAAAATACTGCATCCTTATTTTATATTTTAAATATTTTCAGGACTTCAATATTTTAAAAATCAATTTGGCACTTGTAGTCTATTTCATTGTTCAAATATTTTACAATATTAAAACTCACTATTCAATTCTTTGACAATATGAAAAAAAAAAAAAAAAAATCAAAAGTTTTGCCCTCCCTCTCTACCCATCGAGTTGCACATGGATTTGGAAATATTCAACAGTGGAGGTCCTTCCCCGTCAACAGTTATTGGTTCTTATTCGACACGTGAAATTTTGGATCATCAACCTATTTAAATTGGCGAATCTGAATTAGCTTGTTAATAGATAATTTTATTGATTAGCTTTCAATTAGTTAGATTGATTAACTTGAAAGGGTTGCACGAGATCCTAATTAAAGTAGGTTGATTGAACATGGATGTTTTTCTTGACAATTAATTGATCATAATGATATGGCCTAGGGCGAGGGTTGAATTCATAATTTAGTTAAATTTTCTTTAACACATCTTTTACATATAAATCGTATTCAGTTTTTTTTAATCAAATATCCGACATGGTGATATGTATACAAATTTAACAAATATGAGATGACAAGACTAAATTCATGGTATTTGTTTGCTCAATTAAGCTACTTGTACAAATTTTACAAATTTTTTTTTTTTTTGAATCAAGGGCCAAACAATTTGTAAAGAAAATTGTACCATATTTATTGTTTGTTATCTAAAGTGTCACGTTGAATCATGATTCTTGTTTGTTATCTAAAGTGTCACGTTGAATCATGTGATCTAAAAGCTTGCAGGACACATTTATTTATTTATTTTCATTTAGTTTTTCAACTGGCCCAGTTGGTACACAATTTCAGCACCAAATACTCACAACATTTGGGATTTTTCTACCTATAAATACTGGGATATGTATTGCAAGATTCACAGCTGAGTTACTGAGACTTGTAATATTCTTCAAATAGACCCTTTTTCTCTCTTCGATGGAGTTCCAGTTCCCGTTTTCCCTCAATACTTCCTTCCTTCTTTTGTTCTTTCTGTTCATGCTGGTTAAAGAGTACATACGATCAAAAACTCGTAATGCTACTCAGAAATTGCCCCCAGGGCCAAAAAAGCTCCCTTTTATTGGGAACTTGCACCAGATGGTAGGCTCCCTACCTCATCGTACTCTCAGTAACTTAGCAAAGAAATATGGACCGATCATGCACCTTCAAATAGGTGAACTTTCCACAATTGTTATATCGTCTCCTCGAATAGCACAAGAAGTATATAAAACAAATGATATTAACTTTTCTGATAGGCCGGACCTGGTCCTCGCTAAGATTGTATTATACAACTTTGCTGACATGGCTTCTGCTCCGTACGGTGAATATTGGAGAGACATGCGTAAACTATGTATGGTGGAACTACTAAATTCAAAAAAAGTCCAGTCATTTCACAGAATAATGGAGGAAGAGGTTTCTCGTCTCATTAGTTCAATTGGAGACTTGGAAGGAGTAATGATCGATATGACCGAAAAAAGTACAGATTTAGAGAGTTCGATTGTCTGCAGAAGTGCAGTTGGTCGTAAATGCAAGGACCAACAATCACTAATCAAGTTGGGAAAGGAAGCAACATCCTTTGCAGGAGTATTTAATGTTGGAGATATCTTCCCTTCACTGTCACTTATTGATTCCATCTTTGGATCCAAGCGCAAGTTATTTCAGATGCATAAAATGATTGATAAAATGCTTGAAGGCATAATCCGGGAACACGAAGAGGAACTATTTTGCTCGACAATGGGCAAAACCAGTGATGATCAGCATTCAGAAGATATACTCGACATTCTCTTGCGGCTTAAGGAGACCAATAACGAAGCTATCACCAGAGATAGTATCAAAGCTAACATATTTGTGAGTAATTAATACCTGTTTTCTCATTGATTTTTTTCTTCACTTTAGCCTCCTAGCCAACAGTACCAATTACTTTTATTGTAGTCTTAACTACTGACGTGGCATGTCGATTGTGAGCATATTTTATGTTGTCTACTATGAATAGAAAATCATTTCTACCTTATCTTAAATCTTTAAGACGTTGAAAACTTACTTATTTAACTCATTCTTTACCACTCTTCTTACAAGATTCATTAGTAGTGATAGTACAACTCATGATCTCTACCTTTTTGATATCTTACAAAACCACCCCATCAAAAAATTTAAAGTTGTTAGATAGGCAACAAGCTTGGTTTTTATAATTGTATGTCTTCAACAATTTGACCTAAGGAAATTTTGGCACGAATGTGCAGATATTGTTAGCTGCTGGAATCGATACTTCATCGACTCTTATTGAATGGACAATGTCTGAACTGATGAGGAATCCGCGAGTAATGGAGAAGGCACAAGCAGAAGTAAGGCAAGCTTTCAAGGGAAAGGAGAAAATCCTGCAAAGTGATATTCAGAATTTGAGTTATCTAAAAATGGTGATTAAAGAATCTCTAAGGATACACCCTCCAGGTCCCTTGTTAGGCCCCAGGCGGTGCAGGGAACAATGCAAGATTAGTGGATACGATATACCAGCTAATACAGTAACTATAATAAATGGTTGGGCGATCGGAAGGGATCCCGAATACTGGCGTAATCCTGAAACTTTTGAACCTGAGAGATTTAACAATGTTTCAACTACATATACAGGAACTCATTATGAGTTTATACCGTTTGGCGCGGGGAGGAGGATTTGTCCAGGGGTCAACTTTAGTTTGGCCGGCGTCGAGCTCACTTTGGCTAACCTCCTCTATCATTTCAATTGGAAACTTCCAGCTGGGATCAGCCCTGATAAATTGGACATGACTGAGAAATTTGGTGCAGCTGCCGGAAGGAAGAACAATTTATTCCTGATTCCCACGCCCTATGTCCCGAAGAATTAACAAGGAACTTTTCCTTGTTTTAAGAAAATTACGGGTTTGTAATTGTACTGTTTCTAATAAATTGTAAGGAAAAATAAGTCTATCTTCCTATGAAAATAATATTTGTATTGTCGTATTGGCTTATTTTCCTTCTCAAATAAGGGCATGCGTATGTCTTGGATAAGTGCAAATTTCCTCATCTAGGCAATTAATATTATTGGTGTTTAATTGGGCTCTTGTTTCTACATTATATATATATATATATATTAAAATTATAAATAATAAAGAAAATTTCTCAAAAAAAGTTTTATATCCTAACGCTTTTTAATACTAAGTTTTTTATATGTATAATTTTTATCTTCTACAAAAGTAATGAATTTTTTTTAGGATAATATATAAGCCACTACCACAGACACCTTAAGAACACTAAGTTTAAAGTGTTAATGTAATTTTATTGCAATTTAAAAAATTATTATTATTATTATTATTATTGCAATTTTAAAATTTCTAAATAAAAGTTTTATTTTTATTTTTAATTTTTACATATATGTAGAGGCTCCATATTTGAAAGCTCGCAAATGGTTGTACATTAATGAATACTCCCTTTTTTCTATCGGCGGTATTTTTTCCATTTTTTCTCAAATAGGAACAGACTGCTTCATTTTCTCAAATAGAAAAATCAAATTGCAATAGTTAATACTATATACACGCGCACAAAATTTACAAAATACACCATCGGAATAGGGTGTACACGCTTTGCATCCTGCGTTTCTAGAAATCTACATTTTTACAGTATAGTAAAAAAAAAAAATCCAGCAATGTTATTAATCCACTCAATAATGCTATATGTATATCTTGTTTTTTATCTTTTTTTTTTAATATTGTGTCACGTGTCGACACATGATTCAACAAATTTTATTTTATTATTATTATTTTTTATAAAACACACTTTCCCACCCAACACTTTTCCTTATTTTTCAACCACACATTCTCCATCAATCTACTATTCCAGAATACTGTTACAAAACAAGCCAATACCAGAATTGCTCTGATACCGCTTATTAGGATTGATACCACTTGTTGTGACACCACTCAATGTATTGACATGTTGAAATTATATGGCAAAATAATAAAGCATGTGATCAAGAATAAAAGGAAAAAAAAAACAGGAATGTGACAGAGGAATTAGAAGATTTTATTGCATCAAGAGTAATGGAGAAGAAAGAAAAATATTACAATGATCCTAAAAGCTAGTAATCATAAATCTCACATTATAAAATTGTATAGAAGAGCCTAGTGTTTATAGAAAACATGTAGGGGACGTTCAAGACCCTTTGGTAGAGTTGTTGATGAAGTATGATGTCAAAAAACTGAGTCCAAAACGAAGTAGGAGAAGAAAAAGTGAAAAACACTCATTCGGGACGAAAACTTGCTGCGGGCCCGACCCGGCCCGGATCCCGGCGCCCGGGTTTCTGCTTCAAATCTCAATGTGGCGTCTTGGTGCCCATCCCTCGGGTTAATACTCCAAAAAGTGTCTTTTGTCATCCAAAAGTCCTCTTTCAAATCAAACTCCTAATTATCATTGAAATTTGATCTTCATATGACTCCAATAACATTCCAAACTTGAATTCTTCATGACCTGCACTTCAATTAGAATTGTTCAATACTTCAAATACCTTAACAAAAGAATTTGGGTCACACCCAAATTCTAACAATCTCCACCTTGACACGAATTCCACCGAGGAATGAACTAGTTTCTTCAATAGTAATCAAAAATTTAATTTCTCCAACAAAATACAAAATACTCTACCTCTTCCAATGAATCCAAGTACTACTCTGCAAAAATTATCTTGAATTCCAAAAAATCTTAATGATTTTGAATTAATCAAAATGGGTTGTAACACACCCTAAAGTAGAATAATTACTGAATGCTTTTTTAGAAGGCCACTTACTAGATTGTACACCTTCTACTCCATCTAAAGCATGCTCAACAAAATCAACATCCACATACCTTGTTCCACTTGGTCCGTCCCTAGCAATTGAATACAATGGCACCGCAGGTGATGATGGCAAAGCGGCATTACCTATATTTTTGAAATCACACTTAGTTGTATTCTTCAAATCTGACCATTTATAAGCTCCTAACGTATTGTACCAAACTGAATGTCCATCACGGTACTAAACCTGTGTTGATTGACTTTCCTAGATTCTGCACGACCCTACAAAATGTATAACTGTGACCTTTTCTGTCCCTCTAATACAATTTGGGCACCCTTACAAACTTTCAAGACTCCACCTCCACTAAAGAACTCAAAACCCTTTGAATCAAAAGTAGACAACGAGATAGAATTCTTCTTCAAATTTGGAACATGTCGAACCTGGTCAAGTGTTCTAATTTACCCATCCAAAAGCTTCAATCTAATTGTACCAATTCTAGCAACCAGACAAGATATGAAACACTCATACTGAATCAAGAATCCAATCATCTTCCGGTTTAGACTCAATGTCAGAAATAGCTAAGAGTTCTCCATCACTTACAACGTTCTTTGCGATGTCTGCTTCACCTGAAGTATTTGAATGTCTACTTGCAGCCATCCTTTCTTTATTCTGTAATTTGTAACAATCTTTCTTCAAGTGCTCCTTCTTCTTGTAGTAGTTACAAATTTGATTACTAAACTTAGTCTTCCATCTACCCCTTCCAGAACCATCATGAGCAATCAGACCTTCTCCATCTCTGGCCTCAGAAACCAAATGCTTCATCTTCTCTTTTGAATACAAAGCATCATAAACCTCCTCTATGGTGAGACTATCACGACTATACAAGATCGTGTCTCAAAAAGAAGAAAACGAAGCGGGCAACGAACACAATAGGATCAAGGCCAAATCTTCTTCATTATACTCTATTTCCAAAGTTTCTAAATCAGTGACGATCTCTTTAAATACAGTCAGGTGATCTTCCAATGATCCTCCTTCTGTCATGCGATGAGAGTATAAACGATGTTTGAGGTTCAACTTGCTTGTCAGACTTTTAGTCATGCACAATTGTTCTAACCTCAACCATAAAGCAGCTGCTAAATTCTCCTTCAAAACGTCTTGAAGAATAGTATTTGATATACGAAGATGAATGTGAGAAATTGTCTTTTTATCATTCCGTAATTTCTCCTCCGCGGTCAAAGCTATGGGCATCTTGTCAATTCCCAGCAACGCATCATCCAAATCCAGTTGTACAAGTACTGCATGCATCTTATCCTACCATAGCGAAAATCTAGTGCTCCGATCTAAAAACGGAATGTCATACTTCATGGAAGCCATCACGAACAAAAACTTCGAACAAATCAAACCTTGGGATCTCTGGAAACGAACCTTAGCTCTGATACCACTTGTTAGGAAACAAGTCAATACCAGAATTGCTCTGATACCACTTGTTGTGACACCACTTAATGTATTGAGATGTTGAAGTTATATGGAAAAATAATAAAGTAGGTGATCAAGAACAAAAGAATAAAAGAAGACAAGAATATGGCAGAGGAATTAGAAGATTTTATTGCATCAAGAGTAATGGAGAAGAGAGAAAAATATTACAATGATCCTAAAAGCTAGTAATCATAAATCTCACATTATAAAATTGTATAGAAGAGCCTAGTGTTTATAGAAAACATATAGAGGACGTTCAAGACCCCTTGTTAGAGTTGTTGATGAAGTATGATGTCAAAAAACCGAGTCCAAAATGAAGTAGGAGAAGAAAAACACTCATTCGAGCAGAAAACTTGCTGCGGGCCAGACCTAGCCCGGACCCCGGCGCCTAGGCACCCGAGGTTCTGCCCCAAATCTCAATGTGGCACCCGTCCCTCGGGTTAATGCTCCAAAAATATCTTTTGCCATCCAAAAGTCCTCCTTCAAATCAAACTTCTAATTATCATTGAAATTTAATCTTCATATGACTCCAATAGCATTCCAAACTTGAATTTTTCATAACATGCACTCCAATTAGATTTTTTCAATACTTCAAATACCTCAACAAAAGAATTCGGGTCACATTCAAATTCTAACAAATACATTCTTCCAAAATAATGTGGCTCAAACACACCCCAAATCTTTGTATGTTATAATTATCATTTTTATATTCAGTTGAGGTTGAAGGTTACGACTAACTATACACGATCCATTGAAAAATTGTAAACTAATACCTAGAATTATAACCTTCTATTCAAATAAAATTGATCCCTTTGAATTCAAATGCTGCTTTAGTCATTTGTACCTTAAATAATCTGTGATATTCATTACGTTTGGTATTTTCTAACGTCGTTTGGAAGGAGAGAATATCATAATTAGGTGACATTTGATTCCAAATTTGAAATTTCCAGTAAAATAGATAAATAAATAAAAAATAGCATTTTGCTCCAAATACATTTTGGAATTGCATTTTGATGAAAAATGTGATTAAAAAATAAGAAAAAAATTTGGGTTAACGTGTAATATTATTTTATTGAAGAATATGTGGTTGAAAATAAGATAAAGATAGAAATGTATTTTGAACATTATTCCAAGTCTTTACATGTTATATTTACTTCCATCTTAAAATGTTAGTCCAAGTCTTTATAGGTTATAATTATTATTTTTATATTCAGGTAAGGTTGAAGTTTACAATTAACAATACATCATCCATTAAATAAAAAATGGGCTCTTAATTGTGTAAGTTTCCTTATATTCAAATAAAATTGATCCCTTTGACTTCAAATGCTGCTTTAGTCATTTGTACCTTAAATAATCTGTGATATTCTCATATTCATTACATTTGTTGTTAAAGAGAGAAAATATCAAAATTAGGTGACATGTCCAAATTTGAAATTTTCAGTAAAATAGATAAATAAATAAAAAAATGGGTCCTAATATTATATATGTTTTCTGCTATATGTATACTAATATTATAATTTATAATCCTTTGAATCAAAGTTCATATGCTGCTTTAGTCATTTTTCTGCAGACTTATATTCCAAATTTCGCAAATATATTGTTCTAAATGTGATGCATATTGAGTCACCTCTATCTTCCAGTCCATGAAACCTTAATATAAAAACAAGAAACCCTATTTTTTTAACTGCATTAAAGAATCTAAACTTTCAACGTCAATGATTATACGGTTTCCGAAAATAAAATAATTCTTTTCTTTTCTTTGGCTTTGCTTTTTTTTCCTGGTGGACGAATATGAATCTAGCTGTCTATTCGTGCAAAACTCACAAGCCTACGGGATCGTTGACAAGTAATAGAATTGATGAGTTGAGAGTATTGTCCCGACCACATGGAATAATCAAGTTTACTAGTTATGTATATAATTCGAATTATGTAAAGAAAATAGAGAGTTTAATTTGATTTTATGCTAAATTATCTAATAAAGCGGTAAAAGTGTTTTTTTTTTTGTCGAATTATGGATGATTGTATTGGATCTCGAATTCACATATTGCTATCTATTTCATTTATTGATTTATAATCTAGCTCCGTTCTTGCATTCTTGACAATCGATAATTCTATTGTAATTAATTCTCTTTTTTAAGACAAATTAAATCTATTCTAACCACGACCCAAATATATTCTTAGTTCGAATTCGAATGATTAGAATGCATTAAAGTTTAGATTATCTATATGATTGCACACGTGATAAATGTTATTCCTAACATCTATTGTACATATATTAATTTTGTCGTATTCTAAACTTATTGTGTGTCTCCCAACACTACAACAAGCAACTAATTATCTAATTGTTGGCCAATTAATTAAATAATGCAATGAGTATGCAAAACTAGTAAAAAATGCAGGAAATAAACTAAACTTCTAGTCTTGAATTAAAACAAATAAACAATGGGGTTCATCTTCATCCAATACAAAAACGGATCTAGCCTAGCATGTTAATATGTAAATTACAAGAAGAATGATAGAAAAATATCACCCGTATCATGAAACAAATCAAAAGATGTTGATTTTCAAACCTAAGGTTGAATTTTTCAAAATCTTGATGTAATTGACCTTCAATTTCTTGTTAGGCTTGATCTCCTCTCTCAAAATATAGCAATTGACCCCTTGTTTTTGATGAATTTGATGAAACTATGGTGTATGAAGAGGCTAGAGAGGTTCTTTCATATGTATCCCTCATTCTTTATTTATAAGAGCCAGAAAAAAGGTCAAAATCACGTCTAATTTGGTTTCCAAAAGAGTTTGAATCGCGAAAGGAAACTAAATATTCTTTTGTGAAAAAGATTTATGTGCGCATACCGGTATAAGTGTTGTGTGCGCTCCATATAACCAAATGACTCTCGGGTTGGGGAAAATAAGGTGTTGCGTGCGTGCCATGAATTGCCTTCGTGCGCAGGTTTGTCTCTGAACAGCTTTCGGTATGTTGACCATAACTTTCTCTACAGAAATCCGATCGATCTAATTCAAAATGAGTTGGAAAGATACTTCAAAGGGACACAATTATCCTAGAAATAAAAAATTCCCAATTCAAATGATTGCATAACTTCTTCGATTGGAAATTGATTTGTGAAAATACTTCCACTATATTTCACTCATTTGACTCCAACTGCATCCAATTGATCCTATATGATCATCAATAATATTTTTGTGCTCCGAATCAACTACTCGATGTACACTTTGATCTCCAAACTTTGAATGTCCTTCGTTTTAGCATGTTTTTCGTTCATTTCTTTCAAATCCACCACTTTGCATTGAGTTCAACCTAACAGACACAATTAACACAAAATTAAGTTATAACACATCCAAATCACTAACAAATATTCTAATTTAATGGCATATATAAGTGTAAAAAATACATTTATCAAACACCCTTAAACTGAACATTTGTTTGTACTCAAACAAAACTATAACCTAACTTAACCAAAAATTCTAAACACGCATATGGTTAGATAATTTATCTTTTCTCTCAAGATCAGAATGCATGTATTAAAACTATGAACTGCTACAAAATTACAATGCTAAAACTAATTCATACTTATTCAATGCAAAACCGACGTGTATGTGTGAAAATTCATGTCAAGCACCATAAATTCATAAAGTGACTTCAATCCCAACCATGAATAGTCAAATTTGTCCTTCCTCATCTCGTGAGTTTCAAACCCTCAAACTCATTCTTTTTACTTTTTTCCCAAGGTGTGTGATATAAGGCCGAATTTTTAATATAATACTAATCCTCACCCTCTTTGCAGTTCAACACATCAACAAATGCTGATTCTCCATGTTTTATATTGCTTCAACCTCTAAGAATCAATTAAGTTAACAATCACTTGTCAAAATTCTAATTCTCTCGAATAAGTATTCGGGGCTTAATCAAGACATGTATCGATTCTGTATTTATTTATTTATTTGTAAAATCCTCTCCATTAAACTTTCTAAATGACCATTGTAGCGAGCTTTCAACCGATGACTCCCAAGTCAGATGATCATAGGACACCAGGTTTTTAGAGACCCATGCAGACTTAATCACTTAAGTCATAAAGGCTACAAACAGAAGTTTTACAACAAGACAATATTTTCTCTTTTTCATGAAATGATTAGTGCAATACCCCTTATTAAACACTTATTCTCAAAAATCAACCATTAACTTAAGATTTTCACCTAATTTTCATCTTATTGGCATTAAACAATCCACAAAAAATTTAGCACATATGAAATCTACATTTATCTAAATGTCTCCCTACAACAGCTCAATCACCTCCAAACTATCATAAAATTAGTTTAATAATGTATAATTTAGTGGTTAACTGGATTAGTATCTAAGGTCCACTAATTCTTTTTTATCACCTATTCAAATTTTGAATCAAAGTATTTTTTCATGATGCAAAACATAAATTTTGTGCGCAAAAATATCAAGTTTCACATGAACAAGTATAAATCAATCTTAACATGTAACTTTTTCACAATTTATAATCTAATACACGATTCCAAACATGTGCATCATAGTAGGCAAAATTATCTAACCCACACAAACACAAAAAAAAAAAAAAACCTATTTTTTTGCACTCGAACAAGCACATAAACCAATAGAAACTCAATGTTTTTCCACAATCAAACTTATAACATACATTGTCATCAATGTCAAAAAAATATAACATGCAATATATAAAAATTACGGGCAAAGATTGGTACTAAGTACTCCCTAATATATATTTGAAGGTGGTGAATGGACTGTCATGAAAGGTCTGGCACACTTGCTATGTCTTTTCCTTGTCCAATGTATTCAAGTATTAGTTCCTTCAAAATCGTAAAAATCAATAAAAATATGGAACACTTTATAATAAACTTGAACACATCCTAAAGGGAAATATATGGATGAAGATACCATACACTAATTAAAAGCAATAATATTTATAAGTCTATATTCTAGAAAACAAAGTTAAATAAAAGAGAAGAAAATTGAGTTGCCTCCCGATAAGCACTTGTTTATAGTCATTAGCTTGACTTTGTTGTCTTGGCTATTTATGGTGGTTTGAATACAGAGTTTTCAGTCTTGCATCGGCTACACTGGCAATTATTCTTCAATTCATCTTTAAGCCTCCAGATTACAAGATTTCCATTATTATCCCTCCCAACAATTCCACTTTCTTTCTTCATATTCTTGTGACTTCTCCAATGGTCTATCATTTTGCATTCCTTAATATCTGAAGGTTGTTTGAGTGGAGCATTCATGGTGAAACTTTGTTGTTTTTCTTCAACTCTTAAGATTATTTCACCCTTTTCAAAATCCGTTAATGCTCGTACAGTAGTTAAGAATGGTCTGCCCAAAATTAATAGAATTTGTTGAGCATCTATATCAAGGATAATGAAATCATCTAGAAAGAAGTTATCTCCAACTTTGATGAGCACATCCTTTACCACTCCATAAGGATACTTGAGTGTCCTGTCCGCTAGCTGTAGGATTATTGATGTTGCTTTTGGATAATCCAATCCCAATTTCCTGTAGATAGATAGTGGCATCAAATTAATACTTGCTTTAGAATCAATTAAAGCGTTTAAATTATTTGAATTTCCTATAGAGCAAGTTACAATGAAACTCCTTGGATCCTTTAGTTTAGGAGGGAGCATATGCTTTATGACTGCACTGCACTCTTCTGTCAGAGCTACTGTTTCATCCACCAACAACTTTCTCTTCTTAATCAACATCTCTTTTAGGAACTTTGTATAATTTGGAATATGTTGAATGGCGTCAATGAAAGGAAAGTTGATATGAAGTTGTCTGAGTGCATCCAAGAATTTTTTAAAATGATTTTCCAACTTATTGATCTGCAACCTTTGAGGCGATGGGACTGGAAGTGTGTGTTTATTGACAAGAACAATTGTCTTAACCAGTTGACTGTTCGACTTTTCTTGTTGTGTAACATTTGTTGATTCTTCAGACTGAACTACTTGTTCCTCGCCCATGGTAGGTATCTGATTCTCCTCGATCCCTTTCTTCTTCACATTGATTTCTAGCAGCTGAACTCCACTTTTCGTTGTGATTGCCTGGACTAGTTCTTCTTTAGGCTGTTTTTGAAGCCTTTAAGGAAATGGAATAGGCAACACATAAGCTCGAACATGGGTAGTACGCTTAATTTACGGTGTCTTAATAATTGCATAACTCACAGCTTCCTCTACTAATACATGTTCCCGTGGGTTCTTTTTTGTGTCGCTTCGCAGAGTACCTTGTGTTCTGTTGGCTAATACAACTATATAACTGACTTTCTCAGGCTACTAAACATGGGTTGAGGCCAAAGGACAACTTGATAGGTCCAAGGCATTGTCCAATGGGATATCCATTATTGACCCTCTTGTTGAAGCATCGACTATGTAATCTTTGTGGGGCACTTCCTAAAGTAATCTTTTAGATTGGGGCACTTCCTAAAGTAATCTTTGAATCTTTCCTATGCTTTTGGATAGCTCTCAAGGTCCATTTGCTTGAAGGTATGTACTTTATTTTTGAGTTGATGGACTCGAGAAGGTGGAAAGAACTTCAAAGTGAATTTTTGCACCATGTTATTCCATGAAACAATGCTTATAGGGATTAGTAAGTTTAGCCAATCTCGTGTATCGTCCTTTAAGATGTGAGGAAATAACCACAGTCGAAAAGCATCAGCAGACATGCCTTCATGGCTAATCATATCGCACAGCATTAAGAAGGCTTGAATATGTTCATGAGGATTCTCAATTGATCTTCCAGAGAACCTAATATCGTGATGATTTTGAAATGAGTTGATAACGTCAAGCCTGATATGGAAGTTGGCCTGTCCAAACGGCGGATATATGATAGGTGGTTGCACATGAGCGAGAATGGGATTTACATAATCCATTACTAAACCTTCTCCATCATTTGCTACTACCATTGGATGGTTTGGCTGAACTGGCTAAGGTAATTGTAATGGATTCTAAACCTGATTTGGATTTTGATTTTCTGCCATTTCTATTGCTTCCATTTGTTCTTTGCTTTGTTGTCTAAAGGTTTTTTTTATTTCAAGATCTATTGGAAGAAACTCGATCTCGTTAAATCTTGCATAAACTATAATTTCCTGAAAAGAGTAAAATAAGAGACTTAGTTCATTCAATAAATAGCCTAAAAAATAAAATATAAACTTTAAATCTAAAATAACTAATGACCTCAAATTAAATAAATTATTTCCCGACAACAGCGCCAAAAACTTGATATTGCAAAACCCGCAAGCGTACAGGATCGTTGACAAGTAATAAAATTGATAAGTTGAAAGTATCGTCCCATAGGGAATAAATTCAATTCAAGTTTACTAGTTATGTATAGAACTCGAATTATGTAAAGAAAATAGAGAGTTTAATTTGATTTTATGCTCAGTTATCTAAGAAAGCAGTGAAAAGTGTTTCTTTTGTCAATTTATAGATGATTGTATTGGATCTCGAATCCACCTATTACCATATATTTCAATACTTGATTAGTAATCTAGTTCCGTTCTTGAGTTCTTAACAATCGATAATTCTATTATAATTAATTATCTTTTCCAAGACAAATTAAATCTACTCTAACCACGACCCAAATCTATTCTTAGTCCAAATTGTTCATCCTCACCACTAGATGTATCACTATGAGCACTCGAATCTGATTTATCATCACTCAAGGTTACGGCTAATGCCTTACGTCTTTCTTATTCGAATTCTTCTTCAAATTAGGACATTCATTTATATAGTGACCATAACCCTGATACTCATGGCATCTAACAGATTGGATTTTCTTATTGGGAGTCCTAGAGTTATTCTTTTCATGCTTGTCTCTCATGAATTTACTAGGGACTTCAGTTTTCTATTCTTGAGGCTTTCTCCTATTCCTCACCACCTTCTGAATTTTATTAACAAAAATAAGCTATTTCGTCGTCCCTAAGCTTCTCAACATCAATAGATTCACTCTCTTCTTCCCTAACATTATTCGTGGCTATGGATTTAACCTTTTTAGGTTGAGAGATGGTGAGTTCATAGGTTTAAAGGGATTCTACGAGTTCTTCTATCTTAATTGCATCTAAGTCCTTCCTTTCTTCAATCGCTGTGACTTTAGGCCTAAACCTTTTAGGTAGAGATCTAAGGACTTTTCTAAAGATTTTGGACTCGAGATTCTTTTCACCTAAGTTGAAACTCCAATTGACTATATCATTAAGCTCAACATAAAAATCATCAAATGACTCATCATCTGTCATTCTAATTTCTTCAAACGTAGAGGTCAACATCTACATTTTATAAATTTTCACAATTTTAGTTCCCTCATGTGTAGTTTCTAAAATGTCCCAAACTTTTTTAACAGTCTCACACATCGAAACTCTTCAGCAGACACAACCATGAACATGGCATAAAGGCTCTTACTATTCTAGTTACATTCAGTTAAATCATCTTTAGACTAGAATGAAATATTAGTAGATGTAACTACACCAGCCACAGTAGTTGAAGGTGGAGTCCACCCAATTTGAACGCTAATCCAAATACATTCATCCAAAGCTTTACGAAAAGCTCTCATTCGAACTTTCCAATAAGCATAATTACTTCCGTCGAAAAACTGAGGCACAGATAGTAACTGACTCATCTAAAATTAATAATGAGTCAGGAATCAAAATAAAGCTCTGATACCAATTAAAAAATACGAAGTTCGGCCCAAATTATATCTAGAGGGAGGGTGAATAAGTATAATTGCAAAATTTATTAAATATAATTAAATAGAAACAAGTCACTAATTAATTATCTAGATGATTATGCAATCAATTTAATTATTCTGTGTTTGAATATCGTAGAATATTAAAACAGTAAAGAAAGCTGTAAATCACACGCATTATGATCACAGAGAAACCAATTTAGTAAAAATTTCGAGCACTTTGCCTGTCAACAATCCACTATAAACGATATTAAAATTACAGTCTACCAGACTAGACGACAACACGTACTATCTAATCTTCTTACTGCAATTCCAACAGCTATCCTGGATTCTCTACTCCTGCACCAATTCCTAGCTGTAGTTTCCAAAGCTCTCATGAATTGCGCTCTCCTGCATCAAATCCTAGCTTTGTGGAATCGTTTGTCTCATGTGGATGCACGAAGAACTTCGCGTTCTTCAATGACTGAAACTTCAGTCAACTTCTCTTGATTTTCAAAAACTCTGACTGATATGAAGCAAGAAGCAGTTTGGTATTTGGATTTAAGATCTAATGTTTTTCTCACCGCCAAGAACAATTTACAATCAAGAATGAAGGTTGAAATCTCAAAAGAAGAAGAGAATATGAAAAGCAAAGAGTTTTCTTAATGATCTACCTTAGAAATCACGTTCTGTGGTGTTTGGATATTTATAAGTAGGTTAGGGAATAAATGCGCCGGACAAAAAGCCTTTAAAAAGCGAATTAAAAAATTGCAGGATAGCATTGTCGCTTGAGCGAAGGGCTAACGATAATCAAGTGATAGGTTGTCACTTGAGTGAAGGTAATGCGACAGCCAAGTGATGAAGTCTCTATATTTGACGCTTGGGTCAAACATTAGCGACAGCCTAGTAAGATCCCGTGCCGTTTTTCCTTCTTTTCCACTCTTGAACCCTAGACCTGAAATATCAAAACTTATACTAATTCCACACTACTCCTTGACTTTTTACAACATATAACCTTAAGTCCTTTTTGTTTACAGAATTCTCAATTTCATTAAATACCTAACAACAAGTGTTACATCAATCAAAATTAATATATGTGCAATAGATGACTTCTTTCTTTTCTTTCTCTTTGGTTTTTTTTCCTGGTGGACGAATACGAATCTAGCTGTCTATTCATGCAAAACTTTCAAGCGTACGGGATCGTTGACAAGTAATAGAATTGATGAGTTGAGAGTATTGTCCCGGCCACATGGAATAAATCAAGTTTACTAGTTATGTCTAGAATTCGCATCATGTAAAGAAAATAGAGAGTTTAATTTGATTTTATGCTAAATTATCTAACAAAGCGGTGAAAGTGTTTTTTTTTTTTTGTCAAATTATGGATAATTGTATTGAATCTCGAATTCACATATTGCTATCTATTTCAATTCTTGATTTGTAATCTAGCTCTGTTCATGCATTCTTGACAATCAATAATTTTATTGTAATTAATTCTTTTTTCCAAGACAAATTAAATCTATTCTAACCACGACCCAAATCTATTCTTAGTCCGAATTCGAATGATTAGAATGTATTAAAATTTAGATTATCTATATGATTGTACATGTGATAAATGTTATTCCTAACATCTATTGCACATATATTAATTTTGCCATATTCTAAACTTATTGTGTGTCTCCCAACACTACAACAAACAACTAATTATCTAATTTTATTGGCCAATTAATTAAATAATGCAATGAGTATGCAAAACTATTCAAGGAACGCAAGAAATAAACTAAACTTCTAGTCTTGAATTAAAACAAATAAACAATATGGTTCATTTTCATCTAACGGATCTAGCCTAGCATATTAATATATAAATTACAAGAAGAATTATAGAAAAATATCACCCGTATCATTAAATAAATCAAAAGATGTTGATCTTCAAACCTAAAGTTGAATTTTTCAAAATCTTGATGTAATTGACCTTCAATTTCTTGCTAAGCTTGATCTCCTCTCTCAAAATATAGCAATTGACTCATTGTTCTTGATGAATTTGATGAAACCATGGTGTATGAAGAGGCTAGAGAGGTTCTTTCATGTGTATCCCTCATTCTCTATTTATAAGAGCCAGAAAAAGGTTAAAATCACGTCTAATTTGGTTTCCAAAAGAGTTTGAATCGCGAAAAGAAACTAAATATTCTTTTGCGAAAACGATTTGTGCGCGCACTGGTATAAGTGTTGTGCACGCGCCGTATAACCAAATGACTCTTGGGTTGGGGAAAATAAGGTGTTGTATGCGTGCCATGAATGCCAGCGTGCGCATGTTTGTCTCTGAACAACTTTCGGTATGTTGACGATAACTTTCTCTACAGAAATCCGATCAATCTGATTTAGAATGAGTTGGAAAGGTAATTCAAAGGGACATAATTATCCTAGAAATACAAATTTTCCAATTCAAACGATTGCTATCCGAAAAATGGGTCTAAGGTTGAGACTAAACATCCGCAGCATAACTTCTTCGATTGGAAATTGATTTGTGAACATACTTCCACTATATTTCACTCATTTGACTCCAATTGCATCCAGTTCATCCTATATGATCATCAATCATAGTTTTGTACTCCAAATCAACTACTGGATGTACACTTTGATCTCCAAACTTTGAATTTCCTTCGTTTTCGCATGTTTTCGTTCATTTCTTTTAAATCCATTAATTTGCATTGAGTTTAACCTAACAAAAATAATTAACACAAAATTAAGCTATAACTCATCCAAATCACTAACAAATATTCTAATTTAATGGTCTATATAAGTGTACAAAATATACTTATCAAACACCCTTAAACTGAACATTTGTTTGTACCCAAACAAAACTATAACCTAACTTAACCAAAAATTCTAAACACGCATATGGTTAGATAATTTACCTTTTATCTCAAGATCGAAATGCATGTATTAAAAATATGAACTACTACAAAATTACAATTCTAAAACTAATTTCTACTTATTCAATGCAAGGATCATAAATTCATAAAGTGACTCAAATCCCAACCATGAATAGTCAAATTTGTCCTTCCTCATCTCGTGAGTTTCAAAACCTCAAATTTATTCTTTTTACTATTTTCCCAAGCATGGTCTCACGCAGTTTATCATATGTTGAGAATCCATGTGGGGGTGTTTACATGATCATTTCTCAATTTTGTGCACATTTAACGTGTTTTCGAGGCAAAAGAAACAACTCTTGTATTTTTAGAATCTACGTGTGTTTTCGAATTAGACATGATTTTGGGGTGGAATTCATAGTTTGCATGCACACACAATGTTTGTAAATGAGTTGTGACAAGTGGTGAGAGCGTTGAAGCACCGAGTGGCATTTGGAGGTTAAAATTCAGGTTTTTTCGTGAAACCGACTCACATTGAGTTTCCTTTTTTCGGGTTTGACATAATTTTTTCTCCATAATTCTTGTACACTACACTAGTTTACTCCTATACACTTGTTTAAAAAAAAAAAATTGGGCTCACTAGTGAGTCATGCGACCGCATGGCTTAACCCGCCATGCGGTCGCCCAACATGAGGCATGGCCAAATTTGGCCCCGAACTCATGTTCCATGCGACCGCATGGACTACCGCATGGACTTGTACCATGCGGTCGCATGGTACCCCCCCTCCCCTCCTTTTTTCTTACTCTTTTTTTTTCTTTTTCCTTTTTAAATCCCACTCCCACACCACTTGACCACACAAGGCGCACACCCTGCACACAACCCTTACCATACCCACGGACTTCACATTCATCTCCCCAATACTTTAATTTTCCCAACTATATCACTCACCTTAGATCACGGAGTTTCAAGGTATGCCTTTTTTGTTCCATTTTTCTTGATTTGTGCTTCAATTGTTGACTTGAGGATATGGGGCTTCAGTACTTGTTGGATTGTGTGGTGTTGTATAAATCTATTTTGGCTTGGATTGTTACCTTGGTGTTGGAGAACTTCTTGTGATCAAATGATGCATGCTACGTGTTTGATGAAATGCCTAAGTCCACCTTTGTCCCTTTTCTTAACTCATTTCAACTTTCCACTCGTTCTACATGTGTTTTCCACTACTTTCCATGTTCCTATGCTCTCCCCATTGCCACTTATTCCATCCATGTCACCATAGGAGACATATGGCTAGGACGTGTCACCTTACGGTACCTACTTTGCCTATTGATTTTCCTATCCACATGACGTCTGAATTGCATGAATTTATGATATGTGCTGGCCTACTTTACATACTTTTACACGTCTAGGCGATATCCAGGACATTCTCGTTTTTTTCGTCGATGTCACGGGGCGAAGCTGCCTTGTCGATCATGGTCTTCCTTGCTTAATTTCCTATTTTTTGACTTGCTATTGGGTTTATTCTCCTTTTACTGCATGGTTGCCATCTCATTCATGTACTTGCCTTTCTATGTGCATCGGGTTCGTCCCATTCCCCCATGTTTGAGTTATTTTCACTGCTTATATACGTGCTTCAGTTTTTGCACATGATTTGCATACTTCCCAACATGTTTTAGCTTAGTTACGGTTGACACTTCACATGTTCGCACTTTTCAATCTTTAAGTACACACATCCCATTATTTCACTATGTTTTGATGCAAGTTTGGGAGAATTTTATATTTGCTATGGTCGTTCTTGCATTACACTATGTCCGGCTTGATTTTTCCTCTTTTCCTTCCTACAGGATGCCACCAAAGCGCACTTTAAGAGGCAAAGAAAAGATTGGATCGACCTCTGGCACAGCCCGCACCCAAATACCTGACGGGGGTGTGTTGCATTTTTTGGGTTCCGGTGTTTGCATCAGATACACAAACGTCATCTCGCATTGGCAACTCCATACCGAGAGATCGGTTAGGCTGGAAGAATTCTCGGGATTTGAATTGACTACACTGGTTATGACCTGTGGATGGGAGAAATTGGTGGACAGACCCCACCTAGTCTACGAAGGTCTAGTTCGGGAATTCTACTCCAATTTCAATGGAGACATAGACACACTTGGGTCGGAGCACCATCACCACACGTGGGTTCGGGGCAAATGGATTATGCTTACACCGGAGGTGATACATGACTTCTATCAGCTTACCTGGGATCACATAGTCCCGATACCTGGGATTTTCCATGGCCTGAAGTGGCGGCGATTTTATTTAGGCAGGACAACGCTTGGCCCTTAGACACAGAGGAGTGGTACCAGATTGAGCTTACACCATCCATCGTTATCCTTTGGCTATTCATTTACTACAACATTGAGCCGACTTGCTACGGCTCTACCTTTCCGACTCCTAAAGTCAGCCTTCTTTTTCACCTGATTCAGGGGCTCAAGATCGATCTCACCTCCATCATCTATGAATAGATCCATACATTGGGAACTTCGGGAGATCGTCGAAATTAATTAATCTTCCCGAGCCTTATCAGCGGCATTTGCAAGTGCAGCGATGTCACCATCCCACCAGGGAAACTTACGATCAAGGCCAGTTTATTCATTAAACGCAGTTCACTATGAGCTCAGGATAGAGCGACGATTAAGTACCAGGAAGCACAACAGAGAGCCATCCAAGGATAGCAGGCGCTTGTACAAGGTGCTAAGGCTGATGATATGGATATACCCCCGGCGGCAGCAGCACTATCACCTATTGGAGTTGATACCTAGATATTGCGGCAGATGTTTGCCACCATGACTGGCAGCAATAAAGACTTACAGCGTCTACAGTAGGCTCTTGGGGCTATGAGTATCGACATGCAGCAATTGTAGACAGATACCCTCACCACCCACACGTTAGCTTATGGGACCAGTAGGGAGACCATGGCCACCAGGGGAACACTTGAGATAATGACTGGGAGATTGAGCTTGTATGCCGGTCGAGTGGATGATATATAGCTTCGGGCTGATTCGACAGTGGATCGTTTGGGCACTCTTAAGGCTGAGGTACGGAGACAATCATGTTTACTTCATGAGCATTCGGAGCTGATCCGAGGGCAGTCCGGGGCTGCTCTAGGAGTAGACAGAGATGATGCGAAAGATTCTTGCACGACTAACTCCACTGCAGCATGATGGACCCAGCTTCCTCATCCACCATCCTCACCACCTCCTTTTTTATTAGGGAGTTTCCTAAACCCCACATTTTGTTTTGTATCAGTTTCATCATTCACTTTCTGTATCACATTTTATATTTTCAACATTGGGGCAATGTTGTACTAAGTTTGGGGGGCATTGCATTCTTTTCCTATTCGTATCTGCTTGTTTACTTCATATGAATCATGTTTCTACGTTTGATTGCTTGTTGGTAAGTTATGTTTTTATGATTTTCTGAGTGAGTATTCAAAGAAAAATCCTTTTCTTCAGTACTTATTTATTTATTTTATGTGCTTGTGTGGGTTTAATAGCCTTACTGGCAATGATGATAATATTGGAAGCAGTATAGCTATGAATTGTGGAAATTGTGCATGTTGAAGTGATCGATACTTGTCCGTGTGGAGACTTGACATTTTTGACACAATACTTGTGTTAGGCATGTTAAGATAATGATGGGATATAGGAAGTTGAGTAGAGTAAACATGATAGGTGAACCCCGAAAACTTCTATTGCACCATTCGAAAAACCATCATTTAGAAGTTTGAACATTGAGATAAGTAGGGATTCCATGTGTGAAAATTGTGTTGTGTGAATTGGAATAGACAAATGAGACAAAAACGATGTAAAAGTTCCAAGTTAGAGGTTAGTTCTAGAAATTGGGTGTCTAAAAGAAAATGGGCATTGCACTAATCATTGAATCGCTAAGACATATGTTCGAGTCTGTATAACTCGAGTGATTAAGCCTATAAGGGTTTAAAACTTGGTGCCCTATGGTCATCTGATTCGAGAATCATCGGCCTAAAACTCGCTACAATGGTTATATAGAAAGCAAATGAAAGATGTGAAAAAATCTATCCATTCTTGAATAATTTACATGCATCTATGTATGTAATGCATTGATTAACCCTAGACATCTTGTTGATAGAATCATATCTCTAATGCGAAGCAAGTAACCTAGTCTAGTCTTGGCGGTTAAAACCGAGAGGGTAAAGACTAAGTACATCAAAACTCAACTCTAGGACACACCCATAGATCTTTGAGTGAAAAGAATAAGTTTGGGGGTGTGAATCTCTCGAGCGAAGAAAGGAAAATTTTGAATACTGTAGTTCGGGATTTTCACCCATCATCAGTTTGGTATGCTTTGCATTAGTATGCACACACATACACATCAAGTTCTGCATGCAATAGGTGAATGATGATTTGAGTTTGCACTGTGGAAACTGTTCATTGGTTGATTACTGACTTCTGATCATGAGATATGGCAGGCTGTTAAACCATATTTTGGGTAAAGTTAGATCATCATCTTGTTTGAGGACAAACACCGGTTCAAGTTTGGGGGATTTGATAAATGCGTTTTGCGCACTTAATTATGCGACAAAACATGACTAATCGTTGATATAAGTGCTTGAATATGACTTAATTAAATATGAATTGTTTTTGTAGGGCTACTTTGATGGAATGAATGAAATGTACGTGAAAAAAAGGCGAAAATGACCAAAATGGAAGGAAATGAAAGTTCGGGAATTAAAGTGCAATTACTCAAAAGTTTACCCGAATGATGAACCAAGCTTGGAATCTCACTAAGGATCCAATGTTTATAGTTAGAAGGAGGAAGAAGGGGAAACAACGTCTAAAAATGGAAGAAAAGAAAGTTGGGGACCAAATTGCACTAAAAGAAAACATTGTCACATGCGATCGCCTGGGAATATACCTTGCGATCACCCAAACTCAATCAGGGAGTGCCCAAGAGCAATGTAATTAGCCCTTGCGATCGCATGGGGATACACTGTGCGTTCGCAAGGTATGTTTCTGGCGCGAGATATTTTGTTTCCTTTTTCAATCTAACCACTTATGGAATGATACTTGGAGAATCTATTTAACCCAAAACTCCATTGAAGAGCAAGAAGAAATGCTAGAACAAGGGTTTCACTTCAAGATTCAAGATTGAAGATTTAACTTCTAGTTCTATGGTGATGTTTTCTATTTATTAATTTTATTGTTCTTTAATTTTATTCATGCTAGGCTAGACTTTTTATGTACTGCTGAACGATGAACCTTGCATTGCGATCTTTTAATTTCTATTTTTGCAATTTGATAGTTAGACACGTTTGATGGATGTTGAATGATTTATATACACTATTTTTCCTCTACAATTATATGCGCAATAGTTGTATGAGTGTGGTGGCTTATTTTATGCATTCGAAAGAAGAGAAATAAACTCAACAAGGTATAAATCATCGTTTAATTCATAGAGGATATAAATATACCGATATGCTTTGTATGAATCTCTAAGTGTTTACAAAACGTCATGCATTCTTGTATATTGCATTTGTCATAAAAATATAGTCAAATGGTATGCTAGAATATGTTCAATACTACTCGAAAGAGATTGTTGGATAAGTTAGAAACACTGATCCTTTAACCAATTTATCGTGTTATCAAATTGTAAAATAGGGATTAAAAGTGAACTTCCTTGGTGATTCGGGATCCTAGTACGTTTTTTCATACATTCATTTCATTTAAATCTTTTGCATTAAAACATCATTTTGCATTTAATTTGTTAATTTATTTTAATTTGCATGCTAGTGTTAGTTTAGTCTTAGAATCACAACACATCTCAATTTTAATAGACTCGGTTAAGGTCGCGATAATAAAAATCAAGTTAAATCAATCATCGTGAGAACGATACTCGAAATTCTAGGATTTCCACTTTATTACTTGTCAACAAACCGTGCACTTGCGGTGGTTTAAATTCGAAATATATTTTCGTGAGCAATATTCAACTGTGGAGGTCCTTTCCCATCAACAGTTATAGGTTTTTATTCAACGTGTGAAATTTTGGATCATCAACCTATTTAAATTGGCGAATCTGAATCCCTTGAGGAAAGCATTAATGAAGACGTTAAAATTACATGCACATTTCACATCTTAAAGCTATAGAAAAAATGTCAAACAACTTAACATTTAGCTCATATGAAATATTATCGTCTACAAATGTTGAAAATACCACACCCTGCGAAAAGTTGGAGAACTTAGCCCTAATTTACCAAAAAAGAAAAAGCACTTGGGAAATTTTTCTTACAGATTTTCACATTCATCAATTTCCTATTATAAATAATCACTTTAGGTTTAGTTTTTCATTCACTTGAAAATAATTTAGAGCAAACAATATACTAAGATTCATCTTGTTTTACAGGAGGATTTGATATTTTGAAATGTTGATTTAATTATTTGTTGAATTTATATCAAATTCTTGGTAAATATATTAGTGAGAGTTAGGGCATCTCTAACCTCTATATCAATTTGGCATTTTGCGGTGTGAAACTATTTTCAACCCAACTTCGTATTTTAACATCAAATTGGTGTAATGAACACTGGTGTACCAAGTGTGGTGGAATTTGTAAATTTGCCCTTCATTTTATACTAAAACAAAATTTAATTTCTATTATATCCTTTTAGATTTAATAATGTTAATTTGATTATTATTTTTATATTGTAATGTTAAATGTAATATTTGTTTTTTAATTGTCGCATTAAATGTATTGCTTCTTTTCATTTATTAATAACCGCAATATTTTAATTAATTAAATGTAATATTAAAATTACAAAATTAAATTAAAATTCTTACGTTGTTTACTTTTCAATCTAGTATGGTATTATACATCCAAATCCAATATGTCGCTATAATATACAAAATTAAGTACCTAAAGAATTGCAATAATCTTTGGTAAAACCACCGCAATTTCTTGATATAAGTTTTTGTCAAACTTTGTTTAATAGCTAAGTATACTTTCTTTCAACGTTAATTAAATAGATAATTACACTGCTAATTTAGTATGGAATTAGAATAGACATATCCCGTAGTTCAAATGCCGCTCCTACCTATTGACTAATTATACGTGTTAGATCTTAAATAAAAAAAATGAAATGACATTCACAATGTTGATTTAATAATCCATAGAAATTGTCCTACTCCTCGTGAAAAGTGAGGCCATTGAATTACTCTTACTCTTGAAAAGATTTAAAATATAAAATTAAGTTTTCAAAATCTTTTAGGAAGAGAAAGATAATTAAGTTATGTGCCTCAATTTAATTTGATTTCGAAGTTCAAATGCTGATTTCACCATTTGTTGAATGTTTTACATTAAATTCTATCTAAATATGTGGGTGAGTTAGGGCATCCCAACCCTTAAACCAATTTAGCATTTTTCGTGTGAAATTTAATTAAAATTGAAATATAACCGTTATTGAGTCACACTAGTCTAATAAAAGTCAACAATAACGGCTAGTTTTTCAATTTTAATCCAATTGTAATCTCTAACACACTCTTACACTGTTTTTGTACAATTTTTTATGTAGTCAAATCTCATTTAATGAAAGACATATCATGTATTTAAATTATCTAGAGGGGCAATTTAACTCAAATATAACTAGTCAAAAATATTTATTCTTGAGCCCAATTTATGCTATTTAACACGATCTACAAAATGAATATAATATTTGATATATTTTATCAACTTTTATAATACTTAAATATTCAACCCAAACCAAATTTCTATGGATTATTAAATCAACATTGTGGAATTGAATTAGTCTCACTCCTGAAAAGATTTAAAATATAAAATTAGGATTTCAAAATCTTCTAGAAAGAGAAAGATAATTAAGTTATGTACAACTAATTTGACTACATATGTATGGCCTCAATTTAATTATGTTTTCCTATTTGTATAAAATATATTCCTTTGATTTCGAAGTTCAAATGCTGATTTCATCATTTGTTGAATGTTTTACATTAAATTCTATCTAAATATATGGGTGAGTTAGGGCATCCCAACCCTTAAACCAATTTGGCATTTTTCATGTGAAATTTAATTAAAACTGAAATATAATCGTTATTGGGTCCCACTCGTCTAATAAAAGTCGGCAATAACGGCTAGTTTTTCAATTTTAATCCGATTTTAATCTCTAACAAATACACTCTTACACTGTTTTTGTACAATTTTTTATCTAGTCAAATCTCATTTAATGAATGACATATCATGTATTTAAATTATCTGGAGAGGCAAAAATGTCCAAAATTGACAATCTTGGAAAGATTTTAAAAAAGTGACATTTTTGTAAACGCAATGGCAATAATTGACATCTAGTGCAATTTTCTCTATATATAATCTGGCACACTACATGTAACCCTAAGTCAACCAAAATGCCATTTCAATTTTAACATTTAAATTCCAAACGCATTTGAGGTAAATGGAAAAACTCATGAGATTAATTGAATTAATTATTATCAAAATTACTGAATTAATTATGTTTAATATATATTAAATTAATATCTTTTCAAATTCTGATGTAACCGTACTGAATTGGATTGGAATTAAAGTTTCATTTTATTATTTATAATTTAATTTAGAATACTTTCTTTCTATCAAAATAACTCAGATATAACTAGTCAAAAATATTTAACACGATCTACAAAATGAGTATAATATTTGATATATTTTTATCAACTTTTATAATACTTAAATATTCAACCCAAAACAAATTTCTATGGATTATTAAATCAACATTGTGGAATTTAATTAGTCTTACTCCTGAAAAGATTTAAAATAGAAAATTAGGATTTCAGAATCTTTTAGAAGGAGAAAGCGAATTAAGTTAATAGATAATTTTATTGATTAGCTTTCAATTAGTTAGATTGATTAACTTGAAAGGGTTGCACGAGATCCTAATTAAAGTAGGTTGATTGAACATGGATGTTTTTCTTGACAATTAAAGTAGGTTGATTGAACTATCCATTTCAATTAGTTAAATTTTCTTTAACACATCATTTACATATGAATCGTATTCAGTTTTTTTTAATCAAATATGAGATGACGGTATTTGTTTGCTCAATTAAGCTACTTGTACAAATTTTACAATTTTTTTTTTTTTTAATCAAGGGCCAAACAATTTGTAAAGAAAATTGTACCATATTTATTGTTTGTTATCTAAAGTGTCACGTTGAATCATGATTCTTGTTTGTTATCTAAAGTGTCACGTTGAATCATGTGATCTAAAAGCTTGCAGGACACATTTATTTATTTATTTTCATTTAGTTTTTCAACTGGCCCAGTTGGTACACAATTTCAGCACCAAATACTCACAACATTTGGGATTTTTCTACCTATAAATACTGGGATATGTATTGCAAGATTCACAGCTGAGTTACTGAGACTCGTAATATTCTTCAAATAGATCCTTTTTCTCTCTTCGATGGAGTTCCAGTTCCCGTTTTCCCTCAATACTTCCTTCCTTCTTTTGTTCTTTCTGTTCATGCTGGTTAAAGAGTACATACGATCAAAAACTCGTAATGCTACTCAGAAATTGCCCCCAGGGCCAAAAAAGCTCCCTTTTATTGGGAACTTGCACCAGATGGTAGGCTCCCTACCTCATCGTACTCTCAGTAACTTAGCAAAGAAATATGGACCGATCATGCACCTTCAAATAGGTGAACTTTCCACAATTGTTATATCGTCTCCTCGAATAGCACAAGAAGTATATAAAACAAATGATATTAACTTTTCTGATAGGCCGGACCTGGTCGTCTCTAAGATTGTATTATACAACTTTGCTGACATGGCTTCTGCTCCGTACGGTGAATATTGGAGAGACATGCGTAAACTATGTATGATGGAACTACTAAATTCAAAAAAAGTCCAGTCATTTCACAGTATAATGGAGGAAGAGGTTTCTCGTCTCATTAGTTCAATTGGAGACTTGGAAGGAGTAACGATCGATATGACTGAAAAAAGTACAGATTTAGAGAGTTCGATTGTCTGCAGAAGTGCAGTTGGTCGTAAATGCAAGGACCAACAAGCACTAATCAAGTTGGGAAAGGAAGCAACATCCTTTGCAGGAGTATTTAATGTTGGAGATATCTTCCCTTCACTGTCACTTATTGATTCCATCTTTGGATCCAAGCGCAAGTTATTTCAGATGCATAAAATGATTGATAAAATGCTTGAAGGCATAATCCGGGAACACGAAGAGGAACTATTTTGCTCGACAATGGGCAAAACCAGTGATGATCAGCATTCAGAAGATATACTCGACATTCTCTTGCGGCTTAAGGAGACCAATAACGAAGCTATCACCAGAGATAGTATCAAAGCTAACATATTTGTGAGTAATTAATACCTGTTTTCTCATTGATTTTTCTTTTCACTTTAGCCTCCTAGCCAACAGTACCAATTACTTTTATTGTAGTCTTAACTACTGACGTGGGTAGGTTGATTGAACTATCCATTTCAATTAGTTAAATTTTCTTTAACACATCTTTTACATATAAATCGTATTCAGTTTTTTTTAATCAAATATCCGACATGGTGATGTGTACAAGATTTTAACTCATTCTTTACCACTCTTCTCATGTGTGTACAAGATTCATTAGTAGTGATAGTACAACTCATGATCTCTACCTTTTTGATATCTTACAAAACCACCCCATCAAAAAATTTAAAGTTGTTAGATAGGCAACAAGCTTGGTTTTTATAATTGTATGTCTTCAACAATTTGACCTAAGGAAATTTGATAACGAATGTGCAGATATTGTTAGCTGCTGGAATCGATACTTCATCCACTCTTATTGAATGGACAATGTCTGAACTGATGAGGAATCCGCGAGTAATGGAGAAGGCACAAGCAGAAGTAAGGAAAGCTTTCAAGGGAAAGGAGAAAATCCTGCAAAGTGATATTCAGAATTTGAGTTATCTAAAAATGGTGATTAAAGAATCTCTAAGGATACACCCTCCAGGTCCCTTGTTAGGCCCCAGGCGGTGCAGGGAACAATGCAAGATTAGTGGATACGATATACCAGCTAATACAGTAACTATAATAAATGGTTGGGCGATCGGAAGGGATCCCGAATACTGGCATAATCCTGAAACTTTTGAACCCGAGAGATTTAACAATGTTTCAACTACATATACAGGAACTCATTATGAGTTTATACCGTTTGGCGCGGGGAGGAGGATGTGTCCAGGGATCAACTTTAGTTTGGCCGGCGTCGAGCTCACTCTGGCTAACCTCCTCTATCATTTCAATTGGAAACTTCCAGCTGGGATCAGCCCTGATAAATTGGACATGACTGAGAAATTTGGTGCAGCTGCCGGAAGGAAGAACAATTTATTCCTGATTCCCACGCCCTATGTCCCGAAGAATTAACAAGGATTTTTTCCTTGTCTTAAGAAAATTACGGGTTTGTAATTGTACTGTTTCCAATAAATTGTAAGGAAAAATAAGTTTATCTTCCTATGAAAATAATATTTGTATTGTCATATTGGCTTATTTTCCTTCTCAAATAAGGGCATGCGTATGTCTTGGATTAAGTGAAAATATCCTCATCTAGGCAATTAATATTATTGGTGTTTAATTGGGCTCTTGTTTTTACATCTTGTTGAGAATCTTTTAAAAAATTATTGAAATATACTCAAAAGAAAATTTTTATAATCACAGCTTAAAATAATCTTTACGTGATCCCGTTTTCCCTCACTACTTCCACGACTTGAGCAACTTTGAAGTTTTAGTGAAAAACTTTGGAGAGGGCTTCTGATAGAAGTTTTAGTGAAATATTTTGTTGTTTCATTAAATATTTCGTCAGTCATTACAAAAAATTTCACTTTTATCAATTTTCATCATAAAATGTCAGTTTTTTATTGTTTCGTCGAGAAAAGAACGTTGAGAAACTTTCCAACATAAAAATTTCCATCATTAAAACTATATTTATGTAGTAAATGAGAAAAACTTCATTTACAAACTTGTATTGAGCTATGGTAAGTTTTATATAAAATATATCATTTTCATATTTAAGTGGTGTAATAATTTATCCTTAGTATGTCATCGCAAACAGTGGCGGCCCTGACTAAATGCAAGTTAGGCGATTGTCTAAGGTCATGCTTTGATGAGAGCTCCAAAAAAAAAAAAAATATATGTATATATAAATTAAAATTATAAATAATAAAGAAAATTTCTCAAAAAAAGTTTTATATCCTAACGCTTTTTAATACTAAGTTTTTTATTTGTATAGTTTTTATCTTCTACAAAAGTAATGAATTTTTTTTAGGATAATATATAAGCCACTGCCACAGAAACCTTAAGAACACTAAGTTTAAAGTGTTAATATAATTTCATTGCAATTATTATTATTATTATTATTATTATTGCAATTTTAAAAATTTTGGAACCGATTTAGCGCTGCAATTCGGGCCGAGTCAACCAACGGCTTTAAGCCGGCTCGTCACTACGACTTCGACCTATTTATGATCGGTGCCAGTAGTGGGGGCGTCAGGACCTCAAGACTTATTAGGCTAGATAGAAAAATCAAATTGCAATAGTTATTCCTATATACAAGCGCACAAAATTTACAAAATACACCATCGGAATAGGGTTTACACGCTTTGCGTCCTCCGTTTCTGGAAATCTACATTTTTATAATTCATTTTTACAGTAGTTAAAAAAAAAAAAAAAAATCCAGCAATTTTACAAATTCTCGACTAAAAAAGTTAAATATATCCGTAATTGAAGACATCAAATTATACTTACATTATGTAACACTTTACATACTAATTTTTTTTTTAACTATTATTTTATTCTCCTAAACTTCAATTTCATCTATCATTTTCATCTAATTTTTCTTTTCAATTCTCATTCACTTATGCATAAATAAAATAACATTCAGTCGAGTCATATTATTGCATCATTTACATATTTTTTTTCGATTTTCATTTTTTATACAACATATATTTATATATTCTCCCCTTCTATGGAAACTTCCTCGTAGAAAAGAAAAAAAAAATCATATGCAATAGTTTTCAATCAAATAACTAATATATTCTTAACAATTTTAAAGTTGCAAAATTTACCAACTTGAAATGAAGAGGAAACTAATTTTTGGATACAAATATAAACTAGTTAATATCCAAAAATATTATTAATTGGTTATTTTTAACTTTTAATCATTGAGCAAAAAATATTAATTAGAAGGCAGCAATTAAGAATTTTATTCGTTTTTAGAATGTTGGAAGAGTCAAGTGAAGTACTTCTCTGTATTTTTCAATATGCTATTAATTTACTAAATATATTTTTTATTGATTTGGCTTTAGAGTTTAGAAAAAGATGATAATAAAATTAATAAACCTCACACAAAATCAAAATCATCTTCTAATGAGAAAAAAAAAAAGGCCATTTATTTAATTTTCAATAATGAAAACATATTATGCAAAACGTTACATAAAGTACATATTCAATTATGATTTGTTATTTCAATTAAAAATATTTTTGTCTCTTTAGTTATATATAATGACAATTTTACAATTTTTCAGAAAATGATACTTTTTGCAGCCATTATGCAAAATATAATATATAAAATAAAAATTTATAAAACATGGTATGCATAATGTAATTACACCCAATATACATGCGTGTGGACACGTATATATGATTAATCCACTCAATAATGATATATGTATATCTTGTTTTATATCTGTTTTTTTATATCGTGCCACGTGTCGACACATGATTGAACAAATTTTATTTTATTATTATTATTTTTTATAAAACACACTTTACCGCCCAACCCTTTTTGAATTCCTACACAATATCAAAAAAGATGTAAACTTAGAAATGTACTCTTGACATAATTCTAATCTACTAAACACCGATGACATGTCATATTAATCCATTGATTCTAGTCCAAGTCTCTATAAATGGGGTTTCCATCTTAGAACATTATTCCAAGTCTTTACACGTTATTATTACTTCCATCAAAATGTTAGTTCAAGCTCCTGCTTGGTACACATTAAAATTTTCATTTTCATTTTTCAACTCATTTTGAATCACACATTCTTCAATAAAATAATACTTTCAATCACATCAATAACTTTTCCTTATTTTTCAACCACACATCAATAAAACATGAGTCCTAATATTATATATGTTTTCTGCTATATGTATATTAATATTATAATTTATAACCCTTTGAATTCGAAGTTCATATGCTACTTTAGTCATTTTTCTGGAGGCTTATATTCCAAATTTCGCAAATATATTGTTCTAAATGTGATGTATATTGAGTCACCTCTATCTTCCAGCCCATGAAACCTTAATATAAAAACCAGAAACCCTATTTTTTTTAACTGCATTAAACAATCTAAACTTTCAACGTCAATGATTATGCAGTTTTCTAAAATAAAATAATTGTTTTCTTGCATAGGCCGTAGTGTAATAAACAACAGTATGCCAATATGTCTGTTAACGATAATTGGATATTTTTTATTTTTTATAATCTCGGGATTTTGAAAAGATGTCATAAAAATAATTGGTGCAATTTTTTAAGCAATAGTGATGACTTCTTTCTTTTCTTTCTCTTTGGTTTTTTTTTCCTGGTGGACGAATACGAATCTAGCTGTCTATTCGTGCAAAACTCTCAAGCGTACGGGATCGTCGACAAGTAATAGAATTGATGAGTTGAGAGTATTGTCCCGGCCACATGGAATAAATCAAGTTTACTAGTTATGTCTAGAATTCGCATCATGTAAAGAAAATAGAGAGTTTAATTTGATTTATGCTAAATTATCTAACAAGGCGGTGAAAGTGTTTTTTTTTGGTCAAATTATGGATAATTGTATTGGATCTCGAATTCATATATTGCTATCTATTTCAATTCTTGATTTGTAATCTAGCTCCGTTCATGCATTCTTGAGAATCAATAATTTTATTGTAATTAATTCTTTTTTCCAAGACAAATTAAATATATTCTAACCACGACCCAAATCTATTCTTAGTCCGAATTCGAATGATTGGAATGCATTAAAGTTTAGATTATCTATATGATTGTACATGTGATAAATGTTATTCCTAACATCTATTGCACATATATTAATTTTGCCATATTCTAAACTTATTGTGTGTCTCCCAACACTATAACACGCAACTAATTATCTAATTTTATTGGCCAATTAATTAATTAATGCAATGAGTATGCAAAACTATTCAAGGAACGCAAGAAATAAACTAAACTTCTAGTCTTGAATTAAAACAAATAAACAATATGGTTCATTTTCATCTAATACAAAAACGGATCTAGCCTAGCATATTAATATATAAATTACAAGAAGAATTATAGAAAAATATCACCCGTATCATGAAATAAATCAAAAGATGTTGATCTTCAAACCTAAGGTTGAATTTTTCAATCTTGATGTAATTGACCTTCAATTTCTTGCTAGGCTTGATCTCCTCTATCAAAATATAGCAATTGACCCATTGTTCTTGATGAATTTGATGAAACTATGGTGTGTGAAGAGGCTAGAGAGGTTCTTTCATGTGTATCCCTCATTCTCTATTTATAAGAACCAGAAAAAAAGTCAAAATCACGTCTAATTTGGTTTCCAAAAGAGTTTGAATCGCGAAAAGAAACTAAATATTCTTTTGCGAAAACGATTTGTGCGCACACTGGTATAAGTGTTGTGCACGCGCCGTATAACCAAATGACTCTTGGGTTGGGGAAAATAAAGTGTTGCGTGTGTGCCATGAATTGCCAGCGTGCGCATGTTTGTCTTTGAACAACTTTCGGTATGTTGACCATAACTTTCTCTACAGAAATCCGATCGATCTGATTCAGAATGAGTTGGAAAGGTAATTCAAAGGGACATAATTATCCTAGAAATACAAATTTTCCAATTCAAACGATTGTTATCCGAAAAATGGGTCTAAGGTTGAGACTAAACATCCGCAGCATAACTTCTTCGATTGGAAATTGATTTGTGAACATACTTCCACTATATTTCACTCATTTGACTCCAATTGCATCCAGTTGATCCTATATGATCATCAATCATAGTTTTGTGCTCCAAATCAACTACTGGATGTACACTTTGATCTCCAAACTTTGAATTTCCTTCGTTTTCGCATGTTTTTCGTTCATTTCTTTTAAATCCATTAATTTGCATTGAGTTTAACCTAACAAAAATAATTAACACAAAATTAAGCTATAACTCATCCAAATCACTAACAAATATCTAATTTAATGGTCTATATAAGTGTACAAAATATACTTATCAAACACCCTTAAACTGAACATTTGTTTGTACTCAAACAAAACTATAACCTAACTTAACCAAAAATTCTAAACACGTATATGGTTAGATAATTTACCTTTTATCTCAAGATCGAAATGCATGTATTAAAAATATGAATTGCTACAAAATTACAATTCTAAAACTAATTTCTACTTATTCAATGCAAGCATCATAAATTCATAAAGTGACTCAAATTCCAACCATGAATAGTCAAATTTGTCATTCCTCATCTCGTGAGTTTCAAAACCTCAAACTTATTCTTTTGACTCTTTTCCCAAGAATGGTCTCACGCAGTTTATCATATGTTGAGAATCCGTGTGGGGGTGTTTACATGATCATTTCTCAATTTTGTACACATTTAACGTGTTTTCGGGGGCAAAAGAAGCAACTCTTGTATTTTTAGAATCCACGTGTGTTTTCGAATTAGACATGATTTTGGGGTGGAATTCATAGTTTGCACACACACACAATGTTTGTAAATGAGTTGTGACAAGTGGTGAGAGCGTTGAAGTACCGAGTGTTAAAATTTCTTTCTTATCAGCTGGGTTTGGACAAAAGATTCAGTCGCACAAATTTGTGTTTTTTTTTAATGTGCTCACTCATTGAAATTTTGACTTTATATGTAAAAAATATCTTCAAAACAAATAATTAAATAGTAAACCAAAAAATGAAACAACTACAAAATTTGAAGTTAAGACAACCTTGTTAGAATTTGGGTGTGACCCGAATTCCTTGTTGAAGTAATTGAAGAATTCTAATTGAAATGCACGTTAAAAATAATTCAGTTTGGAATGCTATTTGAGTCTTATATCAAGTTGAAGTTCTATTTTTGAAGTTCATTGAGAGTTGAAATTTGTTTTGGACTTGATTTTTTGGTATTCTACTTCATCAACAATTCTACTAGGGGGATTTGGATATCCCCTATATCTTCCCTATAAATATTAGGTTTTTCTATACAATTTTATAAGTGTGAGAAAATAGATTACTAGAATTATAGAATCCATTATAATTTTCTCTCTTCCCCGTTATTTTCGAATCAATAAAATCTCTTAATTCATCTACCATATTTCTTGTCTTTATTATTCTTTTGCTTGATCTAATAATTCATTATTTGCCATATAACTGCAACAATTCATTTAGATGGTTAATTTCACAACAAGTGGTATCAGAGCTATTCTGATATCTTGTTCGTTTCATAACAAGTGGTATCAGAGACAAGGTTCAGCAGTTCTGCAGAGCGCAATGTTTGATTGGTTCGAAGTTTTTTGTTTTTGATTGCTTCCATGAAGTATGACATTCCGCTTTTGGATCGGAGCATTAGATTTTCGTTATGTCATGTTAAGATGCGTGCAGTATTCACACATCTGGATTTGGATGATACGTTGTTGGGAATTGACAAGATGTCCACAACTCTGACTGTAGAGGAAAAATTACGGAAGGATAAGAAGACAGTTTCTCACATTCATCTTCAACTATCAAATACTGTTATTTAGGACATTTTGAAGTAGGTTGCAGTAGCTGTCAATGGTTGAAGTTGGAGTAGTTATGTGTAACTAAAAGTTTGACAAGCAAGTTGAACCTCAAAAAGCGTTTATACTCCCATTGAATGGCTGAAGGAGGATTATTGAAAGATCACATGGATGTAGTTAAAGAGATCGTCGCTGGTCTTTGGAAGTAGAGTATGATGAAGAAGATTTGGCCTTGATCCTATTGTGTTCGTAGTCCACTTCGTTTTTTTCATTTAAAGACACGATCTTGTATAATCGTGATACTCTTATCGTAGAGGAGGTGTATGATGCTTTATATTCAAAAGAAAAGATGAAACATTTGGTTTCTGAGGCTAGAGATAGAGAAGGTAGGGTTGCTCTTGGTGGTTCTGGAAGGGGCAGATCGAAGTTTAAGTTCAGTAATTAGATTTGTAACTATTGCAAGAAGAAGGTGTACATAAAGAAGGAATGCTACAAATTATAGAATAAAGAAATGATGGTTGCAAATAGATATTCAGATACTTCAGGCGAAGCAGACCTCACAGAGAACATTGATGGAGATCTCTTGGCTATTTCTGACGTCGAGTCTAAACCAAATGAGGATTGGATTCTTAATTCAGCATGTATGTCCTAATAAGGACTTGTTTACTATATATTAAACTGTTTCCAAAGATGTCGAGGTTATGAGAAACAACGCATCTTATCGGGTTGTTGGAATTGGTACAGTCAGATTAAAACTTTTGGATGGAACAATTAGAACACTTGGCAATGTTCGACATGTTCCAAATTTGAACAAGAATTTCATCTTGTTGTCTTTTCTTGATTCAAAAAGTTATGAGTTTTTTTGTGAAGGTGAAGTTTTGAAGGTTTGTAAGGGTGCCCAAGTTGTATTGAAAGAACAGAAAATGTCTCAGTTATAAATCTTTCAGGGACGTGCAGAATTTATAAGAGTCAATCAACACAAGTTTAGTACCGTGGTGAAAATTTAGTTTGGTACAATACCTTTAGAAGCTCATAAATAGTCAGATTTGAAGAATACAACTCAGTGGAGTTTCGAAGATATGGGTAACACTGCTTTCCCACCATCACATGCGATGTCATTATATTCAATTGTTAGAGACGGACCTAGTGGAACTAGGTATGTGGATGATGATTTTGTTGAACATGCTTTAAGTGGAGTAGAAGGTGTACAATCTAGCAATGAACCTTCTTTAAAAGTATTTGTGTTTGATTCTACTTTGGGGTGTTTTACAACCCATTTTGGTAAATTATAAAACCATTATATTGTGTTTTGTTGGATAATTTAATTTTTTATTATTGTTGAAGAAGCATGTTCATTCATTGGTGGAATTCGTGTCAAGGTGGAGATTGTTAGAATTTGGGTGGGACTCAAATTCCTTGTTTAAGTAATTCAAAAATTCTAATTGAAGTGCACATAAAAAAGAATTCGATTTGGAATGCAACTGGAGTCTTATATAAAGTTGAAGTTTTGTTTTGGAAGCTCATTAATTGGAAGTTGAAATTTGTTTTGGACTTATTTTTTGGTATCATACTTTATCAACAATTCTACTAGAAGGATTTGGACATCTCCTACGTGTTCCCTGTAAATATTAAACTCTTCTATACAATTTTATAATTGTGAGAAAATAAATTACTAGAATTATAGGATCCATTGTAATTTTCTCTCTTCTTCATTATTATTGAGTCAATAAAATCTCTTAATTCTTCTACCATATTTCTTGTCTTTATTATTCTTTTGCTTGATCTAATATTTCATTATTTACTATATAAGTTCAGCAATTCATTTCGGTGATTGGTTTCACAACAAGTGGTATCAAAGCTATTTTGGTATCTTGTTCATTTCATAACACACTTCATAAATTTAGCAATTAGATTTATAGGGAAGAGACACTACAACTTTGGAAGGGGGATTCCTAATAGATTTTGTAAAAGAAATACAAAAGTAGGAGATTTTAGACAAGTGTCGCTACAAGTACAAGCGTTGCACATATCGTCCCTTTTCAGTACTAAGTAGTCGTTATAGACACTTGTGACAACACTAGCTGTCATGCTATAATTTAGGCTTCTTCTTTATAACGTTCTTCTTCTTTGTTCTTGGTTAAACTTTTAGCTTTCATGGGATATTTTCCAATGAACATTGAATTATATCCTTCATCAGAAACAATGAAAGAAAACCCATTATTGTTTTTTTTTTCCCCTAGAAAGTAGGTTGATTATTTTTGTATTTTTTCAATATCATTGGCTACTTATATAAATTTTCAGTTGTTGTTAGAAGTGAAGCTTTTCCCGGATGAAATGAAAATTGGATTCATGTAAAAAGAGAAAGATTTCCCATTCCTTAGCCGGAAAGATGTGTGGCCATGAAAGAGAGAGAGAGAGATTAAGTAGAACATAATTGACTGGGTGGTAGAGTCGTGGAAACGCTTCTTTCTTTAATGTTTTGGACCTTAGCTCCATGGAACAATATGTTAGTGTTGAAACACAAATGAATTGAAATCTTAGATAAAAACACTATGTATGGATGTTATGAACTTTCCAAACAAGAATTTTTGAACAGCGAACAACCAGTTCACGTATGAATTTTGGTATAATGTTGTTTATTTAATGGTATAACAAAATAACATAATTGGTACTACTAGCAACACATTGTTCGATATAAAAAAATGCATATCAAACATGAATATAAAATATATGTGCTGGTCGTTTTTAGATTGTTTAATGTAATCAATGTTAGACGAGTTTTTTAGTACATGTGGATATTGGGTGTTTGGAAGGGAGGAATAAAGGGGTATTAGACAATGGAGTATTAAGCCCCTGTTTGGGCTCCATTAAAATTTATTTTTGGGGAAAATGTATTTTAAATTTTGGGGAAAATGTATTTTAAAATATTGATTTTTTGAAAAATAGTGGTTGAAAAATAATGAAAATTTTTGGATTTGCATGTAATATTATTTTTTAAGAATGTGTGACTAAAAAGATGAGAGGGAGAAATGCTAACAAAAAGAAATAAAATGCATGTTTGTTTAAGTTCAAATTACAATTCAAATAAAAATACTTTTTACTTGCATATTTGGTAAGATTACCATTACTAGTTACTTATGAATAATGTTATTTAGTTTCAATAGTGTTTAGCATCAGTCATATGGCAATGAAATTACTACGATATAGATTGATACTAAGAAGCATCATTAAAATTGAATAGCATTATTTTTCACTTGTTATTCAAATTTTAATTTAAATACTTCTAAACCTAAATCTTATAATATCTACAAAATATCATCTTGAAGCATCTCTACTGGTGACTGACCTTCGCGGTCAAAATATGTAAATCTTTTTAATTGGACTCTTTGCTTTCTACGTTAAAATTGTTCCAACATACTAACTTAATCTTTGTTTGGTAGAAAGTAAAATCAGATTTTTAGTAGATTTTGATCAAAGCTGATAAAATGTGAGGTAGAAAAGTTGAGTCCCACGAAATGTGTGATTAAAATTAATTTTTGACATCGATTATGATTAAAATGTAAATTTTAAGCTCTATCAAATATGAGCTTAATATTGTTTCCTAGAATATTCTGACTAAAGTGGGCTGCACATTTTACAATATTGGCAAATTTATCACTTCCAATACACTTGATTACCTATTGTAATTTCATGATTTGGACACTTTCACGTTAGCTTTATACACTTGATTACCTATGGTGATTCCATGATTTGGACACTTCCTCATTAGCTTTTTCAATATGTGCCATGTCTCATGATAACTCTCTCCATCTCTTTGTTGAAATGTTTGAATTTTTGATCGGATTTTTATTACTTTGGTTAGTGGGAAGAATTTGTTGCAGAATTTTTAGTCATGTCATCCTATTTAGTAATGCTTCCATGAGGTTCAGTGTCCAACTACAACAAAGCTGCATTCCTCAAAGTGTAAGGAAATAAACGTAATTTGATAGCATCTTCATTAACTCCTGCAACATGGAAGTTCTGATAATTTCTTAGAAATTTAGAGATCAATTTGTTCGGGGTTTTTATGAGGTAACACATAAAATTGGAGAGTATTGCAAGTCAAATTGATCTAATACGCCATTATCTGAAAATTCCAAAGTTTGATATACAACATTGACGAGCGCGGGTGCTCCTATAGGCATCAAAAACATTAAAATTGGCAAGTCTCCTTCATTTATCTCTATTTGCTTATTTTGCTGATTTTATTGTGCCGCTACTCTATTGGTAACTTGTCCAATTGGTTGTATAGGAGTAGGAATATTTTGATTTTTATGTTCCTATTTTTGTTTGTGTTCCTTGAGTTTTGTTTGACGGTACGTCCTATTTCAAATGATTCAAGATCGTCGCATTGGGTACGGAGCATACAACGAACACTTATTTTTCTGTAAATAGAAGAAGATAAATTAATCAAATAACAGTCAAAAGTAAAATAAATTTAGAATAATGTAAAAAGTCCTCGACAACGGTGCCAAAAACTTGTTGTCGATTTTATATCTTGCAAGTGTACGGATGGTAACACGTAATATAGTGGACCTTTAAATCCAGATTAACGTTCTCAAGAGAACTATACTGTAATGCTTAATTTAATACATCTAACTACTAGTTGACGAAAACAAATAAAGAATTGTGATTTTTTGATGTAACTACTTGAAAATAATTGAATGTACACAAATATCGATTTAGAATTTAAATATGGAATGAGATCCTTAATTGAAGATTCATAACATAATATAGTGTTTGATTGAATTCTTCTATTGTATTCAATTTACCAATAACGAGTTCTCATATTTAACTAATCTAATCTCATATATTTATGCGAATCAATTTTAGTTAAACAAAATAGTCGTTCTGAGAATTCATATAAGATCACAATAATTAGTATAGGTATCTCTACACGTTATGTGGTCTAAACCGGTCTAAATCTAAAATTCACCTCTCGATTCGTAATAAATTCACAAAATCATTGAATTAGTGATCAAGTAATTATAACTATTAAGAACATAATTAAAATCAACACATAAATAATGAAAGAACTTGAATCTTGAATAAAATAAATAAAGGGTCTAAAAAGATTACATTGTTTACCCTAATAGAAAATTTAGCTATTCATAATAATGAAGAAAAACACAAGATTTGCATTGAGTACATCATCAGATTTTGAATTGATACGTGGAGAAGTGAATTAATCTTATACCAAGTTTCTCTTCTTGCCTCCAATCTTGAATCCAAATCCTAACTCTTGATTTGTTGTTTTTCTCCATTTTGATTTTCTCTCTAATTTTTAAGTTCTATATTGTGCCTCTCAACGTGTGCAGCTCCCATGCATCAAAAAAGCCAATAACTTGTATTTATACTCCTCCATACGTTTGTGTCGAATGTAGAGTTTTTTGTGGCCTTCAAATCGGGCGGAAAAACGCTTATTTTTTTTTCCTTCAGGCGTCATGTCAAATTATCTAGTGGCGCCACACGCGCCACAACTCTGGTTCTTTTGCTTTAAAGTGGTGTCGATGCACCCCACCTCTGACCCCTATGCTTGTTCAATGGCACCATGGCACCGCGCTCTCGGGTAGGTTCTTCTTGTGGTATTGTAGATTGACTATTTTGCACCTTTTATTTTCCTTTTGATTTCAAGCCATTGTTTCCTTCACTTTTACCATCATTAACTCAACATCATCAAACTTACAAGAAATTACTAATAAACACATTAAAATTATTCAACACTCATAAGATCTAGCCAATAATCAAGTTAAAATAATATAAAACACATGAGTAAAACACACTCGTCGGATGCATTATTCAATACATTAAAATACAATATAATTTTATTAGACAATAAATTAGGGGATCTGTTACTATCGAACCGAGATGAATAACATTACTCTGCTCTCTCATATGAACGCTAATTCCCTTTTTACTCAATCTGGTTCTCTCGTACGAAGGCTAATTTATTTATTTTTTTACTGAAGATGCACAATTTTCATAAACGAGTTGAGACGAGACTTAAATTCATTGAACTTAACTAGGCGACTTTGTCGGGTCCAACTTTTTGTGTAGAAGAGAATAGCTTCGTAAAAAAGAGTTTGTCTTCCTATAATATTGAAATTAAATATTTGCTAATTCAATAGATAAGGACATCAATGTTATATAAGTCTACTCACAATAAGTCAATCAAATTAGCAATATATCAATTATTATTATATATGTCATAAAAAATACAATTACATATTTAAAAAGAGATCCAATTTGTCAAGGTAATCTCAAACTAAATACTTAGTCAGGCTTCCATTATACAATTTTCTATTATGTGTGTTTTACTGGCTATCTAATGATTAAGGCTTGTGTAATCTGTTGAATTACTATTCAACTGCTTTGTCCTTAGACCAAGAATCAAATTCCTCACAAGAAACACAAACATAAGAGGAATTAGTAGCCAATTCGGAAAAGAGGGGAAAATTAGGGTTCTGATAATTCACTTGATTTTAGGGCATCAACTGGAGATCAATTTTCCAGTGACAAACCACCAATCGAAGATTCAATAAAGCCTCACAAACTCTCTGATACCACTTGTAAGGCAAAATACGAAAACGGAAGCTTCAAACTGAAATTAACAGAGATTTAATAGCACAATAACGAAACCAATTCATTATTCATATAGAGCTCATAAACAAATTCATTGTACTCTTTTGTACACAAGAATGACTTCAAACCACACCAAGAACCCTAATCAAACTACCACACGGCTACTCAATGACACAAAGGAAAAAACCACACTGCCAACAACAAAAATCTCTCTCCAAAGACCACGAAGGCACACAATCACCAAGACTGAAGATTAAAACCAGAAGTCTTAATCATACACTAAGTATTACATAGAGAAGAAGAGAGAATCATGAAGCCAGAACAACCCAGAGAAAACGACATAACACAAATGAGAAATTAGGGCTTCTAGGGACGGTTCAGCTAGTATAAATAGCGCAAGCCATCACCATTGATTCAATCCCCATCCAACTGCCAGAGCAGCTCCAAGTGGTAGTGAATTGGGCCGGTCCTTATGTGTTATCGGGCAATGGTTTTCTTCAAAAACCATTTCCAACAGTTTGGGCTTAACCCATTTCATCATTGCCCCCAAAAGTTAGAACAGTAATGACAAAAAATAGCATCATATTCTAACCATTCTAATTAATATGAGAATTTTGGACAAGACCATTGACCATTGGCTAATTGTATTGAATAGTCACAGGAAGATTATTTTAATTTTCCACTTTGAAATACTTCGTGAATAACTTAAATGTTTGCTTTGACTAATCGTGTTTACACTAGCACCCTTCAAGAAATTGTTCGAAAAAGACATTTTAAAAAAAAAGGAAATTCATGGACTGTTTGGATTTTCATATTATTATTTTGGAACATAAAGTTTTTGTACTTTGATACTATATTGAACCATTTCAGCTTTAAAACTATTAAAGACGAGTACATTTATTCGCTTAATAAAATGTTCAGCAGATTAATGTTTTAGATAAATAAAGATAGATTTGATCCAATTTTACTTGGCATTTTCTACCAGGGATATGCATGATGGAGGTAGCTCTGAAAATGTTAATATCTTAATATTAATAATGTAGAATAATGGAGCCCAAATAAGGGTGAGTTTTTTTTCCTTTTTTCCGGTCAAAGATGTTTGGTGAGTTTCTTTTTCCCCAGTCAGAGAAATCTAATTTACGCTAGAGAAAAAACATATAATTAAAGGCGCAATGCTATGTGTGCAAAACTTGGTTACAAAATTATTTGACAAAATGAGTATGGCAAGATCTAAGTCATTGATTTAAAAATTATTTTAAAATCATTAGCCTAGATCTTGCCACACTCATTTTGTACACGTCATTGCTCACTCTCATTTTTTCTTCCACGGACCAAATGACCACACTTATATAAGATTTTAAAAGAATAATGGTATTTGATGGTGATGGTCAGTAGTAGTGGCTTCGGATGCTATTGTCAATTTTATATCCTGCAAGTGTACGGATCGTAACAAGTAATATATCGTACATTTGAGTTTGGATTATCGTTCCCATGAGAACTATACTTTAACGCTTAATTTAATACTTCTAACTACTATTTGACGAAAACGAAGAAAGAATTATGATTTTTTGATGTAACTACTGGAAAAAAATTGGATGCACACAAAAATCGATTTAAAATTTAAATATGGAATGAGATATTAAGGCTCAACAATTTTATCTATTGATCACCTCCTTTAAATCTTAATTCAAGATTCATGTTCACGAAAATATATTTAGAAATAAAACCACCGCAAGTGTACAATTCATTAACAAGTAATAAAGTGAATTTTAAGTTCAAACATCATCTCACAGAAATTGATTTAGTTCAAATTTGAATTTTGAGCTCTATCAAGTATGGGTTTAATATTGTTGTCTAGAATATTCTGTCTGAAGTTGGCCGCACATTTTACTATATTGGCAAATTTATCACTTCGAATAATATATTTGCAAAATTTTGAATGCAAGCCTTCAAAAAATGACTAAGTAGAATTTGACCTTTGAAGTCAGATTAACAAAAATGTTTTATAAAGCAGCTAGTCGTCTATGTCACCTTCTTATAATAATAATAATAATAATAATAATAATGTCTCTTCTGAAATAAAAGCGAAAGATGTAATATTGCAAAACTATCTGTGACAACTGACAAGGGTGATAATAGTAATTCACAGCTCGCATTGAATACATAATTTCACTTACATTGCAAAAAATGCAAATATTGAAGTCAAATATGTAAATTTATCCCTTGCAATATTATATTTGCAAAATTTGGAATATAAGCATGCAAAGTGACTAAGCAGCATTTGAACTTTGAAGTCAAATATTGACGAGCAATATTTAAAGTCAAATGATGAGTTGATAACCTTTTTATTTTATCCAGTAAAAGACAACGTATAAAATTTTGAATCTAAATATAGCAAATCAAGACATTGAATTCAGAGGACCCCCTTTTTTAGCCACTAGGTGTCAATATGAAATCGATGGAATTTGGAGTTAACTCATTTGTACATTAAAAAGTGTACATCACTTTTGACAGCATCTAAATTAGCATGATTTAATTTGTGAAAAACTGGGTTTTTTTTTTTTTTTTAATTGTCCAATATCATGTTGCAGCTAGATGTCAATATGAAAACAATGAAATTTGTCTGCTGAAGTTATGATTTTCTGCTGCCAATAATTTCAAAATCATTATCTTATATTTTAAAATCAATTGTGCTGCACAAACAGGCTCAAAGACAAGTTCAACACAAGGGACACGTGTCGACACATAATGGATAGTTTGAAAAAAAATAAAAACACAATATAAAATTATTATCTATCACATCTCCTTGTCCCTCTATTCCTGTCATTGAGCATGTCCAAGCAGCATTATTCTTTTAAAAATCTTGGTAAAATCTGGACAATTTATTATTGACCAATCATTGGACAAGGCCACGTGTCAGTGGTTGGTTTCTTATACATAATAAACAGATTTTGCTCGTAGAGATTAAAATCTACATTTTAATTTAAGTTAAAATCAATAATTAATTTTAATCATATATTTCATGATATTCACAAGTTCTTAATCACACATTTCATCATCTTTTATGAAAATTTACTGAAAGTTTGATTTTAATTCTTACCAATACAAGGGCTTTCTATAGTAGGTATCCTATGCAATGGTGATCTATTTTTATTCATTGGATGACATTTGTATGCAAATTATATTGTGGACGTTTTCCATTAAGGATTATTCTACTTGTGCATTAATTGTTATATCAAAAGCTATATAATGTGTTAGGTTCAATATTATAATTGACGATTCTGTAAACAAAAATGACTTAATTGAACATGTGTAAAAGTCAAGGAGTGAAGGGTAATTTTGTATAGATGAGTTAGGTTAGGGTTACAGGTTGAAAATAAGAGAAACGCGGCGTCGAAATTTCGCTGGCTTCACGCCTGGCCATTGCTCGAGCGATAGAAACAGAACCATTGTCGCCCGCTTATCGCCCAGGCGTCTTTCAAGCAACAGAACTTTGGCTCGATTGACAGACCTTTGGCTTGAGCGACATATTTATGCGGCCAGACCTAATTTGTGATTTTGAAAAGTTTTACACGGCCTATAACACATAAGCGTCTCCAACTATAAATACAGATGTCTGGGACAAATTTTGAGAGGTTGTTTGAGTGTGCTACAATTGCAAAGCACTTTTATATAATTGTTTGAGAAATCCAAGAGGCAATTCATTAATTGATTCATTCACATCTTTCTTGTGATCCGGCAACCGAGTTTGGGGAAATATCAAGGTTCGTTAATCCAAAATATTTGGATTTCTTAAAACTTTAAGGAAGGGGTTCAAGCGCAGGAAGAAGAACAAGAATAAGTGATTCCTGATTATTTACTTGGAAGAGACGTGTGCACAAGATTGGAAGACTGATACAACAAATTTTGGTAGAAGATTGTGAGTCTAAAATTTACAACGGATCTTGGAAGCTACATGAAGTAGATCAGGAGATCTATCAGGTTTGCTAGATAGTATCTACGAAAGCAGATCTTGAGTTTGGAAGCAACAATAGATCATGGAGTTGTAAGGTTTACAACAACTAGTGGAACTAGTTTGAAGTTGAACTGTAACCCACATGTCCATAGTAGAGGTAACTGGCTTGGTCCCGAAGTTTTTACTCAGTTAGGTTTCTCCGTCATCAAACTTTGTGTTATTTATTGCTTTCCAAATATTATAATTGATGTAATTCAACTTATAGAATTGGATTGTATGCTTAATCATTTAGAAACTAATTAAAAGTGTCCTTTTGCTTTAATTAGTGTAATTCCGCACGTAATGTCAAGCTTGTTAGTAAGCTACGTTTTTTCATAATGTATAAATGACATTATGTAATTGGCTGGTAAAAATTAGTCATGTGTACATTATGTAATCCTTGATATATATGTAGAAAAGATCATCAATTAATAACAATAGTTTTCTCTTCAAAATGACATGAGATGATTTCAATTTCACAATAAACTTGACGATAAGACAATTTAAAAATAAATGCTATTCAAAAATGGATTCTCGTAACTCAAACATTTGCTTAAATTTAGCATAAGAGATGGAAGAAGCGGTGGTGCCACATTCAAGTAGCTTTCCAAGAAAATGAGACAAAATAATAATTCCCAACGAATGATTTACTAATATTGACTAAAGCTGTATTTGAACTTTGAACTAAAATTAATGAATATATTTTATGTAGTAGGAATCTTATTCAATTATGAAGGGTTCCTTTAAAAATGGCATAGTCAAAGGTCCATATTTCCCCATTGACTTTTCATTCCTTGCATATTTCCAAATTGACCTATTTTGAGTTCAAAAGATAAAAATGCCCTTGAGTGAAAACAATTACAAAAGACAATACTACACTTTTAGTTAACAAATAAAAACCAAACAATTCCTACTTAAAATTTCAAAATCAGCCCTAACATAGATAAAAACTCTCATCTTCTTCAATATAGATCTCAAAAATATCGATAGCTAAAAAAAAATTTATTTTCTATCAATTACTTCGAATCGGTAAGTATATTTACCTATCTTTGATTTCGTTTTCGTTAAATGTGTATACATTTTTACTCGATTTATTAAAATTCGACATAGATAGCATACATATAAAATTTTTTAGTAGATTTTAATTTTTTTAAGCACGAATGAATAAAAAAACTCATCTGCATATTACTATCCGATTAACCGCCTTAACGGTTGCTACGAAAAAATTGGCCAACTGTTGACAGCCGATAACAGACATTTATACGCAAATAGAGTTTTTTTTTTTTTTTTTTTTCACATAGAATTTTTTTGGATGGTGATTTTTTTTGAAGAAAGCAACTAATCTTTTGGTCCATGAAGGTTAGTTTTAGCAACCAAATCATAGTTGGTTGCTGAAGAATTTTACGTAGGACCAAAGTGTAGTCTCAAAAGGGTACAAATCAACCAATTTATTATAAGCCTCCAAGCCAATTTATAAATGATTGTGAATAACATCATGCAGCCATTTTTTTGGTTGCTAAGATCTTCAGCAACCAAAAAATAGTTTCTACCAATCAATATTTTTGGCCGTTGAAGATATTTTTCTTGGTGGATAAGACGATTTAAAAAAAGTTGTTCTTTGAAAATGGATTCCCGTATTTCAACTTTTGGTTAAATTTAGCATAAGAGATTGGAGAAAATGCAGTGACACTATCTCTCCATGAAAATTAGACAATAATGATTCACAATTCTTATTCAACAGATGGTTTAATTTACTTTTCTAATATTGACTAAAGTGTTATTTGAACTTAATTTGAAGTAAAATTAATGAATATATTTTATATAGTAGGAATCCAATGCAAATATGGGTTTATTTTTATTCCGTTGATGACATTTAGCTGTAACTAGAATGGACTTTCTCATTGAACAACAATAATCATCCCTTCAAAATGATGCGAGATGATTTCAAATGTTCTTTACACTAAGTAGGCTGCAAATTTTACTATATTGGCAAATTTATCACTTCGAATAATATTATAGGCTCGCCCTTTGGGTCCACATGGTATGGTCTGGAATACTACTTTTGTGGGGCCTACGAGAATCCATATGAATTTGAATTCTAATTACGTAACTGTAGGGCACAATGATTTCAAATTTGAAATTTGAATTAAAGTTATCAACAGTAGAATGATGATGTAAGTTATTGGAGACACTTATATATGGAACTCTAATCCTCAATTACTATACCAAAGTCTTTTGTCACCGATACTGTTCAATGGGATCTCCTTCTTCATCACGTTTTTGCATAAAACGCTAAAAATTATTTCTTAACTTAACCTAGATGTCCGATCCCAAAAGAGATCGTTATATCGCAGATTAAATCTTTCAATTATCCCATTAATTATGTGATTAATTATGTGGAAGAAAAATATGCTGCCGGTGCAGAGCACCTGCACTGTCTAATTCAATTCTATGGCAAGTTTAAATGTCGGAACGATCAGTTCTTCGACATCATCGACCTAGCATCAGGTGAACAATACCACCCAAGTGTACAGAGCATACGATCGGCGAACGACGTCGTCGATTACATCGCAAATGGAGGAATATATGTTGAAGATGAAAATTTACAACCAGACGGTCGAAAACGACGACGTACGAAACACCGATCTGGAAGACGAGTATGCAAAAGCGAGAACAAAGAAAGAATCACTAGAGATAATAATAAATAACGATCCAAGGACATTTTATCTGCAGTTCCACAATATTTCTACAAATATCGATAAATTATTTGCAAAACCAGTTCAAGAATGTGTATCTCAATTCAATCGTGAATCATTCTACATTCTAGAACAGTTAATGTTATGGGCCGATCAAAATATAAATGATGTTGCGTCAAGGCCTCACAAGTCCAAGAGCTTCATACTTGAAGGCCCAACAAGAATTGGAAAGGGAAAAATTCATGGATCAGACATTAACTATGACAAGATCAATATTCAGGCATTAACTTTCATAATTTCAAAACTCAGGTATTTACTAATTAGGTAAATATTAATTGTAATATATTAACAAATCAATCTCCACCATCCCTAAAATACTCAATCACCTCCCTAAAATACCATGAATTCGTTTTAATGGACTCCCCCTCATTTGATATTGACGACAGTACAATCGGGCTTCCAGGGCACAGTTCGAAAGTGTTAATATCCGATCACAGATTCAAATTCTGACCATTGGAGTTTCTCCAGGCTCACAGTTAACGGTAGTAGATTTGAGATTATCAGTCACAGTTCGGAGGTAGTAATCTCCGGTCACAGTACAATTCTGTTTGTACACAATTTTTCGTTGTTGGTGCCGATAATACACATTCCAATTGGTAACTATTTCAGTTGTATTGTGTCTGCATAAGTGTGCGAATTAAATTGAAAACCTTATACGCATAATCAATATATGTTTCATACATATGGTGTTTTGATTAACTATTTCAAGGCTTCGAGATCTCATGAGCAAACTTTAAAAATCATCAAGGGTCATCCAACTGAGTCATTTGGTAAGTATGGAATGGGGTATCTGTGGCCTGGTATACTAATCTGTGACCTGATGTGCCAATCTGTGACCTGATATGCCAAGATGTGACCTGATATGCCAAGCTGCGACCTGGTGTACCAAATCTGTGACCTGATGTACTAATATGTGACTTGATGTATCAATCTGTAACCTGATATGCCAATATGTGGTCTGATATATCAATCTGTGACTTGATAGTAACCTGATATGCCAATATGTGGTCTGATATGCCAATCTGTGACCTAATGTACCAATCTGTGACCTGATATGCTAGGTTGTGACATGTATTAACCCATGTGACCTGCTTAGTGCGTGAATATTATGATATGTTCTGTGACCCTGAATATCATGTGTGACCTCAGTAACTGCATCCCTGTATTCCATACTGTAACATCTCGGCAACTTGTGACCAACAAGCAATGACAGAAAACTAAAAAGTAACTTATTTTCAAATGTTCATTGTTTAACTAGTTCGCATCCACATACCAAAAAAAAGAGACTTCCTTAAAAACTTTACAGACTGCAATCAACATTTTAAAATAAAAATCAAAATATATCCATCAGACCAAAGCGATTTTTGCTTTGCTTCTGGAGTTTTATTTGAACTGTCCAATGTCTTCATTTTGCTTGTTCGACTCGGTATTTGCACCGTCTTCTTCCCCTTCTTTTCATCATTTTTCTTCACAATTCCTAATCCCTACCTACTTGAGAGAGATAATCATACTGCAAACAAAAGGGGAAGCACCAGAGATTGGGTGGAGTTTGGAGGTTTCTCACAGCTGATTTTGGAAACGATATGAATATTAGGAGCAAATAAGATGGAGATGAAATTGCGATTGAGAGAAAATAGGGCTTTAATAAAAATGGAAGTTATGATATAAATCAATTTGAAACCCACCATTAACGGGATATTTGCATCAATTAATTAAAATATTTATTATTTAATTAAAATGATAAAACCTGAAAATTGAATAAATAAATTACAAACCTAATTTATAAAAATGGATCTTTAAACACCTGTTTTTATGTAATTTCCACAATTGGAAAAATAGTATGGGCAAGATCACTAGGCCCAATAGGCTTTATGGACTGTAATTCGAAAACATTTCTAATCGTGCATGGTACAACATCATTGATGACGTATCACCGACATATCTGCAAAGAAGCGTTGGAAAGAGCTACTTAGGTCTCAATACAACTGGCAATCAAATGTGAAGTACGGTAAACCAGTTCAAATTAAAAGTGGAATCACATGTATTGTGATGTGCAATCCATGCACCGGAGAATATTCCTATAAAGCATTTCTTGAACAAAAGTGTAATTTAAATTTGAAAAACTGGACGCTCGAAAATGCAGAATTCTTCTTCGCCAACACCCCCTTACATGGGAGCGAAGCATCTCTAATGCAAACGGAAGAAACGTCTAGCCATCAAGCATAAACGTCTAGAATTACCATATGGTTGCGTGATACAACAAACGATAGAATGCCAGAACCGTGGATTCCAACACAGGGGAGCCACTCACATGGCATCAACTACAAACGGGAGAATACGTCTGGGTAATGAAAAATCCATTTTGGATAAGAGTCCAACACTCTGGACACACGACGAACCTCAAAAAGTGTTTATACTCCCATCGAATGGCAGAAGGAGGATTATTGAAAGAACAGATCATGTAGTTGCAAGGTTTACAACAGCTAGTGGAACTAGTTTGGAATTGAACTGTAACCCACATGTCCATAGTGGAGCTAACTGGCTTGGTCCCGAAATTTTTATCCAGTTAGATTTCTCCGTCATCAAACTTTGTGTTATTTATTGCTTTCCAAATATTATAATTGTTGTAATTCAACTTAGAGAATTGGATTGTATACTTAATCATCTAGAAACTAATTAAAAGTGTATTTTTCCTTTAATTAGTGTAATTCCGCACGTAAGGTCAACATTATTTCAGAATGTACAAGTGACATTATGTAATTGGCTGGTAAAAATTAGTCATGTGTACATTATGTCATCCTTGATATATATGTAGAAAAGACCATCAATTAATAACAATAGTTTTCTCTTCAAAATGACATGAGATGATTTCAATTTCACAATAAACTTGACGATAAGACAATTTAAAAATAGATGCTATTCAAAAATGGATTCTCGTAACTCAAACTTTTGCTTAAATTTAGCATAAGAGATGGGAGAAGAAGTGGTGTCACATTCAAGTAGCTTTCCATGAAAACGAGACAAAATAATAATTCACAACGAATGATTTATTAATATTGACTAAAGCTGTATTTGAACTTTGAACTAAAATTAATGAATATATTTTATATAGCAGGAATCTTATTCAATTATGAGGGATTCCTTTAATAATGGTCTAGTCAAAGCCCATATTTCCACATTGACTTTTCAATCCTTGCATATTTTCAAATTGACATATTTGAGTTCAAAAGACAAAAATGTCCTTAAGTGAAAACAATTACAAAAGACAATACTACACTTTTAGTTAACAAATAAAAATCAAACAATCCCTACTTAAAATTTCAAAATCAGTTCTAACACAGATAAAAACTCTCTCGTCTTCTTCAATATAGATCTCAAAAATATCGATAGCTGAAAAAAAAAATTGTTTTTTATCAATTACTTCGAATTGGTAAGTATATTTACGTATGTTTGATTTCGTTTTTTGTTAAATGTGTATACATTTTTACTCTATTTATTAAGATTCGACATAGATAACATGCAGATAAATTTTTTTTAGTAGATTTATAATTTTTTTAAGCACGAATGAATAAAAAAACTCATCTGCATGTTACTTTCCGATTAACCGTCTTAACAGTTGTTACGAAAAAAAATGGCCAACTGTTAACAGCCGATAACAGACATTTATACGCAAATAGAGTTTTTTTTTTTTCGCATAGAATTTTTTTGGATGGTTATATTTTTTTGAAGAAAGCAACTAATCTTTTGGTCGATGAAGGTTAGTTTTAGCAACCAACTATGATTTGTTTGCTGAAGAATTTTACGTAGGACCAAAGTGTAGTCTCAAAAGGGTACAAATCAAGCAATTTATTATCAGCCTCCAAACCAATTTATAAACGACAGTGAACATCATGCAGCCATTTTTTTGGTTGCTAAGATCTTCAGCGACCAAAAAACAGTTTCTACCAATCAATATTTTTGGTCGCTGAAGATTTTTTATTATTTTATTATTTTTTGGTAGTGGATAAGACAATTTAAAAAAAGATGTTCTTTGAAAATGGATTCCCGTATTTCAACTTTTGGTTAAATTTAGCATAAGAGATTGGAGGAAATGCAGTGACACTATGTCTCCATGAAAATTAGACAATAATGATTCACAATTCTTATTCAACAGATGGTTTAATTTACTTTTATAATATTGACTAAAGTGATATTTGAAATTAATTTGAAGTAAAATCAATGAATATATTTTATATTGTAGGAATCCAATGCAGTTAATGGGTTTATTTTTATTCCGTGGATGACATTTAGCTGTAACTAGAGTGGACTTAATTTCTCATTGAACGACAATAATTATCCCTTCAAAATGATGCTAGACGATTTCAATTTCACAATGAACTGAACAATAAGACTACCTTTCGCAACATTTTTTGCACCAATAAACCTTTTTATATTTGTGATATGAGGTCATATTTCAAGAACGGAGTTCTCTTAAATTCTCCATTTATAGAAGAGTTATATTATTCATCATCATAAGCATCCATCTAGATAACAAATAAATGACATTTAATAATAGATTTATTTAAATGTAAGATTACATGATTCATTTAGTTGAACTTATCAACTGTAATCACCTAGACTACAGTGCTAGGCTCAAAATTTCAAGTTTCATATAATTCTAATTGTAAATTAGAATTATTCCAATGATGATTTGTTACTCAATTTAAGAATTTATATTGAATAAGACAACTAAATATTAAATAATAAACGTACTATATGTGACCTTATTACTTTAGAAGACAATATTGGACTCAGTAGGCGTGCCGTGTGGACACTTTTACTTGAAAAGAATGTAAAGAAGACGACTAATATGGTGAAGTGAAAAAACGTAAAATGTGATGTGCAAAACATTGATTGGTCAAATATATAAATTCTCCATAATCTTTTGTTAAAATGATTTATATTTGACCCTAATGATTTGTAATTTTTTTTAAGTATAAAGCAACAATTTACATCGAATATTTAAATTAAAGACTGCATTTCGCAACATTTGTCAGACGTTGCCGTAGAATTTCGGCAACGTTCAAAAAACGTTGCCGTATCTCTCTACTCTACGACAACACCTCAATTTGCAACACGTCCAAACGTTGCCATAGGTCTACGGCAACGTGATCTCTCCATGAAAATTAGACAATACTGATTCACAATTCTTATTCAACAGATGGTTTAATTTACTTTTCTAATATTGACTAAAGTGATATTTGAACTTTGAAGTAAAATTAATGAATATATTTTATTGAGTAGGAATCCAATGCAGTTATGGTTTTATTTTTATTCCGTGGATGACATTTATCTGCAAATGAATGGACTTTCTCATTGAATAATAATAATTATCCCTTCAAAACGATGCGAGATGATTTCAATTTCACAATGAACTTAACAATAAGACTATTTAAAACGAGATGTTCTTTAGAAATGGATTCCCGTGCTTCACATGATTTAATTTAATTTACTAATATTGACTAAAACAGTATTTGAAGTCAAAGGTCCCAATAATTTAATTTACTAATATTGACTAATATACATGTCATCTACAAACAATATTCAACTAAATATAATATAATATTTTCTCCTCTCAATAATTTGAAGTCGTAATCCAATAATTTAAAACCTTAGTAAAATCATGACTAGTTCTTATTGAACCAATCTTTGGACAAGATCCTTGAATTTGGCTAATTGTATTGAATAGTCATGGGAAGATTATTTTAATTTTCCACTTTGAAATACTTCATGAATAAGTTAAATGTTTGCCTTGACAAATCGTGTTTATATTTGCATCATTCAAGAAATTGTTCGAGTAAGACGTGTTTTATTTATTTTTATTTTTTTAAAGCACAGTCAAATGCAAGGTGGGCATTTGATCACCTTTTTTTTTTTTTTTTTTTTTATTTTATTTTTTAAGACTGTTTGGATTTTCATATATTATTATTTAGGATAATTGAACAACATTTTCTATAAGTTTAAATGGTTAGAAAGAAATACTTTTATTTATTTAAATTTATTCAACACACCTCTCATGTGTAATATTATTTTAATTTTCCACTTTGAAATACTTCATGAAAGTTAAATGTTTGCCTTGACTAATCGTGTTTATATTTGAACCATTCAAGAAATTGTTCGAGCAAGACGTGTTTTATTTATTTATTTATTTTTATAAAGCACAGTCTAATGCAAGGTGGGCATTTGGTCACCTTTTTTATTATTATTTGTTTTTAAATTCATGGACTGTTTGGATTTTCATATTATTATCTAGGATAATTGAACCACGTTATCTATAAATTTAAATGGTTAGAAAGAAATACTTTTATTTATTTAAATTTAACCAACACACCTCTCATGTATAATATTATTTTATCATAGAATTTGTGATTGGAAATAAAAGAGAGAAAAATAAATTTTGAAAATAATGAATATTAAACCAGGGCTAAAAATAATTGTACGAGCTTGAAATAAAGCTGCAGCATTATAACTAAAGTTAATAGAAACCCTTTTGGTCTACTAGGCATCCCATGTGGCATGTGATTTAATTCTGTAATACCCGCGGCCAAGACTTTGATATACATATTTAATGGAAAATGATAAGTGTACACAGGGTTTTACACCCTCGTGTACACTCCCCTCACATGAGGGGAGAGCCCACGATTAATAAAATAATCATGGTCGCCCCCTATTAATTTACATGCATAATGTGTCCATGAATACTAAGCATATGACTTATTCTAATTAAAAAGGGCTTTGCCGTAGGCATATCAAAGATTATATCAAATGTTACATCAAAAGTTATATAATGAACAATTTCCATCAACCAATTAAATAATGTCACTTGTGTATTATTTCCATCAATCAATTACATAATGTCACTTGTGCATTATATAACTTTTGATGTAACATTTGATGTACAAGTAGAATAATCATTCTAAAAATAATGTCATTGACTTTTGGAAAAAATTATAATGTGATTATAATGAAGAGAATAATTATGAATCTTTTCAAATGTGCTGATAATAGTTGTGGATGTATAATTAAAAAAAAATGATGTTTTTGACTTTAAATTAACAAAAAGATTATAATAAAATCCAAACAAACAGTTGTGAAAAACCTTGAATTGTCTAACCCATCCCTACATGGTAGGGCTGAACAATAAAATCGACAAACCGCTAAATCAAATCGAATTCGCTTTTTCAAAATCGTTGGTTGGTCCACGTGGAACTGTCAACATTTTGGGTTTGATTTGAACCAAACTATTTCGAAATAGTTAGATTAAAGAAAAGTTTGAAAATAAATTAATTTAAATTTATCCAACACAACTAAAACTAAATATATTCCAATTAAAAGATACATATATATTAGAGCCAATCCAACTAGGCAATTATCCACCACAATTAATTAATTAAATCATTGGTTACTCATCATTATCACAATTATGAATGCAAAACCCTGATATTGGCTGAACGATTGCTAGTGAACCGTATTTATCAGTCACCCATCAAAATTAATAAACAATAAAATCTAGATTGTAAGTCGTAATCAAACCATTTCTTTTTCTTCTACTAACAGTTTTCTCAAATTTCGGCTCAATTTTCAAGTTAGTTTATTCAACTTTTCTTAATTTTTTTACAATTATTTACTATATTTTATTAGTAGTCGTGTTGTTTTGATTTGATTTGTGTCAAAAAAATATAAATTGTATTATTATGATCTTGTAAATATTACAATGTAGAAGACCCTATTTATAGGATTACAAATAAATGTAAAAGGAAATAAAAATAAAAGGAAAGATTACACAATCAACCACTAAAGAAAGTAATTCTACACTAAAATAAAATATTATAATGGAAAATACTCCATATTATATTTTTATATTTAACACCCTCCCCTCAAACTCAATATGGGGTAGAATATTGAGTTTGAAGAAATCGATCCAATCAAATCTTCTAAATTGAAGAACTCCAAGCACTTGAGGTCGTTGTCATTGTTGATGGAGATAAGTGACTTCTTGTTTGCTGGAAGAAAATATTTGGTACACATATTTTTCATTTTTTTATTCTATTTTTTAAAATAAGAAAACCCCAAATATTTCAAGGGGCAGGGGAAGAGCCGATAAAGTTCAAAGTACCGACCTTTCAAAGTTTTTTTTTTTATTTTTAAACATAAAAAAACCTCTAGTTTGTTTAAGAGGCAAGGGGAGTACCGGTAAAGTTCAAGGTACTGACTCTCCAAATTTTAACATAAGAAAGCCCCTTATTTTGTCAAGGGGTAGGGGAAGAGCCGATAAAGTTCAAGGTACCGACCCTTCAAATAAAATGGAATTAAATTCCCAAGAAATATATATATTTGTGTGTAATTGATATTTCTAAAAACAAGAAAGAAATATTGAAAATTTAGGAAACATGACCACTTATTATTTGAGAGCTTTTTTTGCCGAGAACTTCGAGAAGGAGTTGCAAAGTGACGACTCGACATTGCTGAAGTAGCTGCAAAAGACCTCTGATACATCTCTTTCAAGTTACTGCTATTGTGCTATTGAAATTTATGTATTGCAAGTTTAACCCAAGACCAAGTTAAACTTGTTCTGATATCATGTCAAGAAATATAAATTGTATTATTATGATCTTGTAAATATTACAATGTAGAAAACCCTATTTATAAGGTTACAAATAAATATAAAAGGAAATAAACATAAAAGGAAAAACTACACAGTCAACCACTAAGGAAAGTAATTATACACTAAAAGGAAATATTATAATGGAAAATATTCCATATTATATTTTTATATTTAACAATTTGTGTCAAACTTCCTTAAATTTTTAGCTAAACAAATTTTTTTGTTTATTTATGTCTCAATTTCCAGGTTAGTTCACTCAATTTATTATTTGTTTTTTAAGTATACAAATATCCACTATTACTTCCAAATCTACAGTCCTTGCTAATTTTCAGAAACTATTTGATTGTGTATTTAGTGTACAATCTTTCCATTGATAGATATTTGTAACTCTACAAATTCGATCATCATTATTTTTGTGAAACCAGAAACTCATAAAATTTCTATTATTTTTTTGTTATTTCGATCTCACTAATATTTAATTCTTAAACTAATTCTATTGAATATATGATGTAGGGCATTTACCATTTGGGACTAATGATATACAAGTACTTAACTTGAATCATAATATCCATGGTAAACACTTGCTCAATGTTGCAAGTCGAGGTACGTATATATACTTTGAGATGAATAGTTATTTGAAAAAGAAGCCTATATTTTTTATTTTTTTTATCTAAACGTTACCTAAATACTCACCTGTGATTGTAGATAGAGTAATATATCCATCACAAGTACAAGAGAAAGATGACTTGGAAGAGGAAGCCCCGAAGGTGTTATGATATAAAACTTCATATCTGCTATTGGAACATGGTCAATCATGGTTTTATACAAATATATACTTGACAAAATTTCATTGACAGTTTAAAAAATAAATAAAAGAATAAGCTGTCAATAAACTGCCGTTTCAGCAACTGAAAATAGCCCGTGTCATTGACCCTGTGCAACCAATTTAATCCATAAAACTTTTAGTTTTCATTCATCGTGGTTTTAATTTTTAATTGTTTTTTTTTTTTTCAAAAGAAAAAGGTCCACCATTTGGATGCATTTATGATTTAATGTGTTTCTTGTAAAGGTAAATGTGATACAAGATCAAATTGAATATATTAGAGAAATGTTGGATACCATAGGAGAAGGACGAACAAATGTCTCGCCCTATGACACAGCCTGGGTTGCTCTTGTTCCAGCTCTTAATGGAGAAGATATGCCCCAGTTTCCCCATAGTCTTCGATGGATTGCTGATCATCAACTCCCTGACGGTTCATGGGGTGATGAGCTCGTATTCTTAGCATATGATCGTCTCCTCAACACTATAGCATGTGTAGTTGTTGGAATATAAATCAGCCCAACAGACCAGCAGCCCAACAGCAAGACCAGCAGCCCACGATCAGTAGCAACACAGCAGAATCTGGAAATAAAATGCTGGTTCCTTCAACTATAATTCCCGCCAGAATTCAGCTCCTTCTTCCAGCTTATTCTAGTTTCTTCTAGTTCCTTCTTAGTTTGTTATCTTGTTAGTTTGTTAGATAATTGGTTAGCTATTTCCTCTATATATAGACTAGTTGCATTGTAATTTCCTTAAGTTGATTGAATGAATGGTTCATCATCTTCCCTGCTTATCAGCAAGCTCTATCCCTTTATTTTCCTTGTTAATTTTGTTCTTTAAATTCAGCTTCCATTTAGCTTAATTCCTTGATTTTATCATGGTATCAGAGCAGGTTTCTGATCCTGCCATCCGAAATTCATCTTCTTGTCCATCTTTTCTCAATTGAATCTATCAAAAAAAAAAAAAAAAAAACCAAAATCAGCAACACAAATTACCAGAAAACAGGAAAGTGACTTAGCTCACTAAATGCTCGACGAAATGTCGGAACGGACATGGATGAAAATTCCCGATCAGATTCTCGATCAAAGGGAATCAAAACCAAACTGAAGCCAGAAATTGAAGATAGAAGGCTTCTCAGATTTTCACAAAATGAATGATTCATTCCCAGATAGGGAATTGAAACCGGAAATTGAAGATTGAACTTGCTGGAATAGCAGGCTTCTCAAATCTTCAGAAACGAATGATTGTATCTTCTGAATGAAGATAAGAAGATTTTGAAGAACAAAGTATCTGTGATGAGAACACATATACTGATGAAGATGATCCAAGGCAGACAAAGTTCTGTGATGAAGATTTTGAAGATATTCCTTCTCAAAAGAGAAGGAAGATTAACCGAGAAAAGTAGCTCAAAATGGAACTTTTAACCACGAATGGAATTGAAGAAAATTGAAATTGATTCGAAACAAGATGCTCCTTGATTGCATCTCTACTCTCCTTCTCTATGGTTCAAGATGTTCCATCTTGAGGGGGGAGTGTTGGAATATAAATCAGCCCAACAGACCAGCAGCCCAACAGCAAGACCAGCAGCCCACGATCAGTAGCAACACAGCAGAATCTGGAAATAAAATGCTGGTTCCTTCAACTATAATTCCCGCCAGAATTCAGCTCCTTCTTCCAGCTTATTCTAGTTTCTTCTAGTTCCTTCTTAGTTTGTTATCTTGTTAGTTTGTTAGATAATTAGTTAGCTATTTTCTCTATAAATAGAATAGATTGCAATGTAATTTCTCAAGTTGATTGAATGAAATTGTTCATCTTCTTCCCTGCTTATTCCAGCAGGCCTATCCCGGTTCCTGTCCGTTTATTTTCAGTTCCTTTATTTTCAGATTCAATTACCTTCCCTCCTTGATTTTATCAGTAGTTGCACTAAGAACGTGGAACGTTCATCATGACAAGTGTGAAAAAGGTTTGAAAGTGTCTCTTCTTAAGGGACAAATATTATTTTCTTTAGCATACTCATTTTTAATTAAAAAACTTGACACGTGGATAATATACATAAACGAGTGACGACAAACCTATCTACTTAATTCAATGCTATATTAAAACAATGGGTTATGCCACTTTGCTATAAAGTGGTTGACAATTAGAATGAGATAGTGGGTATCCGCAATATGTGATTGGATGAAAAAAACTAACCGTGTTTAAAATATTTCAATGATGAAATTTCGTGTGACATTATGTCAATCATTATATCGAGAGTTATGTCACTGTAGCATGATTCTAAATCAATTTAACTCAAAGCTTAAAATATTAAAGCGGAGACAAATTCTTCAACAAAAGTACTAACCACATTAAAGGGAAGTGATCAAAGAAATACATATGCTTGACACAGCATCGTGTTTTTGTTTTAGGAATAACATTTATCAAGGAAAACATACATAAACTTCAAGATGAAAATGAGGATCATATGCCCTGCGGATTTGAAGTTGTAGTTCCGGCGCTTCTCCAAAAAGCCCAAAACTTGGGCATTGACAACATTCCTTATGATGCTCCTGTCATGAAGGAGATTTATGCAGCGAGAGACAGGAAGCTGAGAAGGTAAAGTTTCTTCATCAAATTAATGTATACGAAAGGTAAATTTTTATACACTGGTCAAAGTCAAGCACTACATAGACAGATCAGAAAAATACAAATTAAGAAGTTGCCAACCACAAGTGACTGAATATACACTGACACTCATCTCATTTTTATAAACTACTGAAAGTAGAAAAAACATATATTTATTTCTATTTTACAAATTTGATTACAAAAAATTATCATTATATTTCTCTTCAATTTCTAGCTATCGAAGACTCTACTATTACTATATATGTAATATATTAGTTAAGCAAGGCACGTCCACTATAAAGCCTACTAGCCAGAAAGCCCTCAAGAACAGGAAAGCCGACCAAAAGACTATTCCACAAATTTGATGATGATATTCTTTTAAATTAAAACAGTGCTCCATCTTAATTAAAAATACGGAGAAATATTAATGAAGAAATAAGAAAAGAGAGGTAAAATGGAAACTACATATTTTGCTTTTAGCTACAACTAGATGTCTATAACTTTTTACAGGTGAGGATGTCTCCATGGTAGTCAGTTACTTCAAGAAATGTTTGTAATCTTTTGTTAAAGAAAACACGAAACTATCTTCAAGAAAAATGCAAGAAAAAGAGAAAAAAAATAACATAATTCATCTATTGGACAGGATTCCAAAGGACCTTCTGCACAATGTACCAACATCTCTACTGTATAGTCTGGAAGGATTACAAGATTTGGAATTGGAATGGGAAAAACTTTTGAAGTTGCAGACACCATTAGGATCTTTCTTAACATCTCCAGCCTCCACTGCATTTGCACTTATAGAGACTAAAGATGAAAATGCTTCAGATATTTGGACGATATCGTTAAGGAGTTTCAAGGAGGAGGTACAATCTTTAAAGCTCCATTCATTTTTCGAGAAAAAAATAACTTTACTATACATAATTTATGTTGAAATTAATAAAGCCTTCATGTTGTCACAATGACTATATTTCACTCTTTAGCACCTGCTGCGTACCCATCTGATTTGTTCGTACGACTCTGGGCCATTGATCGATTAGAACGGCTAGGAATTTCCCGTTTCTTCACTCCTCAAATCAAGGGTTGTTTAGATCATGTCTACAGGTAATTATATAAATTTATTTTTCCCCTCTTTATGAATTGTATTTTATTTTATTTTTATTATCTTGTTAAGGTTAACATAAGGAAGTCACGTATGCAAGAAAATGTTATATATTTAAGCGTGAATATATTTTTTAAGTTTGGAATGTTTAATGTTTGAACCATTCGTGTTTCTTTGTCACTATTATGCCTTGATCCATATTAATTTGAGTGGATAGACTTTTAATTTTATTTTTTTTGTTCTTTAGTTTCGTGATTAAAGAATGAAATGAATCACTGTTATGCCTATTTTTCAATGTTAATGCTATTTTTGTTATTTGGACTTATTATATGATAGTTTCTTTCACTCCTCAATACACAAATTTAGAAGATATATCCAACTTTGAAAATTTAGGGAATTACATGAAAACATCATCTAATATAGTGAAAGGGCTAGAAGAGGTACATTCAAGCGGGGGCGGACCCATTAAGGGCTCAATAAGAGCAATTACATTCAACTGATTCAACTAATACATTTTTACATTATTATCTTCGTACTGTATTGACCTAATAAATTTTATGTATTTCAAAAAAAAAAAAAAAGTATACCGGCACGTAACCTGAACCCACTTTGGGACAACCTATGGGTAAACCGATCTTGGCCACCACAAAACTAGTCTTTCCAAAGAAAAAAAAAAAACATTAAAAAGTCACCCATGACATCGTTTTGTTCTTTGATTGGTAAATGGATATTATAAGATTAATTAAGTGATTATTCAAAATAACGAAATTAAAATAAGCAAAATGGTTAAACAAGTAGATTCGTGATACTCTCGGAATTACAGTTTATTCCCGAGTTCCAATATTATATTCGTGTAGAAATAGAAACAACAGTATAGTACAACTAGTAGGAGAATAAACTATTAGTATTCATTTTGGAAATTGTTAATTTACAGATTTTGGTCCGAAGATGGAATCTTTGGTGGAAGATTGGCAAGATTTTCTGATGTTGATGACACATCCATGGGGTTCAGGTTCCTAAGATTGCACGGATACAATGTTTCACCTGGTACGTAAGACATGATTTTGAGGAGATTAATTAATACTCGATAGGATTATTCGATTAAGAATTTAAAAAAAAAAATTAAATCGTGTTCATTAATTAATACTCGATAGGAGTTTTTCAATGTTGTGTATGGTAGTTTTGAGTGTGTTACTAATGCAGTGGAGTGTTATAATTTCCCAGATGTGTTGGAGCAGTTCAAGAACAATGGAAAATTTTCTTGTTTTGCCCATCAAATGATTGAGTCACCAACCCCTATATACAATCTCTACAGAGCTTCGCAGGTTCAATTTCCAGGAGAAAAAGTTCTTGAAGAAGCAAAAGAATTCTCTTACACTTTTTTACAAGAAAGATTAGCATCTGATAAATTTTTAGATAAATGGGTCATATCGAAGCACCTTCCCACCGAGGTAACTATTGAAATATTGCTAAATATCAATATAAAAGTGACCATAAAAAAAAAAAAAAAAATTCTCGGCCAATTTTTTATTTTTTTACTTCGTAATCTAAAATATGAAACAAACAAAATATGTGACAACAGATAAGGAAAGGATTGGAAATGCCATGGTATGCCAGCCTACCTCGTGTGGAGGCTAAATATTATATAGAGCATTATGGTGGTGAAGATGATGTATGGATTAGCAAGACATTGTACAGGTTAATTAACTTTTTGGTAGCTTATAATTTGGAAGTGGATTAATTTATTTTATATATTTTTCGTACTTTTTATTATTAATTATTATAATTACTTTAGATTAAGAAATGTTTTTGCAATTTGTTTGTAGGATGCCTGATATTAGCAACAATAAGTATCTTGAGCTTGCAAAATTGGATTTCAATGTATGCCAGGCACAACATCAAAGGGAATGGAACTCTTTAGAAGAGTAAGTAAATCTTTCGCTTTGCTTGAAATTTTACTTATAAGTAGATAAGAAGGTTTGAAAAAAAAAATATTGGTTAAATTTGCAAATAAATTACTTATGTTGAATAATAACACTTATTCTACTGTTAAAATAAATAAATTCTTTTACAAGTAGTACTTAACTTACTATAAAAATAAGTAATTTACTTATTTCTAAATTTTAACCAATAAAATAATTTTTAATTTTTAAAATTACTTATGAATAAACACTTATAGCTTAAAATATAGATTTAAATTCTCGTTGCTTTATTTAGGATAAAAATATAAATGACCCTTACCGTAATATGAAACTAAGCAACTTATTATTATTATTATCTATCATGCAGATGGTATGGAAATTGCAAATTGCAAGAACTGGGGATATGTCAAAAGGACATTCTTCTTGCTTATTTCTTGGCAGCTGCAAATATATTTGAGCCAGAGAGGTCAAATGTGAGACTTGCATGGGCTAAATCTCAAATTATTGTGAGACTAATGACATTCTATTTCACTAGAGAAAGTGAAACTTTGGAGGAAAGGATTGAATTGTTATCAAAATTCAGAAACTTCAAGGGCATCGGAAAAAGGAAAAGGTAAAATATCTCTACTTGTCTACTTATAAGTTTTGTGCAACCACATAAATTAATGAGTAGAGACTCTGGCACTGTGGTATCAAGTACTACATGAAATTGGACATAATAATAATAATAATAATAATAATAATAATAATAATAATAATAAAATAAAAATTCACTTATTTTTCTTCCTCCGTAATGTTATCAAATCTTACATCCAAGTATTAATTTTATGAATTATAGATTAATATCTTCTTATGAACAGCTATAGGACTGGACAAAGAATACTTGATATTCTACTAAAAACCCTTGATCAACACTCAATAGAGACATTGCAGGAGCATGACATGGATATCAGTCACCAACTGCATTATGCTGTGAGTTCAATATTATTTTTATTTATTAAAATTTGTCTTCATCATGCTGCTTCGCTTTTACATAGGTTTGATTCATAGAAAATGAAAGGCATTGAATGTGCACAATTTTTATAAATGATGGTGTAATTTTTTGGATTGTATTATGTAGTGGGAAACATGGTTGTCGAAATTGAACAATGAAGATCTTGAATACAACGACGAAGCGGAACTCCTAGTACACACAATAAACATTTGTGCTGGTTATATGGTTTCTGAGGACATGCTGCAGAATCCAGAATACAACAAGCTCTCCAAGCTCACAAATAAAATCTGTCATCAGCTACAAGAATATCAAAATAACAAGGTACATAACATAATTCTAAATGCCAAGAAATAGTTTTGTCGAATACGCTAGAATTGATGTTTCTCACATTTTGAAAACTAAAATTCTTCAGAAATTATGTTCCCCAAAAAAAAAAAAGTGTTCCTTTGTTCTATATTTAATAAAATTTAAAAAGGAAATTTTAGACATATATTTAAGTGTTCTTTGAAAGCTTTTAGCCGATGCTCTTATTTCATATTATATCTTGATTTCATTTGGAAGCAATTTATGTTTAGGTACACGAAATGGGAAATACAGACAAAGGACCTCACGGCATCAAATACAAAGAAATTGAAACTGATATGCAGGCATTAGTGCAATTAGTACTTCAAGAATCCAATGAAATTGCTTCCTATGTCAAGCAAACGTTTCTAATGGTTGCAAAAACTTGTTATTATATGGCCTTTTTTGATCCAGAAACCATTGATGTTCACATTACAAAGGTAATTTTTGAAAAGTGTGACATAATTATGGGCAAATCTATGTATGAAAATAGTTAGAAAAATGTGTTCTGTCATATATGATGGGGTACATTATGTAATAAATTCAAGGCAATGCCTCTCTTCTGATAAATTTGGTGTAAGAATGAATTCTATCCTCTTTGTAAGTTGTATTACTCGCAATAATAAATAAAGTTTTGTTAATGAAATTTCTAATATCTTTTTAGTTGAATTAATTGCTAGTAACTCTACAACTCAATGTCTAAGTTAAATTTAATAGAAAATATAATTAGGAGGGGGTTGAATAAGTTGAAAATTATTTTCAATTTGTCAAATTCCTAATATGGTTAAAAGAATTCAAAATGTCTTACTTATATTGATAGTTCTCTTTTATGGGTAAACGTTTGCAAGTCGATTTTCACCCCAGTTAAATTGTACTATAATGAAATTAACATGAAAAGAAAGATTAAAAAAGAACTCGAGATGTATGTGAAAAGTCCAAACTCATAAATATCGCAGACTTGTGACCAACAAGTACAGTAAAAAATTAAGACCTAGTTCCAGCGATTAGAGCAATAAAGCCCCCTTTGGAAGTAGGGGTGATTTTTTTTATAAAATAGACTACTAAGACATAAATTATGAAAAATCTTCATTAGAATTACAAAACTAAGACTATCTTAATATTTACCAACTCCAGAATAATTACACAATTGCGAAAGCTGGGCTTCACGTCCTGATTTTCACTTATTCTCGAATGTTGATGTAGTTAGACGGAAGCGATAGAATGTAATTGACAAATACTCTATCGAAATTCCGTTGATTCCAAAAGAATATCAGAACATGACCACCTTCTGGTTTCTATGCCACAATCTCAAACTCTGGAAATTTTCTTTTCTTTGTCAACGTCTCTTTCAAAAAAATTCTATAGCTTGGAATTTATAATATCGCATCAATTAACGGAATATTGATCCTGAGCTCTTGAGAACATTAAGAGATTTTTCAAATTTTGTATCCTATTCTTTCTCCTTGGCCTCTAAGGAAAAGGAATAGGAGGCACATAAGCCTTGACTAAATTTTGTACCTTGGCAGTGGATGATTATGTACTTTCTTCATTCTCAATTGAGGCAGATGCATGTTTTTCCTCCATTATAGCTTCATCAATGTCATATTTTGTTTCTAGTCCTTTCACAGTAATCTCTAATAATTGTACCCCATTCCTTGTAGTTATAGCATGAGTATTTTGCTCCATTGACTTCTTTCAAAAAATTTGGAGGAACGGAAGTGTAGGTACATATGCTTTAACTTTTACAGAAGCCCTGGGTGGATCGTTTTCCACTACTCTTATTGCCATCACTTTTTCTTTAGGATTTATCATTGTATTGCTTGGCACTGATTCTCGTGGACATTTTGCAAGTTGTTGAGCTATCTGACCAATTTATGTCTCCAACTTCTTGATAGATGCTTCTCGATTTTGAAAATTAGTATTAATCTATTGGAATACTTTGTCTGTTTTCTACACATATTGATGAAACATCTCCCTAAACTTGGTTTGTTCTCCTGTTGGACATTATTTGAACATTCCCTTATTGATTATTTGACCATATGAAATTCGGGTGTCATCTCCATCCTGGGTTATATGTTTGTGAATATGGGTTAAAATTGTGAGAGCCATTTTGAATGAAGTTGACTTGTTCTATGGGAAAGCCCATATACATGCAAGTTTATGTCAAATGATTAGCTCCACGGTTTTTGAATGATAGACCACCCATCACTGCATGTGCTCCTCTTGTTTGTGATTTCACTGGTAGCTATACCTACTTTGTCAAAGCTGCTATCTACGCGTTTGTAGATCTGTGCTATCTAATTCATATATCTAAGATGCTCTCGGTGGTACTTCTCTTTCTGACGAAAATATTGAATGTGTAGTGGCAATTACCTTAAATAAATTCATAGTTTGTTGTACCGATTTTCCTATGATCGATCCACCGACAATAAATCCACCTGAGATTTGGATAGTGGTGAGAATCCCGTGTAGAAGTATTGCACTTGATTACCTATTGTGATTTCATGATTTGGACACTTTCGTATTAGCTCTTTGAATCTATTCCATAACTAGTAATAACTCTCTCCATCTTTCTGTTGGAAAGTTTGAATTTCCAATTTAATTTTAGCTACTTTCACTGATGGGAAGAATTTGTTGTTCAATTTTCTGATAAGTTCTTCCCATGTAGTAATACATCCATGATGTTCGGCATCTAACCACTCCAATTCAATATCTCTAGTGTATATGGAAATAATCGCAACTTAATGGCGTCTTCATTAACCCAAGGAACATGGAAGTTCTGATCTGGTGATATATGTGTGCTCGGATTTTCATGAGGTGCCTGTAGAATTGGAGAGTATTGCTAATCAAATTGATTCATTATGTCCTTATCTGAAAATTATTTACCCTAAAATCTGAATACACAATACTAGAGCGCGCAGGCGCAGCTATGGCATCAAGAACATTGAAATACACAATACTGGAGCTATGGCAAGTCTCCTTCGTTTATTTCCCCTACCTCCTGCTATTGATCCGGTGGCGCCGCTACTCTTACGATCACTTGTCCAAATGATTGAATATGAATATAAATATTTTGATCGTCAGCCTTTTGATGTTGCTATTTTTGTTTGTGTTCATTGCGTCTTCGTCTGAAACTATGTTCTATTTTCGAGTGAAATAGTTCAATATCGTCGCCTTGGGTATGGAGTATACAATGAATACTTTTTTTTTGTAATAAAAGAAAATAAAATCAAATAACAGTTAAAAATAAAATAAACTAATACTAAAAGTAAATAGTCCCCGGCAGCGACGTGAAAAACTGTTGTGTTTTTTATATCGCAAGTGTACGATATCATAACAAGCAGTATAGTGGACCTTTGAGTCCAGATATCGTTCCCACGAGAACTATACTTCAGGACTTAAATCAAATTTTTCTAACTCCTATTTGACAAAAGCAAGTAAATAAGCACGATGTTTGTAATTATTTTTCTTAACTACTTTTAACTAATTGAAAATATAAAAAGATTGCAAGCAACGATTGATTGACGATTCAAATATGTGATGAATATTATGACATAACAATTTCATATATTGATCACCTTAAATCTTAATTCAAGATTCATAACCTAATGTAGTGTTCGATCAAATCCTTTTATTGTATTCAATTAACCTCTCTCGAGTTCTCATCGAACCTAGTTAACTAATTAAATTTCATATCTCTATATGAATCAACTTTAGTTAAACGAAACACTAGTTCTAAAAATTCATATTATGACCACAATAATTAGTATATGTATCTCTACACATTATACTAATTTACCAAATTTTACTATATGGTTTAAATCTCAAACTCACATATTGATTCATAAGAGACTCACGTAATCATCAAATTAGTGATCAAGTAATTCAATGCATTAAACTCATAGTAAAATCAACACATATAAGAAAAAATCACAGAAATCTTGAATAGAAAAATAAAGGATCACAAGTCGACTACATTGTTTTTCCTAATATGAAAATTAGTTACTCGTGCTATAAAAATAAAAACATGCAAAAGTGGAACGACATCACAAAGAATTGACGAAACATGAGATTTATATTTCTGCTGTCTCTTTTCTTCAAGCTCTCCGTGTGTGTATTTAACTCCCTTTTTGCAGCCACCAACTTTGACTTTCAAGAAAACTCCTTTTTTTCCTTTTTCGTTATTTCTTTCTTTCCTTCTTTTTCTCTTCTTGTTCTCTCTCGTCTCTTATTTTTCCTCACATCAGCAAGTATTTTCTCCTTGACAGCAAATAGCAATGGACCCAGCACCGAGTGAGGAGGCACAATTGCGCGTGCTGGCCTTCGCTGAAACAGTGCCATGCCATTGCGAAAGAGGGAGATCGGAGCCTTCAGGGGAAAGGCGAGGGTTTTGCAGCTTTTGCTTTGCCTGGTTCTTCGCCTTCTTCCTCATTTTTCTTTTTGGAAATTGGACCCTTTGTTGGGCAGACAAACCTTTCTATTTTTTTTAATTGGACATTTTATTTGGTGGCCTGTCTACATTTTTGTATTTCATAATTGGGCCATTTGTTGGGCGGCCTTCTTCGATTTTTCTATTTTGTAATTGGATCATTTGTTTGGGGGCCCAATCTTTAATTATATATAGGTCTAGCCCGTCTAAGTCTTTTCCAATTCCCCCATTTCCAATTCCAATTTCCAAATAAAAAATTTTCTCCTCTTTGGCGACGGCTTTCTTCTCTCGTCCCGCCTACCATTGAATCCACCACCACCAACAGTCCAGCTAGCTGTGCCGGTAGCCGGAAGGTCCAGTAACCGGCTACAGCCTACCGAGTGAACCCATGTGTTTTTTGTTTTCTGATTTTTTTTTGTGTTATTTTCTATTTATGAGTTATGACTGAAATCGTGATTTATGTTGTATCATGTATTAGTATGAATAAATTAAAATAATGAATTAATTGGCACTTTTCGATTTTCACTGATTTAAAATGAGAAATTAGTTGCATCAATATCACAAATTTGAAATGACAAATTAGTTGTATCATAAATTTGAAATAAGAAATGAGAACTGAATTGTGATTTCAGATTTCACTGATTTATGAATTTGTGAATTTGTGATTTGGCCATTTGGGGGTAAATGATTTATGTTGTACCATTGTTTGAATTACGAATTTTATTTTAGGGTTTAGGGTGATTGAGTTGTCAGTAGTGATTTGCGATTTGGCCCATTTGGGAATTACGATCTCAATTCAAATAATATGACCTCTTCTTTTATAATCAATTCAGCTAGAAAAATAAATTGGAGCATTTTGCAATTGTAGATTAGGGAACAAATTTTTCAACCGAAACGGAAGTCTATACCAGTTTCTTCTAGTTGTAGTGGTGCATTTAGTCCCACCACTGCTTCTAGTCGAGCAGATGATATGTTAAAAAATTTAAAAAAAGTCTCGGGCTCAATTCAATTTGGATGATCTTGTATCTGATCTAGGGAAATGCCCTCGTATTGAGTCATATGATCCTAATATATTGAGCCCAATCACTGAAGCATGTCGTTGATGCAATGTTTTCTATGCATGGGTTGAACATATTTAGCATGAGAGGTCAATGTTATGATGGAGCAAGCAATAAGTCAGGTGAGTTCAATAGCTTGAAGGCTTTAATTTTAAGAGAAAACCTATATGATATGTGTGTCCGTTGCTTAGCACACCAACTTCAGTTGGTAATTGTTTCTGTAGCACGTAAGAATGATATGTTTGGTGATTTATTTAACATGCTTGTTATTATTGTGAATTTGGTTGGTGCATCATGTAAGCATGTAGATGCTCTTCAAGCAAGTTACCATGCCGATATTTTGAAGTAGCTTAGTATTAGGGAACTTTGTGGTGGGAGTGGTAAGTTTCAAGAAATGAGGGTAATACTAGATGGGTCTCACACCTACTGACAATTACTCGTGTTATTACTATGTTTAATGCTATCATAGATGTTCTTGAGGATATATCAAAAGATGACATAAATTCATATCAGAGATCAATGGCCACAAGACCAATGAACGCTATGCAGGATTTTGAGTTTGTGTTTAGTCTCCACTTTATGTTTGAAATTCTTGCAGTTACAGCCGACCTTTCACAAACCTTACAGAAAAATGATCAAGATATTCAAAATGCTATGAGATTATTGAATTTGTGTAAGTATGCATTGCAAGACATGATAGACAATGGTTGGGATAATTTGTTGAGTAGGGTAATTGGGTTTTGTCTTTGTAGAGATATTTTAATGCCCAATATGGAGGATATTGTAGTGTTGAAAGGTCAACCTAGGCGTAGAGCTTAGCATGTGACTTATTATCATCCCTTTTATGTTGATTTGTATTGTCATGTGATAGATTCAATCTTGCAAGAGTTGAATGATCATTTTTCTGAGACAACTAATGAAATCCTAACTTGCATTTCGAGTTTAATAAATCCAAGAGATTCCTTTAAAGCTTTTGATAGGGATAAATTGCTACGTCTTGTTCAGTTATATCCTTTAGACTTCAATAATGAAGAATTTTTATTGATAACCAAAGAAAAGCTAACCAAGAGCGGGGTGAATTGGTTTCTAATTTTTTTTAAAGAATTAATCTAAATTCAAGCAAGGAAAGACAAAATAGATTTAAATAGCAAGCACGAATATGAAAGCAATAAGTAAAGAGGGATATAGAGTGCAAATGATATAATTATGGAGGTTCGATCCAACGCAATGATCTACATCCTCCATTACCAAGCTCTCTGGTACAAGCAAGGCCAAATTCACTATGTTGATTGGCTTATGGTGAAATCCAACTCTTTTACAAAGCTTCTGGTAATTTACAAGCAATGAACATCGATCATTTTACAACATTGAGCTTTTCGGGACCTCAACATAACCCACAATTCAAATAAATTTACAAATGAAATCTTTTCTTTTTAATGAATGATAAATTTACAGTTGAGTACAAGAGAAGTAGGCTAACACTTTATAGAAAGCAATGAATGAAGCTCAAGTGTTAGGTGTGAAAAACTTTGATGTATAGAATGATTTTTCAAGAGTTAATTGGATCAAATATTTTTCAATAGCAAAATGATTTGATAATAAATGATGTGAGAGATCAATGCAATTTTAGCACAAAAGAATGTTAATTGAATGCTCTAAAGTTGTTGTAATAAATGGAAAGTGAGTTGGTATTTATAGCAGTTGAAAACGTGAAATTCTCTATCCAACTGAACAACTCCTACCGGACGTCTGCCACTGTATTAGACAACTGAACTAGTCGTTGAGCGTTAGAAATCAGAACGGTTAAAATTTTGACCGTTGGACTATCGGACGTCTGCTAGAGTAGAAGTCTCTGGTTTACCTTTTTCTTGATTATTTTTGCAAGTGTAGATCCTTTAGGGACATTTTGACTTAACTTTTTCAAAATAAGTGTCATTGATAAATAATTCAAAGGTCAAGTGAGGATTTACGTCACATCGAAAATAATTTTATGCAAGTGCTTTTGTGAAAGGTTTATTTCATGCATAAAAATTTAACTTGCGAGCTTGTAGTGATTCATTACTAAGAATTAAAGCATTTTACATTTACACATGGATTCAAATCATCTAAGTATAATGTTTTCGATTGATTTGGCGTGAGTGCACATTGTGTTGCTTGATTTTGGATTTGGCACGAGTGTTTGATTTGTCTTTGATTGTTTTGACGCGAAACAAGAACCGTGAAGTGGGAACGCCACAAAATAATTACGAAACCTTTTGATAAGTTCAATTTAGAACTTTAAACCACCAAGAACATGGAGGAATAAAACTCTCAAATATAATTTAATTCTCTCAAAAATTAAAGTCTTTCCTACAAATAATAATAATAGATCATATTTATATGAAACTATGAAAAACTCTAATTTAGCAAGATAATCTCGTGATTAATTCAAATAGATCACAAAAGATGCTAAAAAGATGGTATTTAAGTCAAAGTAGGAAACTACCAAAAAAGATAAAATTCTCGCCAAATTTTTATACTATTTTCTGTCAACTTGTTCTCGACATATTTATGTGCGACCGCAAGTCCAAAAGTACCATGCGCTCCGTAGCATTGTGCAGAATTTCGTGATAATTCCGAATTGTACTCATTGGCGAAAATTCGACACTCGAGGTGAGAGTTATGCCCATTTTAATTCACGCTACTCGTTTTCTTTCCAAATATCTTCCAAACTTTGAATCCAACTCGTTTCGGCTCCTGAGCCATTTACGAAACTTGAACCTTGGCTTGTCAACTTTACCCATCTGAACTTCATTACTTGAACCTTGACTCTGATTGCCTGTCCCGGATCATATCAAATATGGTATTGATTACAATAAATTTTTTTGTCCTGATGTTAAATACATTACTGTAAGAGTCATATTTGCTTTGGTTGCTTAATATGATTTAAAGCTTGAACAAATGGATGTTAAAACTGTCGTCTTGCATGATGACCTGATGAAACGATTTATATAGTTCAACCTCGAGGTTTCATTGATTCTAAAAAGCATAATCATGTTTGTCTTTTAAATATATCTTTATATGGTTTGAAACAATCACCTAGGAAATGGTATATAAGATTGGAAAATCTTATGTCATCTATTGGCTTTATGAGAAGTGCCTTTGATCATTGTCTTTATTTTAAAAGAAATGATAGTAATGATGTGATTGTTTACCTTCTTTTGTATGTTGATGATATGTTGTTGATTGGACATAAAATGAGTTATATAAATGACATTAAAAAGGCTTTAAGTGCTAAATTTGAAATGAAAGACTTAGGATATGCTAGGAGGATCTTAGGAATGAATATTAAAAGAAATAGATCACAACAATCTCTTATTTTTACCTAATCTGATTATGTGAAAAATGTATTATCCAAATTTGCTATGCATGATTCTAAGCGTGTTACTTTACCTCTTACATGTCATTTTAAGTTGAGTAAAGAACAATGTCCTCATAATGAATCTAATATCAAATACATGCAAAAGTGTCTTATGTTAATGCTGTTGGATCTGTTATGTATACTATGGTGTGTACTAGACCTAATGTTGCACATGTTATTAGCATTTTGAGTAGGTTTATGGCAAACTCGGATCCTGAACATTGGACTGCTTTAAAATGACTTTTAAGATACTTAAAAGGTTTTGCAGATTTGGGTTTACATTTTAAATTTTGTAAAGAGGTAGTTGTGTTGAAAGGATATGTGAATTCTGATTATACTAGTAATAAGGATAATAGAAAATCAACAACTGCATATGTGTTTACTTAGTATGGAACTTGCATTAGTTGGAAGTTTCAATTGCAGTCTATTGTTGCCTTATCTATACAGAAGCTAAATATGTGGCTGCTACTCAAGCTATAAAAGAGTCTTTGTGGCTTAAAGGTTTGTTAAGTAAACTAAATGAATTGCATGATCCTGTTGTGGTTTATTGTGATAGTCAAAGTGTTATTCATTTGTGTAAAATCCCAGTTTTCCATGATAGGATTAAACATATAGATGTTAGGATGCATTTCATTAGAGATATAGTTCAAAAAGAGTTCATATTACTTGAAAAAATCCCTACACAATTTAATCCCGCGGATATGGGAACAAAGGTACTTCCTCTTACCAAATTTAAATCACGTTTACGAATTCTAAGAATTGATACTGGTTGAATTTGTTGTTTTCTGCAGGTGTAATTCTTCTTGGTGTTGATGTTGATAAAACCTATGTGTTTGATTGCATATAACATTGACATCAATAGGGAGATTTGTTGGACTGTGATGCCACTAGTGACATTTGCATTTCAATTTGGGCTATGATGAAAATTGGGCCTAGTCCATTGCTGGATATTTGCTAGCCATTGCCTGATAACACTTAGAAACTGGCCCAAAACCCATCCAAAAAGAGATGACACGTGTGTTGCTCTGAGCCTTTGATCTACAATCTGATCTATGGTGATTATGTTGTGTATATATACCAGTTGAACAGTCCTTGAGCCCTAATCTTTTCATTTTCTGTTTTTCTGCTTCGTGCGAGAGAAGCTTCTTGATTCTTTTCCTACGTGGTTTTTTTCTTCTCATGATTCCCTCATTTGATTCTATGTGAATATATTAAAACTGCTAGTTTTAATCGTTGGTCTTTGTGATATTTGTCTAAGTGAATTTGTTCTTGAGGGAATTTTTGAGTGCTAGATTGATGTGTTTGTTTGGGTTCATTGAGTAGTCGCGTTGTCGATTTCTCTAGCGTGTTGGTGTCTTTGTACTAAAGGGTACAATGAATGATTCATGGGCCCTATGTGATAATGAGATCATTTGATGTTGGTATTTTTGTATCGTTCAATATATTGTATTATGTTGCTTCCGTTTGGGTTTTGACTCTACACTCTCTCTATTTTTCCTTTTTTTTATATAACTTGAAATTAGTTGCAGATATCTTCCTATGTATTGTCCTGTTTTCAGAGCCCTATTTTCGTTCCGCTGAGTCCACTAGTTTTATATGAGTGAAACCTATGCAGTTCAGTTTTACTTGAAACTATTATCTCAGCCAACAAACGCAAAACAATATAAGGCCTTGGATGTGTACTTCTTGTACACTGATGATGCTGCTGGAATTTATTTATAACGTTGCTTTGATGTATTGATTATTTTTATTCTGCCACCAAATTTGTTGAGTGTGAAAGCTACGCGTTTATGAAATCCACAATTTCATTGATTAAATTTTCTAAGAGTTGTAACACACTCTACATTTTACTTGAGTTGTAACACACTCTACATTAAATTTTTTTGAAAATTCAAAAGAAATAGGAAATTTCATGTTACCATTATTCCAAAGCTTTGACGTGTAGATGATCTTCAAGTCTTTTGACCCTTGGATGTTTCTTCAGGCTGTGTGCAATTTGAAAATATCCGTGCACACATGGCTCACTTTATAGCGTGTATAACAACACATAATGTAGAAGACTAGATATAAAACGTTGAAGGGGTAATTTGTTACTAAAGACTAAAGAAATACATCCACCGATTACTGCCACATCTGTCGCCAATTCCTCGTATTTATTTGTACCAGTTTAATCATAAAAGTTGTGCAGAGATAATAATGTATTCATCAATTTATGGTTGTGAAGTTGACAAAAAAATATTGCACAAGATAGTAATGTCTCTTGTTGATTGCCGTAATATATCCCTTTTTTTTTTCATAAATTTTTGTCAAAGTTTCATGGATTCCCCACATAGTAACACAGTGGGTTTTGCAAAGCGAAAAAAAAAATATTAAAAAAAAAAAATCTCTTCATCTATAATAGATTAAATATCACATCAAGTGAAAATAATTTTTTTGACGATTATAACCCTCGTATAATTCAATTATTTTTCGTTTTTCAATATATATTTAATTTACATATTACAATAAACACTATAATTAATTCTCAATTAATTAGCATTCACATTCGTTAATTAATATTAATTAGAATTTCACATTCATTGCCAAGTTATTAATTCTCAAATAATTAATATTAACATTTGATATGATCCGGGATAGGCAATCACTTGATCGAGTTTTGGAGTTCAAATTGAAGAAGTTGACAAGCCAATGTTCAAGTTTCGTGAAGGACTCGAGAGCCGAAACGAGTTGGATTCAAAGTTTGGAAGATATTTGGAAAGAAAACGAGTAGCGTGGATGAAAACGGGCATACCTTTCAATTTGGTTGTCAGATTTTCATCCATGAGTACATTTTGAAAATGACACGAAATTCTGCACAAAGTTACGTAGGCTCATGATACTTTGGGCTTGCGGTCGCACAGAAACATACCGAGAACAATTTGTCGAGAATTTCCTATTTTCGCGAATTTAGGTAAGATTCTTGTAATCTTTAAAGATATTTTTATTTTTCCATATTATCCTAAGTTTAGTATAAATAAGAAACTTTATTTCATTGTAAAAAAGAACGTTTTTGACATTATAAATTAAATGAGATTTCTCCCTTTTCGTTCTTGACTGAACATGTACCGAATTGATCAAATAATGTTATAATTAGACACCTTTTGTGACGTTCGCAAATCGATGTTCGTTGGTTTTGTAATCAAGTTGTCATTCAAACTTTATTTTTGTTTGGTTGCTTGGTTCAATAATTTGCGAGTCGAGATTATACCGTCTACCGCCTGAATTCGGGCTTTCCTGGCATTTTCAATTAATTCCACGCTTTCCACGCTAATCCCGTACTCGGGTTCGCGTTATTTGGTATCAGTGCTTGGGCTCTAGATTCAGGTTCTATCTTTTCTTTTGTTTTGAGTCTTTTGTTATTCGTTCTTTGTGTTCTTGTGTCCGATAATATTTTTGAGTCTTAGATTCAAAAAGAATCCATAGAAAGAGTCAAAAGTTATTTTTGGACTAATCTAGCATCAAAATCAACTCTCGTTTGTTTTGTTGATCTCGTAGTCCATTTTTGAGTTTATAAAAAAAAAGTGTTCATCTGTACAATACTGTTCATTCGTACGGTACTGTAGTCCGATTTTTTATTTATTTATTTGGGATTACCTTTGCAACAATACCATAGGCTTTGTAGGATGACTTGGATGAATGAGTGTGGGAAAGTAAATGTGACCAAACGAGTTTTATTGAATGTCACTATTGGAAATAGAGTGATGAAGTTTTGTGTGATGTAGTTCCATTAAAATCTTTTCATATCTTATTTGGGAGACCTTGGAGGTATGATAGGAAGACTATTTATGATATGAAGAGAAACATGTATAGGTTTCTTCAGGATGAGGTAAAACTTACTCTGACTGGGTTGACATTAGAACAATCATTTGTAGACCGATGGAAGGTGATAGGTGAGGTAAAACTGGAAAAGCAAGAGAGGGAGATGACCACACCTAAGGAGAACAGCGAAGTTGAATTGCAGGATGAGTCCAAAAATAAGAAAGTTGAGATGGAAGATGATTGATTGAAAAATACAATTGATGTTGGGGAGAGTGAACCAATTAAAGAGGAGGTAAATGAGCAGTCTGGTATAAAATTGTAAAAATGGGTTAACAAGAGAGTGAGAAAATAATAGAAGATTGTGTTGAGCAAATTGCTGAAAATATTGTAGGGATTGAAAAGCAAAGTTCCATTGTTAAACATGATATGGTAGAGACGATGCATTATAAGTACGATAACCCATATCTCATTGAGGGGAAAGCTAACAAATTCAACCGTGTTTTGCTTATTTCTTTATTGAGTTCATACAACATCTATGATTAACTGTGTTTGTGCTACAATACATCCATAGCTACAAAATGGATGGGGTATCGTGTATTGATCATATGCCATTGAGGGAAAAAAATTTCAATTGATCCAGGTGGTGCATTGATGAGTTATGTAGCAGGTTGGTTATCTCATAATACGATCACAAGGTACGGATTCGGGACGAATCCTTCTCGAAGAGAGATGAGATGATATGATCCGGGATATATAATCACTTGGTCGAGTTTTGGAGTCCAAATTGAAGAAGTTGACAAGCCAAGATTCAAGTTTCGTGAAGGACTCGGGAGGTAAAACGAGTTGGATTCAAGGTTTGGAAGATATTTGAAAAGAAAACGAGTAGTGTGAATGAAAACGGGCATAACTTTCAACTCGGTTGTCGAATTTTCGCCCATGAGTACATTCTGAAAATGGCACGAAATTCTGCACAATGCTATATGGGCTCGTTGTATCTTTGGGCTTGTGATCGCACAGAAATATGCCGAGAAAAACTTGAGAAAATTTCATATTTTCGCGAGATTCCTTATTTTGTTAAAATTTTAATTTAGGTAAGATTCTTGTAATCTTTAAAGTGATATTTTTATTTTTCCATATTTTCCTAGGTTTAGTATAAATAGAAAACTTTATTTCTTTGTAAATAAGAACTTTTTGACATTATGAATTAAATGAGATTTCTTTCTTTTTATTATTGATTGAATATGTACCGAACTTATCAAATATTGTTATAATTGTGTCGTTCAACGTTTAGAACTTATCAAAGGATTAGACACCCTTTGTAGCATTCACAAATCGAGATTCGTTGGTTTTGTAATCAAGAGGTCATTCAAACTTTGTTTTTGCTTGGTTGCTTGGTTCAATAATTTGCGGGTCAAGATTCTACCGTCTACAACTTGATTTTGGGCTTTCCTGACATTTTCAATTAATTTCGTGATTTTCACGCTGATCCCGTACCCGGATTCGCGTCAACATTAACATTCATTTAATAAATATTAACTAAAATTTCAAATTCAATGATGCAGTTTATTATTCACGTTCATGTATGCTAATTAGCATCATTTTCACTTAATTGAAAATTTAATTATATTCATTTAATATAAATGATTTAACATTTATTGTGATGCGAATATATTCATTAGTATTAATTCTAAATTTATTAACATTCACATTAATTCATGTATCATATTTGTGATTCATCTTCATTTATACATTTAATTAGAATTCTAATACTCACATTCAAGTATGCATTTCACTATTTACGTGCATGTATAATAATTAATATATATTTTCAGGGACTTGCATTTATCTTATATTTAGATCAAAATGGTAAATGAATTGTCAAATATTACATTCACAACACTTATAATGATTTTAGAATAACGTGAAATGCACGTTCACTCTGACTAGTTACACATAAAAGGGGCATTTCTTCAATCATGCAGCAGAGTTGGGATGATTGAGCGGCTCGTAAATGACTGATTTCATATCCTTAATCATCTCGTTTGGCGATGAAAATTCATCGCCGCCCTGGCAGTACAAGTAATGACCTATCTTGCCGGTCCCCCAAAAGAGGTCCTTACATTCTTTCGGCACTATGCTCCCTTGTTTTTGAAAAACTATTTGAAGCAATTTTCTTCTACTTTCATCAACCATGTCCTGTATTTTTGCAATAATCTCATCCTTGGTAATGGAGCCATGGTTTTGAGCAACTTGCATGGAGACAATATTTGGGGAGTTTTCTGCACTTTCCTTCTGTCAAATAATGAATTTAGAAACAGTATGAGATTCTATTAATTTTTTACACAATTAATTTTATAGGAATTAATAAACCACATTCATGTTTACATTTCAATAATATTTGTTCACCCTAGACTGCCATTAGCATTTTTGTTACTCAAACTACAATTATGATATTTGTACAATGTTGAATAACAACATTGATTGACAATGTTGATGTGTCAAAAAACCATTGGTCTTAAAAATCAAAGGTTTTTCAAACTTCCAATAACAACATGACACATGGCATGTTGTCAATGAAAATTGTACACAAAGCATGGTTCCTCAAACTAATGAGCATGGACGGAGTGACTCGGGCGGTTTTCACTATGATTTTCTCTAAAAGAATTGGATATATTTTTAAGCCATAAAGCCGAATAATATACCTTGTAAGTTTGAATATCATTGAGAAGCCGGCAAATCAAAGAAACATTCCAGCACAAACTAGTGCATTCTACACTAGTTATCATATCCTCAGAGAATTTTGGTCCCAGAAAATGAATGGCAGTGAGAATCGAAACTTTGCAACCGATAGTAGTGTGCGTAAAAGACAAATATTCGTCCATGGTTGGTGTTATCTTCTCATTCCACCATTCCCATTCTCTCATAAAACCCTTTATCAAATCAAGCCACTGCTCTTGAACAATATTGATTTGTTACAAGCACAAAAAGTAATATTGCTATGAACAATTCGAAAAATTATAATTCCGAATGCCAGATTCATACCTGTTTAAGTAGAACATGTTTGATGCATCGTCCTTGTTTAATTGCACCGTTTTCTGCCATCTCATTTACAGTTTTAAAAAGTGCAGTAATAAGAATTTCCACTTCCTCACAGCTGTAACTTGCTGTTGGCTCCCACCTATAAGTCATTGAAATTCACATCATATATTTCTCCTATAACAATATCTTCATAGCTCATTAAAAAAAATGAAAGAAATATTTTATATAGGATAAGAAGGAAACTTACTTCTTAACCATTTCCACGATGTTAAGCAATTCTTCCTTAGAACCATAATCATCAAAGAAATCATCAATTAGTGTTACGAGAATTACGCATTGAGCATATGCTATACGAGCCTCAGATAATTCAGGTTCCGATAGAAGGGAAGCGATCAAAAAGTAAGCAGTTTGCATTACACGCCTTCCAAACTTTAGACAGTCCAACCTGTTATCCTTGTACCATCTACAGATATGTACATATTTAATTTTTCAATCAAAACATCAATGTGGTTTTTCAAGTGAAAAGGGTATGTTTGATTAATCTATGATGTGGATAGTATACCTTTCAAGGTCTAGAAGTTCTTTATGGTGTACAGCGTGGAGCATGTTAAAATCATGATGTGTAAGTACAAGGATGTCTTCATTATCAATACTCGGGCACCTGAAGCCAAAAAAATAAATAAAAGAATAAAGATCAATGTTTTGCACTTTGCGGGGGGTGGGGTGGTGACGGCACCTTTGATCATAAATTTTTTACCAGTATGATGTTTTCAAAACTTGAAACTTGTTTACGTCATATAAATCAATGTTTCGCCTATATCCTAGACGATTCAGCATGCCATGAAAATTCTTCACAGTGAATTTCACCTTAAGATAATAAAACTATTAATCATATGCTATGTTGTGTTAACAGTCAGCCAAAGTACAACTAAGCTGATACAACTTCAAGGGACAAAAAGTATATACCTGTTCATGTAACCTTTTGTCAAGAATGGAATTATTTATCAATTGCTGCTTTAAAAACATGCTTGTCCAAGAATGTATTTGATCTAGAATATCTTCATTTTTGTATAGCTTGAATTGTGAAGAACGAAATAGCTCAAGAACTGTAGTCACTCCGGTGAATTGTAGGCTTACCGTATTAAAGAAAACTTCTTCGTCAGAATATGCCTCAAAATCATCTAAATCAGAGTCTCAAATTAGTTTGGTTATCATAAGCTTATGAAAAATATAGATAATGTGAACTTTTCTTAAAGTAACACCCGAAGTTACTTCATATCATTTTATTCTCAATAGTCGAAATGCCAAGGCCATACACGTAATATCTGTGAAAATCTCTTCAGCTTTCTGCTGCCAACACCTGTTTGCCAATTGAGTCTATGATATATGATCAACACTTGGAAAATTATTTGTCGATTAAAATGGAAACCAAATATGAAATCACCTGTATATTTCATCAAGATCCCTTTCTATCTCTTGTTTGAAATATCGACCTACTCCTAACTTTTCAAGTGTATCAATCATGTAAAGCCGAGCGTATATAGTTGAGGGATATAACGTGGGTACTAGACAGTATTAAAAAATAAAATTATTACGATGAAAATAGGATAAATAACTCTAAAATAATGTCAAAAATGGTAGTTAGAGAGATTAGTACCCCAGCCATTATGAATTTGCAAGATTGAGTGCAAGTATTCTAAGCATTTCTCATTGTGACAATGAATCAAAGCAGCAGCAGTAGTGGCTGGTGAGTTAAACAATGAGCCATTACTTCTTTGCTGAGCTAATACCTCGTTCCAGTCACACGATTCCCCAAATCCTTCGGCAATGTATGCTAGATTCCTGTTTCTTATGTTAAAACATTATCAGAAATTTCTATATTTAATACATGCTTTGATTATTTGAGAAATGAAGAAGGTTGATCTAAAAAGCTTTGTCAAGAATGTTGGAATTTTTTTCTGAATGAGTAGGGGGAGGAGTTTGACAATAAAAAAAGTGGAAAAAACTGACCTCTGGATTTCCGAATCTTTGTTGAGGTACATGGTAGTGCCTAAAGGTAGTACCAAGTCAAATTTTTTGGCATTGTTTATCATGCTGGGAAACGTAATGTCGAATCCGATTGGAGAAAACTGATCCTTATCATTGGCTGCCCAAATATTTGATCCGATGAAGTCAAGGCCTAAAAGATGAATTCGGAGACAAAAGTTACATTTCTTAGGTCAAATAAGTCTTGGAAAGTTTATGTCCAAATTCGTTTAATTGAGTTGTAATTGGGGTTGTATTGACAAGAGTTAATAGTTGATTGAGTATATCTCAAAAATCATGGAAGTGGAATAATTCAGCTTGTCCTAGAGCATGTGTGCTCCATGAATATCCAAAAGATGTTCGAGCACATTTTTCAAAACATTCTTGCTCGCTGAACGTTCAAAAGGTGATAAGAGTATATTTTCTAGAACGTGTGCTCAAGTTCCCATGTAGGCAGAAGATCTCCTATTTTTTTCTATTTCAATCTCTAAACATTCTTAAACCACCTAGATCTTTGAAATATCGTTCATATACAATAAAATTGTATTGGGAAAAAAGAAAAAGAAGAGAAGATCTTAGATTAGAATAAACAAATTGTTATCAAAGTTCTCTTCCACATTTTGTTTTTTAAAAAAAAATCCTCTACCATACAGTGTAAGAGTTCTAATGAATATGAGAGGCGACCGAAGTCCAGTTAAGAAAGAATGAGTTCGTTATTGGAGATCCATAAGGGAAAAAAGTCCATAGGTTCTAGAGCAAGTGCCGGAGCGGACAACTGATGAGTTCTTCATGTAATTATAAATTGGGAGTCAAAGTTTATTAACATTTAGCGGTGTCTAGACCGAATGTGTAAATTCAATATTTTCTAGTAAATCGTTTGGTGACACGAGTTGCTCGGAGGTTTTCTCCGTTGAAATAAAATACATAATATAATGAAAGCAACCTAAAAACTTGCTTATTGGTTAGACCAAGCCTATAAAATAACAATCTGATGTCCTAAGCTATAATTAATCAAATTCTCTCCTGTGTGTACGAGTGACTCACGTGCAAACTTAACAAGACACAAGTTTTGTGGTCAGTCATGGAGACTAATTATTGCTGAACCCTAATTATTGCCACTTCTTGAAGCTGGTCGTGGATTTGGTCGCGGAGCTTTATGTTGAGTTGTGAAACCTAATTTTAATTGTTTAGGAATTCACATCCTTGTAAAATTCTACGAAGGAATATGAGTCCTTGTAAAACTCGATTTTACCCTAATTTATCTTATAAATAGGGAGCGATCCTTAGGATTTATGTATCATCATCAAATAGAGAGAAAGAGAGGAAAAGAGGTTAGAGAGATATGATTGATATTTTATCTTGTAAACTTTTTTCATCATAGTGAATTATGTAGGATGGGAGAAAACGTGATTTCACATTGAGGCGAACCTCTATAAATCTTGCGTGTTCTTAATTGTTCATTTTCTTTCTTTAAAACTGATTGCTCGAATAAAATTAGGGTTTATAATTCTTAATACATTGAATACATAGTTACGAACAAATAAGAAAAATATTTAGCCTCCATTTGAGCCACATTATAATTCTCATGCTTATTCGTTTACTCATTTTCAACCATACATTCTTCAATAAAATAATATTTTATATCACATCAATAACTTTTCTTTCTTTTTCAACCACATATTTAACATCATATCATCCAAAAAATGCATTCTTTCCATTTTAATGCGCATCAAAGAGGGGCTAAACATTATTGAAGAAAATATATGTATACATACCTCTTTGGACTAGATTTTCTCCGACAGCCCATTTTCGGAGGGCAAGTAAGCATGCTAATGTGCAAGAAAGATTGTCTTTGACAAGAGAAGGGTGGCTTGGATTTGGACCCCATGACCCATCTTTGTGTTGATGTTCCATGATCCAATCTAAGCATTGTGGAAAATAAGGTTTGTTTGGAGTTTCCAAGGAGGGTACCATGGCCACCCATGCTGTGTCGTAAGATGAAGCCGATAACTCATAAACATTCCCAAAGGCCACTCTTATCCTCTCGATTGAATCCTCAACATTCTGCAAAGAAATATTATATTAAACAAACTGTTGGGACAGACGAGAAAGTGGATTAATAAATTGAATAAATTATACCAATAAAATATAACAAGAATGTGAAGGAATAATACGTCCAATCAAATGAAGCCAAAAGTATTTAAACAATTTTTTTTGCCAAAGAGATATGCAATATTTAGTTCGGAAAGAAAAATAGAGATTACAATGTCATATCAACTAGAGAACTATCGCGTTACGTCTCCTAAATTTTCTAAGATCCAAGTAAAAGAACAAACTCACCGCAAACTAGTTTTATGATGATACTTTAGGAAATTAGAAGGTGAAAGGCAAAATCTGAACAAAATCCCAAAACTCTTCCAATGTTTTTTTTAAATGATGTTATTTATCATTAGTTGTCAACATCATCAATTTAGGTGGTAGGGGACCCATAGATTCATCGTCTAATGCATAAAAAAAATTAGCATAATTCCATTCGACAATGAATCAAGAATGATCACTATTAGTGCACATCTTTTTTTTTTCTTTAATTCTTTTGGTTGCTATTTCTATAGGAAAAGATAAATTCCAGTGTAGATTATTGACGATAGTTCACTGCACTTATACAATCAAGTAGGCTATTTACAAAAATAATGTATAATGTAAATTTGCATTATGTCCATATAATTGCCACCTATTGATTTATGCCAAATATATCAAAATCACCAGCTAGATGTGTGTGGACATCATGAGGAACGTAAACGGATTGAGAGAGAGGCCCTTAGTAAAGAGATAGGCAAGTTGGTGAGAGGAGGGAATATAGCGAGTTACGAGAGATTTGCAGGCGATGAGTTCTCGAACTAAATGATAATTGATCTCAATGTGGCGAGTTCTAGCATGGAACGGGGGATTGGCAGTGAGTGAATGGTTGAGACATTATCGACATAGATGTACATAGCGAATGAGATTGGAATGCCAAGTTCGCGAAATAGATAACCGAACCAATGAAGTTCTACAGCTTTATAAGCAAGGGCTCGATATTTAGCTTATGTACTAGAGCGAGAGACAGTGGTCTACTTCTTGGCAATCCAAGTAAGAAGAGTGGGCCCTAAAAAGATGCATGCCCCAGTTGTAGACATACGATCATCAATAGAGCCAACCCTATCAGAGTCAAAGAACCTATGTAGGAAGAGCTCGGAAGAGCGATGCAACATGAGGCCATGTTCAAAAGTGTCTTTTATGTAGCGAAAGATGTGTTCGATGACTTCTAAATGAGTGGTACGTGGACTATGCATGAATTGACAAACTTGGTCAACTGTAAAAGAAATATCATCACGAGAGAATGTAAAATACTGAAGACCACCAACCATGCTCTGATAAAGGGTGGGGGTCGAATGTCCGATGGAAGTAGAGTGTGACCTAGTTTACACTCTGTCATATTAAACCATTTGTGGAAATCAATTGCATACCTAGTTTGTGCCAAAAGAAAAAAGTGAGGAGGATGTGCTCGATATTTCCTTACCTAGGAAAAATGAGAGACCACCCATCGACAACTGTCCAAGGTAGAACATAAGAGATCTAGAAAGGAGTCGATATCCGAACGACAAAGCCAGTGACTATAATGTCATCAACATAGAAAAGAATGAAGATGGAACTAGCTGGAGAGTGTGAGAAAAATAGAGGAGCATCAGAGCAGCTGTGAGTGAACTGATGATCTAATATGAAGGAGTGGAGACGTTGAAACCAAGCACGATGGGCCAGCTTAAGGCCATTGAGAAACTTATGAAGGCGACAAACATGGTGAGGCCGAGATGGATCATTATAGCCCAGGGTTTGCTTCATGTAGACATTTTCTTGTAGGACCCTGTTTAAAAAGGCATTCTAAACATCAACTTGTTGAAGTGGCCAGCCATAGGAAGTAGTAAGGGTAATAATGGTATGAATCGTAGTTGGTTTAACCACTAGACTAAATGTTTCGTCAAAATCAAGACCTTCATTCTAATTAAATCCCTTGGCCACAACACATGCATTGTAGCGAACAATGGACCCATCCAAATTTCGCTTCTCTTTAAACACTAATTTACAACCCAGAATATTCATAGAAAGGAATGTCGGGACAAGAGACCATGTGTTATTACGTATAATAGAATCATACTCATCGTTTATAACAAATTTCCAATTATTATACTAGACAGCAATTGTAAAACTGGTGGGTTCATGATTTATCGGATCTAATAATATAGCAGAGAGTGCAAGAGGCAAGGGATGACGGCTAGTTTGGGAATAGAGGGGGATGAGAGGGAATGGATTTTTTTGGAGGAATCAGAGAGTCGAGGGAGGAAGATGGAAAAGCTTGGATGGTTTCTGTGTGAGTATGGAGGGGAAGATCTAAGCTGAGTATATCGATGTGTGTGTATGAATGAGCTGGATAGTTGAGCTAGTATAAGGTGAAGACAAGTCCAAAGAAGAGTTTTGGGAGGAAAGTGTGTACCTGACTCAGGAAAGAGAGGGCCCAAGGAAGATGAAAGCCCATGCATGGAAGCGGAATCTGAATGAGAGGGAAGCCCCACTAGAGGTATCTACTGAGCTCAATAGGTAAGAGGAAAAATGCTGAATTTCAGATGGGCTAGTGGTTGGGAGATGAATATAATTAAGGAAATTAAATTCTCACTCAATTTGATAGAAGATAAAGGCCCAGTTGGCAGGGATATTGTACTTGGAGGTGAGTTTGTAGCACATGGAAAGATTATGTCATCAAAATATAATATTGCATGAAATAAAACTCAATCATTTGTCATATCAAGGCAACAATACCCTTTGTAGTGAGTCACATATCCAAGAAACACGCATATTGTGGATTTAAAAGGAAGTTCATGTCTGTTGTATGGTACCAAATAAGGAAAGGAAGCACACCTGAAACTCTTAATCATAGTATAATCTAGGACTCAATAAAAAAGTCGTTCAAATGGAGACTTGGAGCCAATAATAGGTGTCGACAATCGATTAATCAGGAATACTACGGTCGACAAAGCTTCAACCCAAAATTTGAATGGAAGGTGAGAATGGGCTAAGAGAAAAAGGCCCACGCTTACAATGTGACGGTGTTTCCGTTTTACCACTCCATTTTTTGAGGAATGTGCAGACAAGAAATTTGGTGAGAAATCCCATGATCACGAAGAATTGAAATGGAAGGATTGCTAGTGAATTCACCGCCAATATCAATTTGAATTTGTATAACAATGGATTTAAATCGATTTTCAACCATTTTAGTAAATGTAACAAAAGTGAAGATGTAATGAATTATTGTCCCAACAGATAAAGGCCAAGTGAATTGGATGTGATCATCAACAGTGGATAAATAATAGCGAAATCTGTTATTCGACAGAATATGTAAGAGATCCCATAAATCAAGGTGCAACAAATCCAATGGAGATTGTGCATGGAAATTACGATACTAAAAAAAGATGTCAACAAGATTTTGCCAACGAACAAATATGGCAATTCTTAATAGAATTAATTGCACCATCAACAGGTAAATTGCATGTATGTAACAGAATATTAAAGATAGATTGTGCAGGGTGACCAAGACGGGTATACCAAACATTTGGAGTTGTATGAGCACCATAGAAAGCCATCCAATTGGTGGTGGATAGAGGCGGTTGAATATGATAGAGTCTATCCGAGCTATTCCTAATGCAATGGATAATTCCCGTCTTATTGTCCTTTACACAAAATCCATTAGTGTTAAATTCTAGAAAGAAAGCATTATCACGATAAAGACGATGAATGGATATTAAATTTTTTTGAATAGCATAAACACACAAAACCTCATTAAGATATAGTAATTTGTAGGGTCTGATTAGTTTTTTTGCATTCCCTGTATGAGTAATTTTTAGTTCGTTCCCATTACAACCAACTATAGTGTACGTACATGTATAAGGGTGAGAGTTAGAAATACTATGTGGATTGGGTATCATGGGTTGCCCCGGAATCAAAGCACCAAGTGGAGTTTTGGGTTGTTGTGGATGAGGGAGCATTTTTTGCCACAAATGCCTAAGGCCCACATTTTGGGAAATAACGGGCTATGTAGCCTAATTTGTCACAACTGAGACAAATTTGTTCTTATGTGGAGGAGCTGTTGTAGGTGTGGGAAAGAGATGAAGACATCCGTCGAAGAGAGATGGTGGTGATTGATCATGAAGATGGCGGTTCCGATTCTACGTCGATGAACAGTAACTGAAATGAGAGTATCGATGTCCACGGTCTCGGTTGCCTCTGCCATATCCCCTGCCGCCACTATAATGGAAAAAGGAGTTTTGATTCCTATCAGTGGGTCTCCGATCAACAACCATAGCAACTCCAGATGCAATTGTAAGATTAAATCTCCTCTATAAATGATCATCTTTCAACACTAAATCATAGAATTGATCAAACTCCAAATCGGGACGCATATAAAGTGTCATCGATAAATTTCTAAATTCGAGTCCAAGTCCATTGAGAGTGTAGGTGATGAGTTCAACTTTATCCATAGAACCACATGTTGGAAAAAATGGTTAGGTGGCTAACTTTGGATCAAAGCCGCACAAGACAGACAGAAAAGCTATGCTAATAAAAGGAGAAAAGACTTGGAGTTTGTGATTGGAGAGAAAGTGTTCTTGAAAGTAGCTCCTATGAAGGGTACTATCCGTTTTGGCAAGAGAGGAAAGTTAAGACCCCGTTTTATCGGACCATTCGAGATCTTAGAAAAAGTGGGTAGCGTGGCTTATCGTTTGGCGTTGCTGCCTGAACTCTTGGTCGTACACAACGTTTTTCACATTTCTTTACTGAGAAAATATATCCACGACCCGAATCACGTGGTAAATTTTCAGACTATTTCGATTCAGAGGAATCTGTCATATGAGGAGACGTCTATGTGTATTGTTCATAGAAAAGTCCATGTCTTAAGAAACAAAGAAATCCATTTAGTCAAAGTCCAATGGGGTAGACAGGATAAAGATGAAACTAATGGGAAAAGGATGACGAGTTCTCGCTAAGTATATATATATTTTAGATCGGGTAAGTTTAAATTTCGAGGACGAAATTATTTTTAAGAGGGTAAAGTTGTAGCAACCTAGAATTTTAAATTATATAAAATTATTTTTCTCAAAAAATGGGTCCCTAAATTTTAAACTCAAATGTTAAAATGAAAACATGTTCGTCTAGCCAATATAAAACGAATTTAAATCTATTTCGAATCAAATCCATTTCCGAACGTTTTAAACAAATTTAAAACTATTTCAAGTCGAGCCCAATCTCGAATAATTATAAAGTATCAATTTCTTATTATTTTCGTTTTAAATCCAAATTTTAATAAATTTAAGTACTATATTTTATTTATTAAAAGTCAAATTATATTAGTCCAAATCGTGACTATTTTAGCCCAATTCCCTTTGGCCAAATTAGAAAATCCTTACAGCCCAACTTTCTGGCCCATCTAAGCTCCTAGGTTTTTGTGCCCTAATGATTACTGTTCAAATATCACCCTCATTCTCCCTCTCCTCACACTCACATAGCAGCCATTTTTGGTAAGTCTCTCTCTCCCTCAATCATTTTCAATGTGAATTCACCATTGATGCTAGAACATCAATTTCTAGCACCAACAACGCCACCTCACAACACTGCCCAAACCACTGCTCAAACCACCAACTCATGACACTGCACTGACCACCATCACCAACTCACACACGACACTGCTCAAACCACCATCACCACCTCACACCACTGACCACCAGATACTGCAGCAATCAAACCACCATTACCAACAATCCTAATGCCCTAAACCCATCCTAAATTAAATCACCAATCCAACCACCACACAAATCGACACTGCATCCACAGTCTAGCCAAACTACCACCACCAACTGCCACACACCATCCAGCCAAACGAAACCCCCACGCCAACTCCACCACCTGCAACCTCTCACGGACCGTCACACACACCAAACCGCCACTCCCACGCCCCAAAAACAACACCAACAACCACAAACATTAAGAAATAAACTAACCCTAACACTTACCTCACTTTTCCCAACCCATTTCCAACAAAAAATTGAACATCCAAGCTTTGAATAACCTTCGACCTGAGCCAAAACTTCATCCCTCCTACCTCCACTCCCGAACCAGCTCCACCATGCGCCAGTGGAGCCGACGCCGCCTCTCACTGGTGGTGAATCAGAGGAAGGGGACTGAGTCCCTTCCCTCCCCCGTCGTTGCTCTCTCTCTCTTTCTCGCCTCTATCGAAAATGGAGGAGAGAAAGTGTGAGATATTTGTTAATTTTAATTTTAAAAAATTACTCTTTAGCTCCCCTAAGTTTTAAATCGATTTATTTCAGTTCCAAAGTTTTAGTTATGAGTTAATCAGTCCCTAGAGTCCCTATTTCCCCATAATTAGCCCACTATTTGGGAAAAGTTTAATTTCAGCCCTTAAACTTTTATTTTCAGTTTCAATAAATTTTCAATTGAGTCCCTAATTTCTAAAAGTTTAATTTCAACCCTTAAACTTTTATTTTCAGTTTCAATAAATTTCAATTAAGTCTCTAAACTTTATTTTATCATTTTAAAACTTTAAAATTTCGAAATACTAATTCGAACTTTTCCTATTTTGGTTAGACGAAACATATGGACAATTAAGAGTTTGAGGTTACTTTTTGCTCTACTTTTTACGTGACTCGAGATAGATTGAGGTAGACTCGCCCCCATTAATTAGTTTAAATTATAATTGCATGTATTATGTGACTTTACGTGATTTATATGCTTTAATGTATAAATTGAGAAATGATGTTGTTATGTTTGTCATAACTTATATGCTTTAATGCATGAGAAGAGATGAAAATATCTCTTATGAGATAAGATGATGTTATGCATAACTTATGTGCTTAAATGCATGAGACGAGACTACTCACACCCCATGATTTTAAAGAGCCTATGATTTATTTTAAGAAAATGAGTCTATGATGACGATGACGATGATGATGATATCACGGTATATACGTTGCATAATTATGTGTTCAACTATTTTGTAAATTAATTATCGGTGATGAGTCTACTGAGTATTTCATCGAAATACTCATTCCATTACTTTAACAACATTTGTAGATTTCAGATACGGTCGAGTTTGATGGGCAGTGGTGGCACGATCTAATTGATGAAGTTATTTAAGTTTTAAAATTTACGCATTATGAACTTATTTTGTTATTCCCGTTATTTCAAACTTGAGTTTTGAAGTTTAAACGATTTTCTTAAGTTAATCAAATGAATTTAGTTGCCAATGAGGTTTACCGTTATAAATGTGATGTTTAAAAATTAGTTATTTTTGCAAATATTTTCATTAAATTCAAGACATATGAGGATGAAGTGGCAATCTGCGTTCACGGAACTCGGGACATTACAGCTTGGTATCAGAGCCAGTCTGCGTTTTTGTAGACTGACAAATTTTTTAAAAAATCAAACAGACATTCTACATTATTTAATTATTATTAATGAAAGTTGTCACTGCCATAATTCGATCTACCGACTTTGAAGGTAAAAGAAATTTATGAAGTTTAACATTATTATATTTCGGATACCTGTTTTAACGATTTATGAGACTTAGAAGAAAAGAAAGAAAGTGTATCTGAATTAGAAAGAAATAAAGAAATATGAGTTTGAGCATAATTTGCAAGAGTTTTCTTTAAATTTTTACGTTCTAATTGGACTTTGCATAATTGGTTTAGGACATTGCTCAACACGTAGATCAGCTGAATATCGTACGTGATCGGGCCATACAGCATGGCTACGTGACCTGTAATCGCCGATTGATCCATCACTTGCTTTCGACTTTTTGAAGCGACTATGCGGAAGTAGCTCGTAGCATATACATAGATGCTCTTATGTCACCTAATGTGGATATAGAGTATGACACCTTCTGCATAAGATTCGTAGCCTATTGACCCATGTACTTTGAGCACCATTTTGGGGTTGCTCCTGAAGGGGAGCCAGAATATGAACCAATGCTCGAGCCCGAATCAGGGCAAGAAGATGAGTTAGACCTGAGAGCGATCCCGAGGAAGAACCCGAAGAAGAACTAGAAAAAGATACTGACCCAGCACTAGGAGAGTTCTCGGACGCCGAATCATGTGTAACCGAATGAGAGTAAAGAGATAGAATCTAGAGTAGGTTTGATATTTTATTGTATTAAAAAAATTGTTTGGCATACTTGCCTTCCTACTCATGTACTCCCATTAATAGAAGTTGAATTATTAATGAAATGATGATTGGCTTCTAATTTCCATCGTTCGAGTTATCTTTTATGCTTACGTTGTTCGTACGCTTAGTCAACTGTTACGAACTACCTTTAATTTTATGAAGGTTATGGCACCAACAACTCAAGCCGACGTCATCAGGAAATTACTTCAAGTAGTGCAAGAGATAAGACACACTCCACAACCAATTAACCCTATAGTGTCAGTAATAGAACAATTCAGGAGATACAACCCACCTACGTTCGATGGTGGAAATGGTCCACTAGTAGTGGAAGAGTGGCTTCAGGCCATCGAGAAGATCTTCAGGAACATATCTTGCCCCGAGGATAAGAAGTTAGGCTGTACGGAGTTTATGTTAGTCGGAAGAGCTGGTTTTTGGTGGGAATTTGCATCACAGACAAATAGTGAAGAGCAGCAAGCAGCTTTGACTTGGGATGAATTTAAGGCTGAGATTAGGGATAAATATTTCCCACAAGCTCTCAGAGATCACAAGGAGTCTGAGTTTCTGTGTTTGGTACAAGGTGAATTGGATATAACTGAATATGAGAGAAAGTTCAAGGAACTGTCACGTTATGCTCCATATCTAGTGGAGATTAAATTCAAAAAGGCACGGTGTTTTGAGAGGAGTCTACGCTTGGATGTCAGATAGATTGTCAGTTCACATGAGCAACTTACAGATAAGTTGTGAAGGAGGATCAAGCAATAGTCTATGCCAATTTGAAAGTTGGAAACTAAGGTAATCATCATGAGCAGAGATATCAGGGAAAGAGAAAGTGGCAAGGTCCGAATCGCAATCAAAATCAGAATAGGAATCAAGTATTTATTAAGAGGTAGAATCCAGGACTAACAGGGAGACAGATGACCAATTTCATTCCACCCTACCCTAAATGTCAGAGGTTGCATAAGGGAGAGTGTCTATTTGGAAAGGGTGTCTGCTACAAGTGTGGCCAGTTGGGTCACTTTGTATCAGACTGTCATGCTCCATCCGCTCAGGGTTCCAATCAGAAGACGAACCCGAACCAAAATAGAAAAGGGAAAGCAAAAGTATTTGTTATGGATGCTGCTGAGGATTCTGACGTGATTGTAGGTATACTAGTTACACTAGTATTCTTGTACATGTCTTAACTGTTTTCCATATTGTATTTTATTTCCCATCTTGAGCATGTTATTATGATACCAGGTATACTATCTATTTCTGGTATCCCTGTATATGTTCTAATAGACTCGGGAGCCACACATTCATTTATATCCAATGCATGTTTAGAAAGACTGAACATAATAGGAAATGAGACTCGTAGTACCCTCGAGGTTAGTTTACCGTCAGGAGGAACTATCTATACTAATAAGATAATCAAAGCAGTACAAATAGATTTTGATGGTCAAGTTTTGGAGACAGACTTGAATATTATTCGAATGAAAGACTTCGATATTATTCTGGGTATGGATTAGCTCAGCACCAACCGTGCCGAAATCGTGTGCCACGAGAAAGAGGTTATTTTTCGCAAGGATGGCGACGAAGTATTCAGGTTTTATGGGACGAAGATCAAGTCACTTCCTCGCCTTATCTCCGCTTTACAAGCAGAGAAATTTTTAGCCAAGGACAATTGTCAGGGCTATTTGGTTAGCTTTCAAGATAAACCCGTAGAGGAGATTACTCTGGATTCAGTGCCAGCAGTATGTGAATATGGTGATATCTTTCCAGATGATCTATACGGTACTCCGTCGGATAGACAAGTAGAATTTTCCATTGACTTAGTACTAGGAGCTACCCCTATTTCTAAAGCTCCGTACCGTATGACGCTAAAGGAATTGCAAGAACTGAAGGTGCGGTTAGAGGAATTGCTAGAGAAGAGTTTCATCAGACTAAGTGTATCTCCATGGGGAGCACCTCTTCTGTTTGTAAAGAGGAAGGATGAAAGCATGAGGATGTGCATCGACTATCGAGAACTTAACAAGTTGACGATAAAGAATAAATATCTCATTCCCATGATTGAGGGCTTATTCGATTAGTTGAAAGGTACAACTATTTTCTCCAAGATTGACTTGAGATCTAGTTACCATCAACTAAAGTTTTCGCCAGCTGACATACCAAAGACAGCGTTTAGGATACGATATGGGCATTACGAGTTCATAGTGATGCATTTTGGACTCAGGAATGCACCTGTAATATTTATGGACTTGATTAACAGAGTCTTCCATCAGTATCTTGATAAATTCGTTATTGTTTTTATCGATGACATACTGATCTACTCCATAGATTCTGCAAAGCATAAAGAACATTTGAGGATTGTATTGGAAACATTGAGAGCAGAAAAGTTGTACACCAAATTCAAGAAATGTGAATTTTGGCTTGAGAGAGTAGGTTTCGTGGGTCACATTGTTGTAGCCAAAGGCATCGAGGTTGATCTTTCTAAAGTTGAAACTATAACGAATTGGCCAACACCTGCAAATGTTCGAGATGTGAGAAGTTTTCTTGGATTAACTGGATATTATCGGCGATTCATATAAGGTTTCTCTAAAATAGCAGGTCCTATGACTCAGTTGACTAAGAAGAGAGTTAAGTTCTAGTGGTGGCACAATCTAATGGATGAAGTTATTTAAGTCTTAAAATTTATGCATTATGAACTTATTTTTGTTATTCCCGTTATTTCAAACTTGAGTTTTGAAGTTTAAACGATTTTATTAAGTTAATCAAATGAATTTAGTTGCCAATGTGGTTTACTGTTATAAATGTGATGTTTAAAAATTAGTTATTTTCGCAAATCTTTTCATTAAATTCAAGACATATGAGGATAACGTGGCAATCCGGGTTCATGGAACTCGAGGTGTTACAACATTGAAATAATGTATTTACTTGCCAAAAATGATGCTTGGGTGAATGAGAATTGGTGCTCAAAGTATGTCATATGAAATGAGTTTATGTGGGTAAGAAAGCTAAAATAAACTTGTCCCACATATGAAAATGAGGAAATCAAAAACCATTGTATCATGTGAAGTACACGTTCATATTATACATCAAGCACGAACGGTGAGGGGGCGAATCTGTTTTAAGGAAACTGTGTTTACATAGGCCTCGGTTTGGGAATTTTCTTTCGATGCAATTTCAATTTCTTATTTTACTACAGTTAACAAATTTATTTTCTTGTTGATTTTTGTAAGTTGTTTATCAAATCTGAACAAAGACAAGCAATTTTGATTACCTTGATTACTGTTTCTGTTCATCTTCACAAACAGCCTAGTAGTTTATCCATTTAAATATTACAACAAACTTTTGAAGGAAATTTTTCCTTATATTGAACACTTTAAAACATAAACTTATTTCTTTTGTTTTTTCCATTTCAGAAATAGCAACCGAACAAACCAACCTTGATGTAACCCAAGCTGGGGCTACTGGAAATCAGACTATGGGCTCTGTTGTGGCTCAAAGGCCAAGTTCTAGTGTGGATTAGATTGTGGCTAGATTGCCAAGTCATGTTGTGAGTCAAGCAACTGGCCATACTGTTACTGTTCGTGGTGAAAAATCGAAGAAATTTAATGGCTTGAATTTCAAGAGGTGGCAGCAAAAAATGCTATTTTATCTAACCACCCTGAATCTTGTGAGATTCTTGACTGAAACTGCTCCAAAACTCAATGAGGGTGAGGAAGACGTTCAAGCGATCAGTGCATTTAATGCTTGGGGCCATTCTGATTTTCTATGTCGAAACTATATTATAAATAGCTTAGTAGACACGCTATACAATGTGTATAGTACTATGAAAACTGCTAAGGAGTTGTGGAAGTCTTCGAACCGAAAATATAAAACTGAGGATGTCGGGGCTAAAAAGTTCATTGTCGGCAAATTCTTAGATTATAAGATGGTGGACTCCAAAACTGTAATCAATCACTGCAAGAACTCCAAGTAATTCTTCACGAAATTCATGCCGAAGGGATGATGTTGAGTGAAACTTTCCAGGTGGCTACAATTATTGAAAAATTGCCCCCCGTATGGAAAGATTTCAAGAATTATCTGAAGCACAAACGAAAGGAAATGAACGCCGAAAAACTGATTGTTAGACTTCGAATTGAAAAACACAACAAGAGTTCTAGAAGAAGTGGTTCAATCCTAGTATTGCTAAAGCCAACGTTGTGGAGCATGGCCAAAGCAGTAAGGGCTATAAAAATAAGGCTGGGTCATCCGATGGTAATGGACCAAGCTAGGACCTAAAGGTAGAATTTCTAAAAAGAAGTTTCAAGGAAAATGCTTCAATTGTGAGAAAGTGGGTCACAAGTCTTCAGAGTGCAGATTGCTAAATAAGAAGAAAGAAGCAAATGTCGTTGACTACGTGGCACATGATGTGGCGAAGATGAATCTCGCAGCTGTCATTTCTGAAGTGAACATGGTGGGTTCAAACTCAAAAGAGTGGTGGATTGACACCGGAGCTACGAGGTATGTGTACTCTGATAAAGAGTTGTTTATGGCTTTTGAAGCAATTGAAAATTGAGATAAGTTGTTCATAGGAAATTCAGCAACTTCTGAAATCAAGGGACAAGGCAAGGTGGCTCTGAAGATGACTTCGGGAAAAAAGCTGACTCTTAACAATGTGTTGTATGTGCCGGAAATCCGTAAGAACCTAGTGTCCGGGTCACTTTTGAATAAGCATGGTTTTCGTATTGTATTTGAGTTTGACAAAGTTATTTTGTAAAAAAAATGGAATGTTTGTCAGAAAATGCTATGTTTTCGGTGGTATGTTTAAACTCAATGTAATGGTTGTTAAGTCAAAAATGAATAAAGTAAACTCTTGTGCTTACTTGCTTGAGTCTTCCAATGTGTGGCATGGTAGACTATGACATGTTAACTATGATACTTTACGTTGACTAGTTAACTTGAATTGCATAACCGCATTTCATATTGATTCAAAACATAAGTATGAAACTTGTGTGGAGGCAAAATTGACAAGGTCATCACTTAAGTCAATTGAACGGAATTCAAAACCACTTGATTTAAGTCACAGTGATATTTGTAATTTAAAATTTGTACAAACAAGAGGTGGCAACAAGTACTTCATTACTTTTGTCGACAATAGAACAAAATATTGTTATGTATATTTGCTAAAAAGTAAGGATGAAGTGATAGAGAAATTTATTCTCTATAAGAATGAAGTTAAAAACCAACTTAACAAGAAGATTAAGGTGTTGAGAAGTGATAGAGGTGGTGAGTACGAAGCAGTGTTTGCTGAATTATTTGTACAACATGGAATCATACATGAAACTACTACAATTTATTCACCGCAACAAAATAGTGTTGCTAAAAGAAAAAATCGCACATTAAAAGAAATGATGAATGCAATGCTAATAAGTTCTGGATTACCTCAAAACATGTGGGGGGAAGTTGTGCTGTCAGCAAATTACCTTTTAAATAAAGTGTCCCGAAAGAAATTGGAAAAGATCCCTTATGAGTTATGGAAAGGAAGAAAGTCTTCCTATAAATATTTATGAGTGTGGGGGTATCTTACTAAAGTGGATGTCTCAATACCAAAGAAGGTAAAGATATGCCTGAAAACTGTTGATTGCATCTTCATTGGATATGCACATAATAGTAGTGCTTATTGGTTTCTTGTGTATGAATCTAAAATCTCATATATGCACAAAAATAGGATAATGAAATCAAGAAATGCTTTGTTCTTTGAACATGTATTTCCATACAAGTCCAAAAAAGAGGCAAGCTTTTCTAAACAGACATATGAGACTATAACTGAAAATAGTCAGGACCAAGAACAAGAAGAGGAGGTTGAGATTCAACTAAGACGTAGCAAAAAGGAAAGGACAGAAAAATCTTATGGTCCAGATTTTCTGACCTATATGCTAGAAAGTGAACCTCAAAACTATGAAAAAGCCATGAACTTCTCAGAAGGACCTCAATGGAAAGAGGCCATTAAAAGTAAAATAGATTCCATTTTGCAAAATCATACATGAGAGCTAATGGATCTTCAAATGAAAAATGAAAGCAAATGGAACTATTGAAAAGTATAAGGCCATATTAGTGATAAAAGGTTACAGACAATGAAAAGACCTTGATTACTTTGATACATATTCTCCAGTGACGAGAATAATATCTATTAGGATGATACTTGCGATTCCTGCTCTGCAAAATCTTGAAGTACATCAAATGGATGTTAAGACTACCTTCTTAAATGGAGAGTTAGATGAAGAAATCTATATGGAACAACCGGGGGGTTTTCATCTCCAGGGCAAGAAAAGAAGGTTTGTAAATTGGTGAAGTCATTATATAGCCTAAACAAGTACCAAAACAATGGCACAAAAAACTTGACAGTGTCATGTTGGAGAGTGGATTTAAAATCAATGAGTGTGACAAATGTGTTTACGTCAAAAACAATGAAAATGGTTATGTCATCTTATGTCTTTACATTGACGACATGCTTATTATTGGTAGCAATGCTAAAATGTTTAAATTCACTAAAGATATGTTAAATTCGAGATTTGACATGAAGGATATGGGTTTAGCTGATGTTATATTTGGAATTAAAATTTCAAGAACATTAGATGGGCTTGTTCTAAGTCAATCTCATTATGTGGACAAAATTCTAGAAAAGTTCAGTGAGGATGATACTGAAATGACTAGAACACCAATAGATATAAGTCAATATCTATCCAAGAACAAAGGTGAAAGTGTATCTCAAGTAGAATACTCGAGAATTATAGGAAGTTTGATGTACTTGATGAGTTGTATAAGACCAGACATAGCCTACACAGTGAGTAAACTGAGTAGATATACGAGTCATCCAGGAACCAATCACTAGAAGGGAATAATAAGAGTATCGAGGTACTTGAGATATACTAGTAATTTTGGACTGCACTATACAAGATATCCAACGGTCATTGAAGAATATAGTGATGCTAATTGGATATCTGATATAAAAGACTCAAAAACCACGAGTGGATTTGTGTTCACATTGCCAGGTGCGGCTATATCCTGGAAATCCTCTAAACAAACAGTGATAACCAGATCCACTATGGAATCTAAGTTTATAGCTCTAGATAAAAGTGGTGAAACTTGATGAGTTGTATAAGACCAGACATAGCCTACACAGTGAGTAAACTGAGTAGATATACGAGTCATCCAGGAACCAATCACTAGAAAGGAATAATAATAGTACTAAGGTACTTGAGATATACTTGTAATTTTGGACTGCACTATACAAGATATCCAACGGTCATTGAAGGATATAGTGATGCTAATTGGATATCTGATATAAAAGACTCAAAAACCACGAGTGGATTTGTGTTTACATTGGCGAGTGCGGCTATATCCTAGAAATCCTCTAAACAAACAGTGATAGCCAGATCCACTATGGAATCTAAGTTTATAGCTCTAGATAAAAGTGGTGAAAAGGCTGAATGGTTGCACAATTACTTAGAAGATATTCCAAGATGGTTAAAACTTGTGTCAGCAATTTCCATATATTTTGATAGTCAATCAACAATTGGAATGGTACAGAGTAACATGTACAATGGTAAGTCTAGACATATACATCGTAGACACAATACCATAAGGCAACTACTCTCAACTGGAGTTATCACTATTGACTACGTAAAGTCGAAGGATAACATGACGGATCCGCTAACCAAATGGTTGAATAGAGAGTTAGTTGAAAAATCATCAAAATGAATCAGACTTAAGCCCTTGAATGGATACGTTAATACAAAGGAAAACCAACCTAGTTAACTCAAGATCCCAAGATCTAGGTTCAAAGCGACAACCTAATTGTAAAGACTTAATAGAATCACTGTGGGGGATATTACCTCATGTCCATTCCTATGATGTAACAGTGATACCCATAAAGATGAAGGATAAGCAATAGGCTTTTAATGATTCTTATACACCGAAAACCAAGCAAAGTAATGTGGGTTACTTGTAATAAGAAATTACCTATGTGAGAGAGAAGTGGGGCCGATTCTAGGGAAATTGTGTGGGGGCATAATTCTTGTGAACTTTCACAGAACCAGGCGTATGTTCATGGTCAAAACGAACATCATAATGAGAACTGAAATGTGTTAGGAAGAATCATGTGTAGAGTATATCATCATTTACATAAACGGCATAACAGTTCAAAGACATCGCGTCTACTGGTTAGTTAGTACAGTAAATATGCTTTCACAAGGGAAGGTTCAAAGAGTAACACCTACCTATCCTATGCAGGTTTCAACCGTTGAACTATATCACCAAGTCGTCATGTGTCACATTCATGAGTCGCTCCCAATTTTCATTCATGTGGGAGATTGTTGGAAAAAATGGTTGTGTGGCTAACTTTGGAGCTAAATTTGAGTGGGACCCGGTTGTTCATTTTGGAATATGAAAGTAGATTTGTGTTCTCCTCCGTGAGTACATCAAAATAATGTATTTACTTGCCAAAAATGATGCTTGGGTGAATGAGAAATTGGTGCTCAAAGTATGTCACGTGAAATGAGTTTATGTGGGTAAGAAAGCTAAAATAAACTTGTCTCATATAGGAAAATGAGGAAAACAAAAATCACTTTATATAGGATTGCACTTTAGAATGGTGTAATCATGTGTAGCATAGAGGCTCTCTCCACTTGTGCGTGCATGGGGTGCAAATCACGAACAAAAATAGGCTTCGAACCTTGAACTAGTATGTGAGAGCGACTTGCACATACGAATGTTGGACCGGATTGACCAAAAATTGGCCCCTCAGGCGGGCCTATGTTTTGGAATTTGTTTTGCTTTCTAGAACTAACTTTTGGGTTTTTGAAACTCCATAAACGTCTGAAACTCCCTTAGTTATTACAAGTGGGTTATGGAGACTTTTTTAGTGAAAAAGTCTATATAAGAGAACCATTTTCCTCTAGTTCTAACAAACGAAAATTTCCTCATGTTCTGCATTCTGCTTCTGTCAGTCTTGCGTACTATTTTCCTTCCAAACTTTGTTTCGTTTTTCTGGTGGTGATATTGTTCGAGAACTAACTACGTTTGCCGGTGTAAAGTCTGTTGTGCTCAGATTTTACTGGTTAACCATTGTATCTTGGGAAGCGGACGCTCATATTATACCTCAAGCACGAACGGTGAGTGGGTGAATCTATTTTAAGGAAACTGTATTTGCACAGGCCTCGGTTTGTGAATTTTCTTTCGATGCAAAGAGTGATTTTGCTCGATTGAGATAGTCAGAGGTTGAGGTGTTACTGTCCCATTTAAGAGTTTGAATTTCATCTCAGAGGAGCCGCATACGGCTGCCCGCTAATGGTTAGAGTCTCTTAGCCAATAGATACCATGCCTGAGAAGCAGTTGAACATGGGATGAGAAGTGATTTAGTGGAAGGTGAGGACGTAGCTTTGATCCAACTAAGAACTAATTTGTCCCAGGCGAAATCTTGCTGGACGGTACCATCTGCTATCACTTTGGGTGGATCCACTGTGTTCTTTATGACATGTCCAACTGAGATAATTATTCCGGTCCATGGAAACCAGGAATTGAGATGAGATATTATGGGTGAGAGGAAGAGAGGAGTTGGATGGGGTGGTAAGTTTAGCCATTTCTGTGATCAATTTCCTCAGATCTATGGTGCTAGACTCGTTGGACTGTGGTGTTAGCGCCATTGAAAACAGGTGAGAAGGTGGATTGAAGATTTTCCGACGTTGCCCTGTTATGGCTCTGATAGCATATATTATTGACAATAGTTCACTGTACTTACACAATCAAGCAGGCTATTTACAGAAATAATGTATAAGGTAAATTTACATTCTGTCAATATAATTGCCACCTATTGATTTGTGCAAAATATATCAGAATCACCAGCTGGATGTGTGTGGACTTTAATCAACATTAATCCCTTTAATTTCATCAAATCTCAGTTCAAAATTGCCGCAGTTTTTTGGCCTTTTTCTAGCTCATGGTCTGCGTGACCATCTTTAAAATGGGCCAAGTGGGCTACAGAAAATGATAATATTAAGGCCAAGTTTGCTGGGATTTTTAATAGAATTTTATAAAAGTTGATGAAATGTGAGGTTGAAAAGTTGTGGTTTCTATGAAATAGCGATTAAAATTAATTGTTAACTTTAACTTAGATTAACATATAAATTTTAATCTCTACCAAACCGAGGCTAAATCAAATAATTATACCCAACGGAGCGGCAAATACAATATAAAAATGCATCGGAAAATGGTTTTCAGGTGTGTATTTCAGTATTTTTCTATCTAGTTGTATTCAATTTTGTATACTAAACATGCACCTGATAGTTTGGATAAGTGAGCGAGCTTAGTGGTGTCTTAACATTGAGGCTGCAACTGGGACTGCAGATCAATGATCTACCAGGAAATGCATTCGCTGCAGAAAGAAATGACAAGAATAAAGGACATTTTGCATTTCAAATGCTTCTTCTAAAGAAATTTCACTGCCTTAAAAGCTGGTTTAATAACAAATACCTGATGATGGAGTCTTGCTTTCCCTGATCCTGTAATGAGAGAGAGGCGTGATATTATTGAGTAACATTTGTAGAGAGAAAGAGAGCAGGTATAATCTTAATCTTAGAAGAGTGATTGCCAACACTTTGGTTATATTGCAAAGAGAATATATATATATATATATATATATATATATATATATATGTTGAGTCAATAGGAGATTAAAAGTTCGAAAACGTTATTTCCTTATTAAAAAATGTTTTGTTTCTAAATAACGATTACCATTTTTCAAATTTATGTTACGTTTAACTGTAATAGCTGCAAAGACCAGCAAAATAATATTGAGAATTCTTTTGATTTTATTTATACAATCGTTTTCAAGAAAACTATGTTCCCCTTCACACACTCTCACTATAAATATTATGTTTATCCATTGTTCGTAGGAATCATCGAGAAAGAGCACTACACTGGTAAGAATCTTTGTTATGACATTTTAGATCCGTGCAATATCCCATCACTAGGCATTAGTTGAATGAACATAAAAACAAGGGAATCAAAATTTCTGTAACTGTTAATTTTTGTCTTTTTGAAAGAGAAATCCAATATTTCATCAATGGAGATTCCCACAAACAAGATGCGTTATTGATTACGGAACACAATGAACTAGTCTGAATAGAAAATGTTGAAAGAAGACTAGTGCAATATAAAATGTATATATCAACAGCTCAGTAGTTATCTCAATGTTTTTCTATAAATATTCTAAGGAAAATAACTAGTGGCTAAAATTTCTTTCTTATCAGCTGGGTTTGGACAAAAGATTCAGTCGCACAAATTTATGTTTTTTTTTTTTCAATAATGTACTCGCTTGTTGAAATTTTGACTTTATATGTAAAAAATATCTTCAAAGCAAATAATTAAATAGTTAACCAAAAAATGAAACAACTACAAAATTTGAAGTTAAGACCACCTTCTTAGAATTTGGGTGTGACCCGAATTCATTGTTGAAGTAATTGAAGAATTATAATTGAATTGCATGTTAAAAAGAATTCAATTTGGAATACTATTGGAGTCTTATATCAAGTTGAAGTTCTATTTTGGAAGTCCATTGAGAATTGAAATTTGTTTTAGATTTGATTTTTTGGTATTCTTCTTCATCAACAATTCTGCTAGGAGGATTTGGACATCTCCTACATCTTCCATATAAATATTAGGATTTCTATACAATTTTATAAGTGTGAGAAAATAGATTACTAGAATTATAGGATCCATTGTAATTTTCTCACTTCCTCGTTATTCTTGAGTCAATAAAATCTCTTAATTCATCTATCATATTTATTGTCTTTATTATTATTTTGCTTGATCTAATACTTCATTATTTGCCATATAACTTCAACAATTCGTTTCAATGGTTAATTTCACAACAAGTGGTATCAGAGCTATTCTGGTATCTTGTTCGTTTCATAACAAGTTGTATCAGAGACAAGGTTTAGCAGTTCCGCAGAGCGCAATGTTTGATTCGTTCGAAGTTTTTTGTTTGTGATAGCTTCCATGAAGTATAACATTCCGCTTTTAGATCGGAGCATTAGATTTTCGCTATGTCAGATTAAGATGCGTGCAGTATTCACACAACTAGATTTGGCTGGGAATTGACAAGATATCCACAACTCGACCGCATGGGAAAAATTGCGGAAGGATAAGAAGACAGTTTCTCACATTCATCTTCATCTATCAAATACTGTTATTTATGACATTTTGAAGTGGGTTTCAGCAGCTGTCTATGGTTGAAGTTGGAGCAGTTATGCGTAACTAAAAGTTTGACAAGCAAGTTGAACCTCAAAAAGTGTTTATACTCCCATCGAATGGCAGAAGGAGGATTATTGAAAGAACAGATCATGTAGTTGCAAGGTTTACAACAGCTAGTGGAACTAGTTTGGAATTGAACTATAATCCACATGTCCATAGTGGAGCTAACTGACTTGGTCCTGAGATTTTTACCCAGTTAGGTTTCTCCATCATCAAATTTTGTGTTATTTATTGCTTTCCAAATATTATAACTGCTGTAATTCAACTTAGAGAATTAGATTATATGCTTAATCATCTAGAAACTAATTAAAAGTGTATTTTTGCTTTAATTAGTGTAATTCCGCACGTAAGGTCAAGCTTGTTAGTAAGCTACGTTATTTCATAATGTACAAGTGACATTATGTAATTGGATGGTAAAAATTAGTCATGTGTACATTATGTCATCCTTGATATATATGTAGAAAAGACCATCAATTAATAACAATAGTTTTCTCTTCAAAATGACATGAGACGATTTCAATTTCACAATAAACTTGACGATAAGACAATTTAAAAATAGATGCTCGTAACTCAAACTTTTGCTTAAATTTAGCATAAGAGATGGGAGAAGAAGTGGTGTCACATTCAAGTAGCTTTCCATGAAAATGAGACAAAATAATAATTCACAACGAATGATTTCTAATATTGACTAAAGCTGTATTTGAACTTTGAACTAAAAGTAATGAATATATTTTATATAGCAGGAATCTTATTCAATTATGAGGGGTTCCTTTAACAATGGTCTAGTCAAAACCCATATTTCCACATTGACTTTTCATTCCTAGCATATTTTCAAATTGGCATATTTGAGTTCAAATTGGCATATTTAATTTACTAATATTGACTAATATACATGTCATCTACAAACAATATTCAACTAAATATATTATAATATTTTCTCCTCTCAATAATTTGAGGTCGTAATCCAATAATTTAAAACCTTAGTAAAATCATGACTAGTTCTTATTGAACCAATCTTTGGACAAGATCCTTGACTTTGGCTAATTGTATTGAATAGTCATGGGAAGATTATTTTAATTTTCCACTTTGAAATACTTCATGAATAAGTTTAAATGTTTGCCTTGACTAATCGTGTTTATATTTGCACCATTCAAGAAATTGTTCGAGTAAGACAGTCAAATGCAAGGTGGGCATTTGATCACTTTTTTTTTTTTTCCCCTTTAATTCATGGACGGTTAGGTCCCGAAATTTTTACCCAGTTAGGTTTCTCCGTCATCAAATTTTGTGTTATTTATAGCTTTCCAAATATTATAACTGCTGTAATTCAACTTAGGCTCCGTTTGATTGGCGATATTTTCCCTGGAAGTAAGAAAATATTTTCCTACTTCCACTTTTTGACTGTTTGATATGCTAAATTTTCCACGGAAAATGTTTTCCTCCCTTTTTTTAGGTACAACCGTTTAATGCACGAATGGTGGAAAATGGTTTCCAACCTTTTAGGTGGGAAAATATTTTCCAACTTTTTTTTTTTTAGCAATGGCAATCAATTCTATCAACCATTGTAAAAAAAAATTTCATTTTTGTTGACAATTTCTATGCAAAACAAAGTCAAACGAATATGGTAATTTTTTCTAATTGTTTTAAATTTTTTTTTTTTACTTTTTGATAATTGGAACAAATTATTAACCCAATAGTAGAAAATATTATCACTTTAATGGACAATTTTCATAAAAAAAGAAGTCAAACGGATTTCAAACTTTCAACATTTTCCATGGAAAATTATACCAATCAAACACATTTAATTACAATTCCCCGTAAAACAAGTTTTAGGCAAATATTTTCCCTGGAATTCGTTTTCTTTCCACCCTATTTTCCATGGTGCAATCAAACGGACCCTTAGAGAATTGGATTGTATGCTTAATCATCTAGAAACTAATTAAAAATGTATTTTTGCTTTAATTAGTGTAATTCCGCACGTAAGGTCAAGCTTGTTAGTAAGCTACATTATTTCATAATGTACAAGTGACATTATGTAATTGGTAAAAATTAGTCATGTGTACATTATGTCATCCTTCATATATATGTAGAAAAGACTATCAATTAATAATAATAGTTTTCTCTTCAAAATGACATGAGACGATTTCAATTTCACAATAAACTTGACGATAAGACAATTTAAAAATAGATGCTATTCAAAAATGGATTCTCGTAACTCAAACTTTTGCTTAAATTTAGCATAAGAGATGGGAGAAGAAGTGGTGTCACATTCAAGTAGCTTTCCATGAAAATGAGACAAAATAATAATTCACAACGAATGATTTACTAATATTTGACTAAAGCTGTATTTGAACTTTGAACTAAAAGTAATGAATATATTTTATATAGCAGGAATCTTATTCAATTATGAGGGGTTCCTTTAACAATGGTCTAGTCAAAACCCATATTTCCACATTGACTTTTCATTCCTAGCATATTTTCAAATTGGCATATTTGAGTTCAAATTGGCATATTTAATTTACTAATATTGACTAATATACATGTCATCTACAAACAATATTCAACTAAATATATTATAATATTTTCTCCTCTCAATAATTTGAGGTCGTAATCCAATAATTTAAAACCTTTGTAAAATCATGACTAGTTCTTATTGAACCAATCTTTGGATAAGATCCTTGACTTTGGCTAATTGTATTGAATAGTCATGGGAAGATTATTTTAATTTTCCACTTTGAAATACTTCATGAATAAGTTGTTTGCCTTAACTAATCGTGTTTATATTTGCACCATTCAAGAAATTATTCGAGTAAGACGTGTTTTATTTATTTTTATTTTTTTAAAGCACGGTCAAATGCAAGGTGGACATTTGATCACTTTTTTTTTTCCCCCTTTAATTCGTGGACTGTTTGGATTTTCATATTATTATTTTAGGATAATTGAACCACATTGTCTTTAAGTTTAAATGGTTAGAAAGAAATACTTTTATTTATTTAAATTTAATCAACACACCTCTCATGTACAATATTATTTTATTAAAGAATTTGTGATTAAAAATAAAAGAGAGAAAATTATATTTTGAAAAGATCAAACTATGTATACATTCAAAATGAACACCTAGTTTAACAGCCCCCACAATAGTGGGGGCCCACTTCTTTCCCCACTATCGTGAGGGGATGCACTTGGTGTGCAAGGGGCTTTATACTTAAAGTTAATAGAAACCCTTTTGGGCTACTAGGGACTAGATGTGTCAATTCGGGTGGTCCGGGTCAGGTCGGCCCGACAACATATGAGTCCGGTAATGGCACTCGTGAAAAAAGCCCGCCCGTTACAGGTTCCTGGTCGGTTCCGGATCGGCCCACAATTTTGAACTACAACCCAGACCTGTCCGCTGATCCATGCGAGTCTAGCCCATGCGGGTCACGGGTCGCTGTTTGTTCCAGTTTGGCCCGTATGCTTGTATAAATAAAATTATAAAAATATAGAATTTTTCATATTTATAGCAAAAAATATTTTTTTTATTAAATGTAAACTAAGAATTGAACAAAATGATAAATTCATATTTATACCAAGAAATGTTTACATAGATTTCAAATTTAATGTTACATGAATTATTTATAATTTTACAAAATTAAATTTAACTTAAACAAATAACAACTAAATGCATTTCTAATTACTATTATCAAATATTTATAGCATAAGTCATAACTTAGTATTCATGGACGCATCATGCGTGTAAATTAAATATTGTATATCAATGTCTTGGCCGTAGGTAGGGGTGGGCAAAAACCCGCCCAACCCGATTAACCCGCCCAACCCAACCCAACCCAACCCGATCGGGTTGGGTCGGTTTTTTCTATTTTTTTCTTGGGTTGGGTTGGGTGGCAAGGTTAAGTTGGTTGGGTTGGGTTGGGTTGTGGGTTAACACATCCAACCCGACAAAAACCACACAACCCGATCCACTAATTAAAAAACTAAAAAACTTTGCCAAATTAAAATAAAATAAAGGTGAGAGACCCGGTAAAAAAAATACTAACATATCTTCCATCATCTTTCACGCGGCGGGCGTCGTCTCACCAAATCATCAACATTGGTTGTGATTTTGGATGAGATCTATCTTCCAATCCATCTCTCTTTAACGCAATATATTAATGTTGCTTTAAATTTAGTACTTTGGTGGCTTTAATGTTTGTTCATAGGTCGTCCCAACTCCCAACCTAACCCGACCAACCCGACCGACATTTGGTTGGGTTGGGTTGGGTTTCAATCTTTACATGGGTTGGGTTGGGTTGAATTTATGTCAAACCGACCATGTTGGGTTGGGTATGGGTTGGGGGAAAAACCGACCCAACCCAACCCACGCCCACACCTAGCCGTGGGTACTAAAGAGTCAAATCACATGCCACATGGAATGCCTATACACGCATGATGCATCCATGAATACTAAGCTATGACTTATTCTAAAAAGGACATTGTTGTATGTATATCAAAGATTATATTAAGAGTTATATAATAAACAATTTCTATCAACTAACTTAACCAAACTGAGGACTCTCTCTCTCTCAAACGTGGAGCACTCACCGGTAAAATCCATTAAAACTACTCTTCCTCCTCCATTATGAGGGCCGAAGGCACTCCACGCCAATTCTTCTTCTCTCTAGAAGTCAAAATAATAATGCAGAGATTAGAGATGTAGAAATCCGTGTCCTGCAATTTGGACCCAGTTCTCAACGTACCAAGAGTCTCATGTTGACAAAATTTATGCCAATTGTCGACCACCAAAAGAAACACACCAAAAGTCACACATTGACAAAAAATCCATCAATCATGGACAACTACAAGAAACCCACATCTGAGAGGTTGAGTTACGATCAAATAAGACCAAGGATTCAGTAAGTCTTACCAAACTCTGATATCATGACAAACATTTGACTAAATGTATTTCCCATAGGAATTTCTTACATTATATAGGAACAAATAGAATCTAAATATATAGGAAGTATAATTATAATGTAAATACAAATATATATAGAATTATGTTAAACAAGTAATATTTGATAAATGGTAATCTTCGTCAATCTCTATCGATCTCAATGACACCAATCATATCTCATCATATCATGTGTATATAAACCATTATATACATGTAGCACAACCGGTTTATCTCCTCTTTTTATGTTGGGGGCTTTATTTAAATCAATTCTCTTTAACATTTACAAGAAATAGAAGACTATAAATTCTTGGTTTTCAAATATTTATTCGTATTTCTATGACAGCAATACATTGTATAAGATGTACAGAAACAACATAGAACAGCAACCACTACATATACTAAGATAACTGTTGTGATTTTCCATGCGAATTGCGAGCCGAAAGACTTTATGCTGCAACCAGCCTCTGAATATCCTTCTGAAATAGGATGACAGTACAAAATTACTAGAGCAGAATGAATGGAACTCTGGTGAATGGATTTGAAGAGAAGAAAAAACAATGAAATCGGAAAGGTGAAGTAGAGAGTGAAAAACAGAAAATCAGTATAAATTTACATTTATCCTCACCAGTAGCTATTGTACAAAAGTAGAACAATTCAGAAATAAATTCAAGATTTTGTTGCCTAAACTAGTGGCTCGAAATGCCGAGCCCAAGATGCCAAGTAACCTCTCAAACAACTTTTACCTAATAACGAGAAGGGGAGAGGAAGTGGTATTCCGAAGTCGATGAGTCCCCCCTTTCCCTAACTCCTCTTAATATGAACCTTTCTGACTTGGCATGGGCAATCGCCCAGCGAGAAAGCATTCAAGAGGATTCTAGTTTTTTTCCTAGACAATCAATTAAGGTAATTAATTTTTTGACCAGTATTCATCAAGGGCCTTTAGTGCATGTTTGGCAAAGCTTAAATTATACTCCCTTCGTCCCACAAAAAGTCATTTTTCATTTGTCCCAAATTATAGGCTACTTCCTTGTTGAGAGCTATGATGCTCGGGCTTGGTTACGAGTACGTATCAAGTGTTAGATCTTTTATATTTTAAAATTTAGGATACGAGAACATGGCTAAAAGGAGTCCAAATTTCGGATACGAATACATGAACAAGCTAATAGACTTTTGAGTGAATGTATTTCCCATAGGTATTTTTTACATTATATAGGAATAAGTACAATATAAATATTGTAAGTATAATTATCGCCCCGTTTGATCTACATTATTATATCATTAAAATAAGAAATATGACCGTTATCCATCACATTAACATTTAAATTTAAATTTTTTATCTCTTGTGTTGGCGCCAATAACGGCTATATTTTTCATTCTCATTCTACAATAATTTGGCTTAAACGGGGGCTATAACCTAAATACAAATATATACAGAATTATGTTAAACGGACAATATTTGAAAAGTCGTAATCTTTGTCAATCTCTGTCGATTTCATTGACAGGTACATCTTTCAAAATTAATTTTTTCTTTAATTTTTTTTTTTATTCATAGATACCAAGAAAGATATTTTTAATTATTTTTAGATTAATTATTTTCTCAACGGTACCAAAGATTTGGGTTCTTTTTATAATACTGGGCCTCCTATCTTGAGCCCATTTCATTTACCAATGTCCAAACAGTACTTGGGGGAACTTGACCCTAATCCTCTACTACAAGTTATTTCTATCTTAGTGGGTCTCCACATCTTGAGCCTATTTCTTTAACCTGAACCTAATCCTCTATTAAAACCCTATTCCTCTCTTCCCTCAACTCATTGCATCACTCCCTCGCCGTTTTTTTCCCATCAAACACAGAGAAGCCGAAATGGGTCATGTAATCCAAGCACAGCGTAAGGGAGCAGAATGTGTATTGCACCCATCATCGCAATGGTCAGTCTCGATTCCGTTCCACACCGCAAACAAGCACGCGACTCATTTTTTTTCGTGGCGCCACTGCAGTTAGACTTCTTGCTGTGTTCGCCCTATATTCCATACCCGTACCCGTGTCGTGTCAGGTCGACCAGGGTACTCTAGCCGAAATGGAGAGTCCGAGCATCACAAGTTGAGAGTATAGTTGATTTCTTAGTTTTTTAATATATTCATATTTAATGTTACTTGTTATCAACAAATATGAAGAACTTTCATTTAAACCATTATTTAGAGTAGGGGTACATCAGAAAAAATGTAAGTAAAATTTATATTTTCACTACATTAATTGTATTTTTTTAATCAGTGTGAAAATGGAGGCAAAACTATCTTCATGGGACGGATGGAATACATACTTTTTACCTACAGATTTCGTAGAACCAACAATTATTGCCCACTTATTATTAATGTGTAGGATCCATAACTTATAATCAATTTGTCTTTTGATTAGAGTAGGATCACTAGAGACCATAGCATAAAGTTCTATGTATTTTCCATCGCGCTTTCATAGAGAATGCACCCCTTCATATTAATTTTTTATAAAATGTTTGCCAGTTCTAAGTCAACAGTCCTCTAGTGAAGGAGGAGACCCATGAGCAAAGCTTCCATTTAAGTTCAAAAACGCGTCTATTTTCTTCAGTTATAGTTCAAGCAAATACAAATAAGTGGTCCATGGCAAAAGAAGACGAAACGGAGAAAACCTCTAAACAGGTCTGTTTAAGAAAATTATTCAATAAAGCCTTAGGCCCTGTTTGATCTACATTATTATCTCATTAAAATGAAAAATATGACCGTTATCGATCACATCAACATTTAAATTTAAATTTTCTCTCTTGTGTGGGCCCCAATAACGGCTATATTTTTCATTCTCATTGTACAATAATTTGGCTCAAACATGGACTTAATGTTTAGGTCACAGCATTCTAAGTGCGTCTTCATCAAGAAAAATTACCAACATTCCGCAAAAAGAGAGAAAAAAAAGAAAGAGAAAAAGTTTAAAAGGGCGGGGCTTTCTTTGAAAAAAAAAATGTATATATTTGGCAGCACAAGAAAAAAAATTTACCTCTATTTGAAAAGGCGATGTTGTTGGTGGGTATCTCTCCACCACTTTACCATTTTTATCCACTAGGAATTTCTCAAAATTCCATTTAATCAAATCACCTAGAAATCCTCCAGCACTTGACTTCAGGAACTGATAAACTGGTGCTGTACTGGGTCCATTCACATCAACCTGTTTTGGCTTGAATATTAGTCTTCGTTTCGTAAAAAAATTGTTAAAACGGTGCACAAAAGAGAACAATCAGAAAAACCTTGTCGAAGATTGGGAACTCTGCTTTAAATCTTGTGCATGCAAACTGCTTAATTTCTGGATTTGATCCTGGCTCTTGGCCACCAAACTGATTACAGGGAAAAGCTAGAATTTCAAATCCTGCAAATGGTGGAAAAAGGAGATGAAGAATGCTAAAGTCAGTCCTAACATTTAATCGTATACACGTGTAATTCTGCCTATCAAAAGAGAATGAAAAATAAATAAAGGCTGGCCGACCAAATTAATACCAATGTGAACATACTTGTAAACCACTTCTTGTTTCCATTATAAATTACTGTTCTTTTTAATGTTTGCCGTTGGCCATCATAGTTCAATATAACCAAAATTTACGGGTATGTAGAAAAAGAAGGTAAACACCGAAAGTTTCAATAAATAACCCTTGCTTATTATAGTTCTTGTAAAATACTTGTCGATATAAAAATAAAATAAACACCCTCCAACCTTCCTGCATCTGATGGTGTCAAGCATGTTCTATTTTCTTGAGTCCATGCAGAAAAAGACAAACGGGAAAAAAAAGATATTCTAAAAGGCCAATTAGATGAGAACTTATCATGAACGAAGAAGAAAAAGTGGTGCTAAAATAAAAGAGAACAAAACCAACCCAATCCGTTGGCATGGAACTTAATTTAATTCCAACTTTAGGATAAGTGTTTTAGAATGTAAGAAAAAATGGTATATTTGGCCAGTTGGCCTTTGGTGGAGCGTTCGACATGACAATTTTGCTCTAAACATGACCAATTAACATCCCAAAGTCTCGGCAACCCACAATATTAGTATGCAACAAACAACTATAAAAGTTTATGAGCCCTAAATCAAGTAATCTCACCTTGAGTTTTGTACTTCTCATAAAGATGAGAAAGCTCTGCATAGTTTGATGATGTTAAACCACTATATCAAGAATAAAACAATCATGTCAACCACCAAGCATTTTATGATATAAAATGTACTCTTAGGAACAAGATCCAGACTCTACAAGCACCTAATATAACATGTTGATACCCATAGTTACTCAAGTCATATACACGAGTGGCATATAAATATAAGTCTAAAGTTGGTTCGTTTGGCTGGGCCTGCATGCACTCAGTACAGACATGTCCCGGCACAGCCCTCTCTGTGTTTCCCCATGGATTGTTCCAGACCAGCATCAGTAGGCCCATTACCACATTGGCCTTATCTAATGGGCAACTGGTATATTAATGTGTAATTCCAAAATCAACAAAATAATTATCTTTACTCTAATTTATATTTATCTAATTTTAGTTCAACTAATTTCCTTAGTATAAAAATTTTCTAATAAATAAATCAGTGGACTAGAAAAATACAGATTAATTTGAATGAAATCGATCTCTTAAACCATAATCCTGATTAAGATGGCCTTGCATGAAACAGCATACAGTTTGGGCTTGTGGCAGTGCCGTGCCATGAACAATATTCACGTGTCTGGCCTGGCAGCACAGGCCCAATGCAAAGCCAGTTTAGGTTGAAGTAAAGTGGGTCATTTCTAACTGTTATGGCCCACTTTACACCTCTACATATAGATCGTGGCAGAGAGTTTACCATTTTGAAGCAACATTCACAATTAGGAGATTCTTTCCCTTAAATTTGCTCAGGGAGACGTCCTTCCCATCAATATCCTGTTTCCACGAATTACATTGTGTCAACGCCAAGATATATACAACCAAAGAGTAGTCAATGGACCCGCTTAAATCAAGAAGAATGCAATATATAATAGAGAGTAAGATCAAATCAAAAGCTTCCTACTATTAAATTTTCAATATGCTATTTTATTTACATCAGAGGCATTTGTGAATTCATCATCAACGCAACACAAGAAACATAAAGCTTGATTCTATCAAAATCAAGAACAAAAACAATTAGACACTATGAACTAATCTGTTCAATAATAAGCAATTTTCATTGATTTAACACGACTTTCTAGGAAGGAAGTTCATACTGCAAAGCACAGTTCTTGAGATTGCCCAAGTTCCACCTTATGCCGAAATGATTGGATACCTTATTTTGATTGCTTGAGGTAAAAAGTAAAAAAAAAAAAATCTTAAATATTTCAGACATTCATTTCCACAAAAAAGAATTAAAAAGTTCATATTTATTAGCAATTTACTCATTTATTCAACTTAAAATTAAAACTTAGGTAGAACGACAATTAAAGTTAATACACAATCATCAAATGAACAATTGAACTAATACCCAGAAAATTAATCAGAATCCTGCAGTTAAGCAAAACCTATCAATAAAACCGTAGGAAATTTTTTACCTTTACAGTGAAGTCATGAATAGACTTCTCAGTGGCAGCTCTGGCATAAACCATAGGAAACGATCGAGATTTGGAGGCAAACCCAGAAACATTTGAGGATTGAATTGAGAACCCATGTTGAAAAAATGCGGAGTTGGAGGACCCAAATTTGGATGAAGCCTTTAGAATAGGCATAAAAGAAGAATCTGTGCTTGACTGCAGTTTGGCTTGTGGCAAAACATGTAATGGTGCTGAGAAAACTGAAGAAAAAGCCATGGAAGCCATTGTTGAATACTGCGTAAATGGATTTACGATTTGGAAAACTCTTGTGCTGTGTGCGCAGATTACATGGACGATGAGTCCTGGTTTTTTGGGTTGGATGCCTGGAAGGTAATGGAACACGTGGTTTCCTAAACCCCACCTATTACTCATTTTATCAATTTCGCTTGGGATATATGCGGTCCGATTTTTCGGATTTTTGACAAATTTTCAAATCAAATCGTTTAAATTGATTTGAGAAAAATTCAAACCTAAACCAAACTATTTTGAACGACTTGAAAAAAACTCAAATCTAAACCTAACGATTTGGTCCGATTTTAAACCGTCGATTTCACCGTATATTTTTTTGTCTGTCTACTTTTATGACATTAATTCATTGAATTCAATATATATTTATATCTTACTAGCAATAAATCTAAAACAAATTAAATATATCTACTACAAATTTAAATATCAACTGAATCAAAGTGAAATCACGATAAACTAAAATATAGTTTTTTATTTGTCATTTTAGACTAAAACGTTACGATAACATTACAATACAAGTCTACTAAACTAAATATAAAGTCCAAAAAATATAATGATGTTCAACAAGATCATCATATCTGAAAAACAAAACTACTGATTAGACAGAAAGAGTAACTAACCATAATAATAAATCAAGGATTAATCTTGGTGTACCAAATTTTTTACACCAGCCGCCCCTCCAATAGGGGGCGGCCACGTGTCAATTGGTAAAAGATTTGGTAAAAAAATTGGTAAGTGTAGCATAGTCCATAAATCAATTGTTTATAATATCTAAACGTAACAATTACACAAGTTTACCGTTGTATTTTGTTACAAATTTAGTTTCTCACATATACTCAAACATCAATTGTTATCACACATGATTCATAGTCTCCATTGTCAAACAAATGTATTTTTGTTATATCATCATAGTATTGAATACTAGATGGATAAGAGAATCTTTAAAAATATGGTAATATAAAATATAAATCACCTGCCACGACTTTCATTGAATCATCAAATGTTTTCACTTCTTCTAAATATTGGCACAGTACTATAGGTTCATTCTTAATTTGCAACCAATTCTTTCCGCATATACAAACCTCAACCATCCTTGCACCTATTAAACTACTAAAGGAATCAAGTATCTAACCTCCATTTGAGAATGCAGACTCAGAAGCAACTGTAGAAATTTGAATTTTAAAGAGAAAAATAGTTTTTGATAGATTATGTTAGTCATGAAATTATTAGATATAAATTAAGATTATTTGGTAATAATAATATATATGTAATAGAAAATTATAAATTGACAAAAATACATACAAATGACAAAAATATTGAATTTTGTATATTTAGATGAATTTCAAAAAAAAAATCATTTTTTTTATTTTTTTATTTTTTTTTCACCAGTCCAGTTTGGTTTTAAATCGCAATTAAAATTCTCAAACCTAAACCAAACCGTTTTTGATCGGTTTGATTTAGTTCAGAACCATTTCGTTGACAGGTCCACGTGGCACCAAATCGACGGTTTCTAAAATGCAGTTTCGATTCGATTTTCCGATTTGACGATTTTTGCTTACAGCCCTAAATTTCACTGCAGGTACAGGAAAAGGAGATCGGAAATTAGGGTTGTAAGTAAAAATCGTCATATCAAAATCGTATTTTAGAAATCGTCGATTTGGTGTCACGTGGACCCGTCAACGAAATGATTTTGAACTGAACCAAACCAATCCGATCAAAAACAATTTAGTTTATGTTTGAAAATTTTAATTGCGGTTTAAAACCAAATCCGACCAACGAAAAATATATAAAAAAAAATTCTGAAAAATCCTAATATGTAAAATTCAATAGTTTTGTCATGTGTAAGTATTTTTGTCGATTTCTAATTTTCTATTACATATATATTATTATTACCCAATAATCCTAATTTATATTTAATAATCTCAAGGCTAACCTAATATATCAAAAGCTCTTTTCCTCTTCAGAATTCAGATGAACTTCAGCCAACACCCAACACAGTCTTGAGCCACCAGCACTACACCAAATCGGAGACAGAGATTATGTGTCTTCGGTGATAATATTTGCTACGAATAGAGTTTTAGATCATTAATTTTTTTTGAGCAAACTGAGGTAAAAAATTTGAAATTATATGAGTTTCGCATTTCTCTCAACTATTGGATGATTGTGAAATAAATTTATTTACTTTGATGGAAATGGTTTATCTGCTATGTACTTGATTCTATTCTATTTGTGTGGACATATTCTTATTTTGTAACTGAATTAGGCATGATAAAATATGTCAATAAAAGTTAAAAAGTGTTCATGTACAATTTAATATGTGGATGGGCTGTTTAATAAGTTAAAAGAAATCAACAATGACTACAGCGGTAACTATACTTGCATCAATTCAATTGTTGGGTTTTATTGTATGCTTAGATATTTTGTTAAACTGTTTATTTAAGTATTCTGCATTAATAAGGATGATATCTATTCAGTTAACCTATTTAAGTCTTGGATTTTGATCTAGTAGGCATAAAATTTATCATTCAATGTGTTGCATTATTGATGTCTCAATAACTGTAGCCTTTTATTTATACTATTAGACTTGTATTGTAACATCTTAGCTTAAAAAGGATAAACAAAAAATAATTATTATGATTTCACTTGGATTTATTTAGTATTTAAATTTACAGTATATATATTTAGTTGTTTTAGATTTATTGCTAGTAAGGTATAAATATATATTGAATTCAATGAATTAATGACATAAAAGTAGACGGGTAAAAAAATATACGATGAAATCGACGGTTTAAAATCGGACCAAACCGTTAGGTTTATGTTTAAGTCTTTTTCAAACCGTTCAAAATGGTTTGGTTTAGGTTTGAGTTTTTCTCAAGCCGATTTAAACGGTTTGGTTTGAACATTTGTCAAAAATCGGTAAAACTGAACCGTTCACACCCTTATCGAAAATTAAATTTGTTTACATGGCAATGTACAAAAAACCGGTTTTCTTCAAACCAAACCATAATCGGGTAGACAAATTCCAAAACCAAGCCAAATTAATGTTGCCTCCAAATCTCTCAAATCTCATGTGCCTCTCGTTTGGGAGAATTTTCAAAATAGCCTGTGAACAGTGGCTTTTAAAGATTTCTGTTAAAAAGTCAATTTTATCCTTAATGAAATAGGTTTCTTTATTGCAAGACATGTCCTTCTATTTTAGGGTAGGTTTCTAATCTGTTCTTCTATATTTCTTATGTTCTGATTAAAGTATAACTCTAATATATTATCATAATCTGCTATTTTTTGTTCACATTCTTTTATAAGTCTAATATATTCTTCAGATATTTCATCTGTATTTTCTAGTTGGGATATAAGATTTTCTACTTTTCCAAGTATTCTTTTTAGTAAATCGTTTAATTCTTTAACTGTATATCCTGGCATAACTGGATATTATATAAACATCATCATAGTATTATAAAATATAAACATCATGGTAGACAGTAATCCAAACATCATGAATAATCATAAACATTTATAATCCCTGCGATTCTCTAAGATCTTAAGAAATTCTTTCAAGATTTAACAAGAAATAGTAGTTCTACCTTAATTTTAATCTGGCTCTTTATTCTTAGAATCGAGTGACTTTCAGGCTCTGAATGTGCAAATTGTTTCCTTTAACGGCCTCCTGCCTTAACGGAATTCTTACTATTCAGCTTCTTGCCTTCACTGTATCGTTTCCAAGGACAAATCCTTAGACTTGGATTAAAGAAAAACTGTTTTTGTTGTTAAAATAAGAAAGAGATTTCTTATTAGATCTATCAAGAATTTATGGGAATGAAGATTTAGAAACTCATTCTTTTATGTAAGAAATTGATTTTCTATTGATATTCTGAAATTGGTACAAAGATTATATCAAAAGACAGAAGTGTTTTTCTCGCAATATGAGGGCTCAAGTGTTTTTTTCTCAACTCATTCTTCCTCTATCTTAGCCCAAAGGCTTCTATTTATACTACTACATGAGGCTCGATTATTGGCCTATTACATCATTCATTACATCATACTCCATTAATGGAGTTCTATTATTTCAATAATTTCTTCACTACATAATTGTAGCTCTATCATATCTTCCAGCTGTCCACCTTTCTTTCACATCTTCTTTTCCTCTATTGTCTTCATATAGAGTTTGTCAAGATTCTTCATAGTGGCGGGGCCTTTTTTCATTTGGATAGCATGTGGGACACTCCCTCAACTGGCATGACTCTTGTATGGTTGATGGACTTCCATGGATTTGATGGATATCAAACTTTTGGATATATTCTTTTAAAATTGTAGATTTATCATTTCCATTATTTGTCATAAGTGTCCATCCTTCATATTGGCATAGGCATTGAAATTTTTTATCGTATAAATTTTTTGCCATGTTGTAGAGAACTTTCATCCCTAAGACTCTTCGGGATCTCATCCATGATCTGTTAATATTTGGCAATGACTTTCTGTTTTGGCCTACTTCAATTTGGAAATTTCGGCCTACATATCCGACTGTAATAATATGTTCTGCAGGATAATATATCCTTCCATCAATTTCTGGACTGATTGAGTAAAATTTAAGATATATTGGTCTTCCTTTGGCGAATTTTGAAACTTCTCCTCGGAAGATATCATCAAATTTCTCAATTTCTTTTAAATCTTTTCCTGGATAAATTAAATCCAAGAATCCATAGTCTGCCGCCATTTTAACCATGTTAGGGTCTCCATCGTCTGTAATGATCATTCTTGGGTAAACATGTTCTCCTGGGGAGATGAAATATGATTCATTATCTTGTAGTTCATAGACAAGTTTTGCAAAAGCTTTATATTCTTCTTCTCTTGGTGTTAAAGGGGTTTCATCATCTTCATCTTCTAATTTTGATCACCCTTGTATGTTTATCATCATTTTTTATTGTCACCTTCGGGGACTTTCCATGATCTTGTTTTTCATTCTGTTGTTTCTTTTATATCTTTTGTCCTCTTCCTTCTTTTATTTGATTGGGTCCACCGCTGCTTCCACTTGGTATACCTGTTTGTATTCCCTGTTTGGTAGTTTGAGATTGTGCTAAAGCATCATATTCCTGTATTTGTATTTGTAGACTCTAATTGTGCTTCAAGAGCATCAATCCGGTCTTTTAATTCATTGGCAACTTTGGTATGGGACGTACTGATCTCAAGTAATAATTTGACATTATAAATTAAGGTTTCAGCTAATGCCTCCATTCCAAAATTTTTATCATCAGCTTCATTCTTGGCATATGCTGCCGACAGATTTTATTTCTATAGCTCCTGCTGATATTATCCATCTCCGAACTCGATATTCCTGCTTAAAAAAATCAGCAAGATAATTGTTTATACCTTTAGTATGAATAATATCGAAATTATAGAATGACAAATATGCTTGCAATCTGTGCAATCTCCTATATTGAGGATCCATTGGCAACTTATTTTAATTAAATCCTGTAACATTTAGAATTGTAAGTTTCAACAATAAATTTTTAGATAATAGGAATAATGAAAACTTTTTATTCCTCTAATAATTTCTAAACAATTCCTTTTCATGAGTGGTATAATTTATCTCTGCTTGGTTAAAAGTTCCACTTGAATACCTGCAAATTTCATTTAAAATCTGTTTTTAATATGGCTGCCCAATATTTATAAGAGCATCGTATTAACCAACCAATTATCCTTTTTCATCTGCAATCTTTAATTTTGCGTAAATTTTTGCATTCTTCTTTAAATGATTAAAAGCATCTGTATGTTCTTCACCCCATCCTTTAGTATTTGTTGTTCTAAGTAAAACTTGTATTTATGTCTCTTTTTTGAAAGATTTTCAATAAATCCTTCTGCATAATTTAGAAATCCTAAGAACTTTTGTATTTGTTCCCTTTGATTCTAATTAATTGGAAAAACTTTCTATTTCTTAGATATATGAGTTTGTAATTTTATTCCTTTTTTATCTATGGATAATCACAAGAAAATCAACTTCTTGTTTTTTATTATAGCTTTCTTTTTTGAAAGAACATGCCTACCTTTTACCATTCATTTATGAATTGTATTAAATGGTTTCTATGTTCTTCTTTAGTATTAGAACAGATTAATATATCATAAACAATATACTATTTAAAAATCCAATCAAACTTTCTAAATATATAGTCATTTTTCTTGATATATTTGTGGTGATTTTTTTAAACCAAAAAGAATTACTAACCATTCATATTTACCTTGGGTGTACTAAATGCAGTATATTGTATACTATCTTTCTTCCATTTTAACTTGCAAAAAGCCTGATTTACAATCAAACTAGGAATAATATTGTTTTCCTTTTGCAAGGTTTATTAGGACTTCTGTATTTGGTAAAAAGTATCCTTCAAATTTAGTATATTTGTTTAATTCTTTTATAATTGATTACCATTATAGCCTTTCCTCTAACTTGCTCAGAATGTTTCATGACCATAAAAGTTGGACTACTATGAGGTCCATTACTTGGTCTAATAAGTTGTTGTTCTAGTAATTTCGTTTATTTGGGTTTTAAAGTCTTGTGTATCTTGTATAGTATACATCATTGGTCTGACTTTAATTATAACATTCTCTGTAAGTTCTATTTTAGCTTAGGATGATATGTTTCCAAAAATAATAATGTCGATTTTCTCCCCATGTCTTTTCTAATTGTTCTATAATTTTTCTATACTTATTTCTGCTTTTAGAACGTTTTGTATAGAATTTTGTGTTTATTTCTTTATTTATTGTTGGTTTTTTCTCCCATTTATCACCAGCTGGGCTGGCTGAACTCTATAGGGTCTAAATTCCATTGGAATTTTTAACAGTGTGCACATGGTGTTTGTAACATTACATATAATTATTTTGTTTGTAATATTGAAATTGTTGGATAAAGTCATTTCATAATAATATATCACAATCTAATTTATTATAACTAATAATATCTATTTATTGTTACTGTTTGACTTCCAAGTATAATACTGACTTTATCGCACTATTAAATTATTTGTGATTTCCTCATGTTACTCTGTTATTTTTATTTACTATTTTCATTCCATATTGTATTAAGAAAGTTTTTAAATATTGTAATATCACTTCCTGTATCTATTAAGGCCACATGTTGTTTATATTTGTTTCTACTATAGTAACTTATATATATACGGCTAATGGAAAAAGTTATTTGGTTATCATTATCTTTTTCGCATTATATAGTTTGATCATTATGGGTTATAAATAATCCTTCTCTTTTTATACTATACGTCTTTTAATCCATTTAGAAAACTTATCCTAATAATATATGAGGATCAGTATTTGTAGCGCCACGGTTCTGTTAAACCCGGCATTGCTACGTCTCTTCTTTTGCCCGTAAATTTCAAAATCAATTTTCACGAAAATAACCTAATTTTAAATCACATCGTGTAATTGACAAACTGTATCGACAAGTAAAAATTCATAGAAATTTAAAATTTAAATATCATATTTTAGAAAAGCGGAAAACGTCAAAAAGTTGTCAATATTCGAATAAAAAAACTTCAAAGAGATAATAATCTTGATAGTTAAATTTTCTATGCCACCACTGCCGGATCAATCCAATCACCTCCGAACATCGAAGTCTGAAAATATTGCTTAAAAATAGCAGAGTGAGTATTTCGAAGAATACTCAGTAGACTCATCGCCGATATTAATTTACAGAATAATTGAATACACACTTATGCAATATACATGGTGATATCATCTTTGGTTCATTTTCTGAAAAATCATAGGATCTTTAAAAACATGGGTGTGGGCTAGTCTTTCCTCGTGCATTTAGCAATCATTGGCTTATTTCTTGAAAATCATTAGCTCTTGAAAAACATAGGGTAGTGGGTAGTCTTTCGCGTGCATTCAAGCACCTCATTGGGTTATTTCTTGAAAATCAATAGGCTCTTGGAGATCATAGGGTGTGTTTGGGATGTGGGGATTAGTCTTTCTTTCTTGTGCAGATGAAGCAAGATAAGTTATGCAAGCATAACAATATCATATATCATTCCCATCTTATCTCGTAAGAGATATTTTCTCTTTCATGTATTAAAGCATATCAGTTATGGCAAGCATAACAAAATCATATATCATTATCATCTATCTCTCAAGATTCTCTTCTTTCTCATGCAATTAAGCACATAAGTTATGGCAAGCATAACAATATCATATATCTCATATGATAAATTCTCATCTTATGCAATAAAACATATAAATCACGTAATCCACATAAAGCATGCAATTTATAATTTAAACTAATTAATGTGGGCGAGTCTACCTCAATATATCGATTTTGTGAAAATAGTGCGAGAAGTAGCTTAAATCTCTTAGTGGTCCGTACGTTTCGTTTCTGCCAATAGAAAATAAGTTGAATAAGTATTTCGAACTTTAAAGTTTTAAAAGGAGTTCGAAATTAAGTTTAAAGACTTAATTGAAAATTATGGAATTGTAAAAATGGCTAAAAATGATAAAAGAAGTATATGGGCTAAATTGGAATGATAAATCTGAAAATAAAACTTAAGGGCTAAAATAATAACTTCATAAGTTTAGGGAATAATCTGTAATTATAATAAGCTGGAAATAAAAGTTTAAAAAACCTGAAATAATAACTTTTAAAGTTTAAGGACTAAGCTGTAAATATACTAAAGCTGAAAATAAAAGCTGAAACAGAAGAAATAATAACTTATATAAACTTAAGGACTTAAATTAAATAACTTTTAAACTATAAAAAAAAAAAAAAAAAAAAAAAAAAAAATTAAAAACATAAAAATTTTTTTTTTTAAATAAAATAAACTAAAAACTTGGGGGATAAATAATAAATTTCTAAAAATAACAATATATATATATATATATAAGATATTACACACACCCAACACAAACAAAACTAATTAAAAGCAAAAACAAAACAAATCCCTCTCTCTAGTCCTAGGAGAGAGAAGGCGACGGGGGAAAGGGGCTTCGCCCCTCCCTTTTTTTCTTGCTGCCACCACGGACCGGCCGGTCCGGTGCAGGCACCGGTGGGGGCGCAGGCACAAGGTAGGGGGGGGGGTTTTATTTTTTTTTGGGCGAACGGGGCTGGTCCGAGAATGGCGAGGTAAAGGCAGGTTCGGGGTCGTGATTTCATTAGTATTACTTGTGGCGAAAATGAGTAGGTGTTGGGTCCTCGCTGTTCTGGTTTTTGTTGTGGTTGTGATGGATTTTGGGGCGATTGAGGTCTCGATTTTGGGGTTTTCATTCTTGTTTTTGGGTTCGATTTTGTGATTGTAGGCTATGGTGTCGCACGGTGGTGGTGGTTGTTAGCAGTGAGTTGGGGTTCGATTTTTGGGCTGTTGGCCGTGAGTTGGAGGTCATGATTTTTGGGTTGCTGGTGGCGGGTGGCTGTTGGTCTTAGGTTGGAGTGTTAGGCAGTGTTGGTGGAGTTGGTTTGGTGGTGGAGCAGGCTGCTGGGCGTTGAGGTGCAGTTTGGGTATAGTTAGGTTCGTTTTGGAGTTTCCTGTTGGTGGTTTGAGGTGGCTGTGGAGGTGGTCTGTTGCTCTCGGTTTGGTCCGTTGATGGTGTTGGGTTGCAGTGTTTGAGCTGTGGGTTGATGGTGGTGAGCTTGGCTTCAGTGTGGCTGCAGCTTGGGTTCTGTATTCGGTTCTATGAACGTGGGGTGTTATGTGACTACCTACATTGATTTAGTAAGCTTGCAGTAGGTTGGTGGTGTTGTGGTGTTGTAGCAAGTGTTGATGGTGGTTGGTGGTCTCGGTTTTTGGAGGTCATAGTGTTGGAACATTGAGTTGTTGGTCTCATGAGAGTTGGATAGCTTGGCAGTGTGAGTGTGATGGTGTGTGAGTTTGCAGTGACATTGCAGTGGATTGGTGGTGAAATGTGGACTGCATTGTTCATTGTTGAGTTCACTGTTGATGCTAGAAATGAATTTTCTAGCATCAATGGTGTCTCACATTGGACACATTGAAATGGAGAGAGAGTTGGAGAGAATGGACAAATTTTCTTACCAAAGCTGTTGTATGAATAGTGAAGGAGGAGGGAAAACGAGGGAGTTATATGAATTTCATAGTGGATGATTAGGGCACAAATCCCTAAAAAAAAAGCTAATTGGGCTGAAAAGTTGGGCTTAGTGATTTTCTAGTTGGACTTGAATAAAATTGGGCTAAAACAAATAGGATTGGACTAATAAAATTGGACCTTACAGTATAAAGTATTGGACTTATATTAAATTGGACTTTAAATAATTGGGTTCTAAATATTGGACTTGAAATTATTAAAATTGGATTTAAATAAAATAAATCGGAATTGATAATAATTATTCGGGATCGGATTCGATCGAATAGTTTTGAATTCAACTTTATAACGGCTAGACGAACGCGCTTCTCTAGAAAATTAGGGTTAACGTTTTAGCGACACGTTTTTTGAGAAAACTAATTTATATAAATAAAAGTTCGCGGTCGCTACAACCTTACCCCCTTAAAATAATTTCGTCCTCGAAATTAAACTTACTTGATCTAATATATCTGGATACTTAGCCAGAATCTCTTCCTCTTTCTCCCAGGTAGCTTCATCGCTATCCTGTCTACCCCATTGGACTTTGACTAACGGAATCTCTTTGTTTCTTAAGACATGAACTTTTCTTTCTATAACGCACATAGGTGTCTCTTCATATGACAGATTTCTCTAAAACGAGAATAGTTTCTGAAAATTACCAACGTGAGCTTGTGGGTCTGATAAGACTGTTCTCAATAGGGGTCTTCTTGAAAAAACATTGTGTACGGCCGATAGCTCAGGTGGCAACGCCAAACGATAAGCCACGTTACCTACTTTCTCTAATATCTCGAATGGTCCAATAAAACGGGGTCTTAATTTCCCTCTCTTGCCAAAACGGATAGTTCCTTTCATAGGAGCTACTTTCAAGAATACTTTTTCTCCAATTGTAAACTCCAAGTCTTTTCTCCTCTTATCGGCATAGCTCTTTTGTCTGTCTTGTGCGGCCTTGATCCGCAGTCTGATCTTTTCAATAGCTTCAACGGTCCTTTCAATCAATTCTGGACCTAAAATTCTCCTTTCACCTACTTCATCCCAATAGACTGGTGATCGACATCGTCGTCCATAAAGCGCTTCATATGGTGCCATACCAATAGTAGCCTGAAAGCTATTATTGTAGGCAAATTCCACTAATGGGAGGAGAGTCTCCCAATTACCACTCAAGTCTAGCACACAAGCTCTAAGCATATCCTCTAGTGTTTGGATTGTGCGTTCAGACTGTCCATCGGTCTGGGGATGGTAAGCAGTACTAAAATTTAATTTAGTACCCATCGCTACTTGTAAACTCTTCCAGAATCTTGAAGTAAATCTCGGGTCTCTATCTGATACAATGGAAGCTGGCACTCCATGAAGTCGAACAATCTCTCTAACATACAACTGGGATAACTGATCCACATTGAGAGTCATTCTGATTGGTAGGAAATGAGCTGACTTCGTAAGTCGATCTACGATAACCCAAATAGCGTCATGTCCTCTCACCGATTTCGGTAACCCTGTTACGAAATCCATGGAAATCTTCTCCCATTTCCATTCTGGTATATCCAAAGGATTTAATAATCCTGATGGTCTCTGGTGTTCAGCCTTAACTTGCTGGCACGTCATGCATCGAGAGACAAACTTTGCAATACAACCCTTCATGTTTCTCCACCAAAATGTATTGCGCAAATCACGATACATCTTTGTCCCTCCTGGGTGGCATGCATATGATGCTGAATGAGCTTCTGTCAATATCTCATTTCTGATATGCTCATCTTTCGGTACACAGAGACGCCCTCTGAACATAAGTGCTTTATCAGCGGCAATCTCGAAACCTACTCTCTTGCCAGTTCCAACTTCGGATATGATCTTTTCTAGGAAGTTATCTTCGACTTGAGCCGTCACAATCCGACCTCTCAAATCTGGTTTTACGGTCAGATTTGCCAATCTGATAGGTCCTTGGACTGATGGGGCTCGCACTTCAATCTTTAAATTCTGAAAATCTCGAATTAATTGATCTTGCGTCATTCCCAAAACTGATAACTGTCCGGCGTCCTTTCTGCTCAAGGCGTCGGCAACCTTATTTGCTTTACCCGGGTGGTATAGGATGGTGCAGTCATAATCCTTTACCAGCTCTAGCCATCGACGTTGTCGCATGTTCAATTCCTTCTGAGTGAAGAAATACTTGAGGCTCTTGTGATCGGTGTAAATCTCACATTTACTACCGTACAAATAGTGTCGCCAAATCTTAAGAGCGTGCACTACAGCTGCAAGCTCTAAGTCGTGAGTCGGGTAATTCTTCTCGTGCGGCTTCAACTGTCTTGAAGCATAGGCGATCACTTTGCCGTTTTGCATCAATACACAACCTAAGCCATGTTTGGATGCATCGCTGTAAATAACGAAACCCTCAGACCCATCTGGTACAGTCAGCACTGGTGCTGAGACGAGTCTGTTCTTAAGTTTCTGGAAGCTTTGCTCACACTGTTCAGTCCACAGAAACTTAATTCCTTTCCTTGTCAACTGAGTCATAGGGCCTGCTATTTTAGAGAAACCTTCTATGAATCGCCGATAGTATCCGGCTAATCCAAGAAAACTTCTCACATCTCCAACATTTGCAGGTGTTGGCCAATTCGTTACAGTTTCCACTTTAGAAGGATCAACTTCGATGCCCTTGGCTGTAACAACGTGACCCAAGAAACCTACTCTCTCAAGCCAAATTCACACTTCTTGAATTTGGCATACAATTTTTCTGCTCTCAGTGTTTCCAATACAATCCTCAGATGTTCTTCATGCTGTGTCGAATCTATGGAGTAGATCAGTATGTCATCGATAAAAACAATGACGAATTTATCGAGATACGGATGGAAAACTCTGTTCATCAAATCCATAAATATCGCCGGTGCGTTCGTGAGTCCGAAAGGCATCACTACGAACTCGTAATGTCCATATCGTGTCCTGAACGCTGTCTTTGGTACGTCCATTGGCGAAACCTTTAACTGATGGTAGCCAGATCTCAAGTCGATCTTGGAGAAAACAGCTTTGCCTTTCAACTGATTGAATAAGTCCTCAATTCTGGGGAGAGGATACCTATTCTTTATCGTCAACTTGTTAAGTTCTCGATAATCGATGCACATCCTCATACTTTCATCCTTCTTCTTTACAAACAGGACGGGCGCTCCCCATGGAGATACACTTGGTCTGATGAAACCCTTATCTAGCAATTCCTCCAATTGCACTTTCAGTTCTTGCAATTCCTTTGGCGCCATACGGTACGGAGCCTTGGAAACAGGGGCAGCTCCTGGTACCAAGTCGATGGAAAATTCCACTTGTCTATTCGGCGGAGTACCGGGTAGATCATCTGGAAAAACATCGCCGTACTCACATACTATTGGCACTGATTCCAGGGTAATCTCCTCTACGGGCTTGTCTTGCAAACTAACCAAAAAGCCTTGACAATCGTCCTTGGCTAAAAACTTCTTGGCTTGTAAGGCGGAGATAAGGCGAGGAAGTGACTTGATTCTCGTCCCGTAAAACCTGAATACTTCTTCACCGTCCTTGCGAAAAATGACTTCTTTCTCGTGGCACATAATTGCGGCACGATTGGCACTGAGCCAATCCATACCCAGAATAATATCGAAATCTTTCATTCGAATAATATTCAAGTCTGCCTCCAAAACTTGACCGTCAAAATCTATTTGTACGGCCTTGGCAATCTTATTAGTGTCGATAGTGCTTCCCGACGGCAAACTAACCTCGAGAGTACTACCAGTCTCTACTCCTATCAGGTTCAGTCTTTTTAAGCATGCATCTGATATAAATGAATGTGTGGCTCCCGAGTCTATCAGAACATATACAGGTATCCCAGAAATAGATAGTATACCTGATATCATATTATCATGCTCAATATGGGAAGGAAAATACGGTATGGAAAGCAGTTAAGACATGTACAAGAGTACTAGAGTAGCTAGTATACCTGCAATCACGTCGGAGTCCTCGGCTGCATCCATAGCGAACACCCTTGCCTTCCCCTTCCGGTTCTGATCTGGGTTCATCCTCTGATGAGAACCCTGGGCGGGCTGAGCACGACAGTCCGTTGCATAGTGACCTGACTGGCCACACTTATAGCAGACTCCCTTCCCAAACAGGCATTCCCCTTTGTGCATCCTCTGGCACTTAGGGCAGGGAGAAATGGTATTGGGCATCGGTCTCCCTGTTGGCCCCGGATTGGGCCTCTTGGCGAACAGTTGGTTCCTGTTCTGGTTCTGGTTGCGGCTCGGGCCTTGCCACTTTCTCTTGCCCAGGTTTCTTTGCTCATACTGAGGTCCCTGACCTACCGTCCTCCCACCGGCATAGGCTACTGCTTGAGCCTTCTTTACTACTTCCCGGTAGGTTGGCAGCTCATGTGAACTGACAATTTGTCGGACATCGGAGCGTAGACCTCTCTCAAATCTGCGGGCCTTTTTGAACTCTGTCTCCACCAGATGTGGAGCATAACGTGATAACTCTTCAAACTTCCTTTCATACTCGACTATATCCACATCTCCTTGCACTAGTCGTAGAAATTCGGCCTCCTTATGATCTCGAAGAGCTTGTGGGAAAAACTTGTCCCTGATCTCTTCCTTGAAACCGTCCCAAGTTAGGGCTGCCTGTTGTTCCTCGCTTCTCGTACGGGATGCGGATTCCCACCAGAATCCCGCTCTTCCAATCAACATGAACTCGGCACAAACCACTTTCTTGAATTCCGGGCAGGCTATGTGCTTAAAAATTTTCTCGATGGCCTGGAGCCATTCTTCCACTGCCAGTGGCCCGTTCCCACCGTCGAACGTAGGCGGGCTGTACCTTCTGAATTGTTCGATCACTGGTACAATAGGGTTGGGATTTACCGGCTGCGGAATCTGTCTCATTTCCTGCACCGTTCTGAGCAATTCTCGGATAATGTCGGTCTGAGTGGGTGGTGCCATGTCCTAAATCAATTATGCAAAGTCCAATTATGCGGGGTTATTGTCTTTCTTAGTTAAAATTACGAGGACGTAAAAATTTAAAAATTCTTGTAAATTATGCACAAACTCGTCTTTCTTTCTTTCTTTCTTTCTTTCTAATCCGGATACATTTCTTTCTCTTCTTCTAAATCTCGTAAATCGTAAAACAGGTATCCGAATAAAATAACATTAAACTTCATAAACTTCTTTTACCTTCGGAGTCGGCGGATCGAATGATGGCAGTGGCAACTTTCAGTAATAATAATAATAAGAAAAAATCTCTTTGAAAATTTTCTCTTTTTTTTTTTTTTTTTTTTTTTTGAAAATTTGCCAGTCTACAGAAACGCAGACCGGCTCTGATACCAAGCTGTAGCGCCCCGAGTTCTGTTAACCCGGATTGCCACGTCATCTTCTTTTGCCCTAATTTCAAAATCAATTTTCGCGGAAATAACCTAATTTTGAAATCACATTTGTAATTGAAAACTTTGTCGACAAGTAAAATTCATAGAAATTTAAAATTTAAATATCACATTTTAGAAATAGCGGAAATCGTCAAAATGTTATCAATATTCGATTACAAAAAACTTCAAAGAGATAATAATTTTGATAGCCAAATTTTCTATGCCACCACTGCCGGATCAATCACGATCGCCTCCGAAGTCTGCAAATATTGTTAAAAATAGCAGAGTGAGTATTTCGAAGAAATACTCAGTAGACTCATCGCCGATAATTAATTTACAGAATAATTGAATACACACTTATGCAATATACATTGTGATATCATCTTTGGTTCATTTTCTTGAAAATCATAGGCTCTTTAAAAACATGGGATGTGGGTACTCTTTCTTTCTTGTGCTGATGAGGCACATAAGTTATGCATAACATTCTCTTATCCCATAAGGGATTCTCTTCTTATCCCATAAGGGATTCTCTTCTTTCTCATGCAATTAAGCATATAAGTTATGGCAAGCATAACAATATCATATATCTCATATGATAAATTCTCATCTTATGCAATAAAGCATATAAATCACGTAATTCACATACAGCATGCAATTATAATTTAAACTAATTAATGGTGGCGAGTCTACCTCAATATATCGAGTTTGTGAAAATAGTGCGAGAAGTAGCTTCAATCTCTTAGTGGTCCGTACGTTTCGTCTAGCCAATAGAAAATAAGTTTGAATCAGTATTTCGAACTTTAAAGTTTTAAAGTGTTGAAATTAAGCTTAAGGACTTAATTGAAAATTATTGGAATTGTAATAAATGGCTAAAAATGATAAAATAAAGTTTATGGGCTAAATTGGAATTTATTAAATCTGAAAATAAAACTTTAAGGGCTAAAATAATAACTTTCATAAGTTTAGGGACTAATCTGTAATTATAATAAAGCTGGAAATAAAAGTTAAAAACTGAAATAATAACTTTTAATAGTTTAAGGACTAAACTGTAAATATATAAAAGCTGTAAATAAAATTAAATGGCTGAAATAATAACTTATATAAACTAGGGACTAAATTAAATAACTTTTAAACTGAAAATAAGAAATGACAGGGCTGAAATTAAAACACTTAAACTTAAGGGCTAAAATAAAATAATGTAGGGACTGAAATAAATAAACTAAAAACTTTGGAACTTAAATAAATAAATTTAAAAGTAACAATATATATATATATATATATATATATATATATATATATACACACAAACTAAACTAATCAAAACAAAAACAAAACCTAAAATAAAAATCAAAATCGTCACTCTCTCTCTCTCTCGACCGAGAGGAGAGGCGACGGGGGGGGAAGGTCTCTCCCTCCTCCTTCCTGCCGCCGGCAAGCAGTGGCAGCAGCGCCACCATCGTGGTGGCGCCGGTAAGGGGTGGGGGTTCCAATTGGGGCTTTGGGTGCGTGAAATGGAGGTTCAAATCCGAGATGGAAAACGAGGCTAGGGTTCGGGTTTGTGAGTTTCTTGGCTTGACAGTGGTTTGGAGGATGAGGTAAGTAAGTTTCTGATTTTATTTCTTGGTTTTGGTGGTCGATTGGTGGTGATTTTGGGTGATTGAGGTCTCGGTTTGGGCTTGATTTGGGGGTTCTCATTTCTTGTTTTGGGTTTCGGTCTTTGGGGTGTAGTGGCTGCTTGGTGTTGGGGAGATGGTGGTTCGTGGGTGATGCTCTTGGTGGTGGTTGGGGTTGAGCTTTCTGGGTTGATGGTTTTGGGTGTTTGGTGCAGTCGATGTTTTTGGGTTCGGTTTTGGTGGCTTTGCAGTGGAGGTGCAGTGCATGGTAGTTCGCCATGGTGGTGCTTGGTGGAAGTCACGGTTTTGAGGTTGCTGTGACCTTGCAGTGGAGGTGGTGATAGTGTTTAGGTCGTGAGTTTTGGCAGTGTGTGTGACATGTTGGTGGTGTTGCAGTGAGTTTGAAAATGGTGTTGTTGGTTTGAGCTTGGCAGTGTTGGTCTCGGCTGCAGTGAGTGCAGTGTTGGTGGTGCAGTGACATTGCAGTGGATTGGTGGTCTCGGTTTGGAGGGGTTGCAGTAGACTTGGGTTTGGTGGTGTTGCTGGAGGTTGGTCAGCTGGAAATGTGAGTGTTAGTTGATGGTGAAATGTGAACTGCATTGTTTGCAGCTTGGGGAGCTCACTGTTGATGCTAGAAATGGTTGTTCTAGTATCAATGGTGACCCAAAATGGAGTTGAAAGTGTGAGGGGGAAATGGTGTTGATGCTAGAAATTGATGTTCTAGCATCCACATTAATCTCCAAGAATTGAGGAGAAAGGGAGAGAGCTTACCAAGATGGTGTTGTGTGAGTGTGAGGAGGGAGGGAATGAGTGTCCTCTATGAATAGTGGAAAAATAGGGCACAAATCCCTAGGGAAAACTAATTGGGCCAAAAGGATTGGGCTATAAGAGATTTTCTAGTTGGGTTTGAGTATAATTGGGCTACATGAATATAATATTCGGTTTTGGGCTCATTTAATTGGACTATAATAATTGAATTGGGCTAAATGAAAATTCAAGGTATTGGACCATAAATATTGGACTTTAAATAATTGGACCTTAAAGTATAAAGTATTGGACTTATATTAAATTGAACTTTAAATAATTGGGCTTGAATAATTGGGCTTTCGTAATTGGACTTGAAATTAATAAAAATTGGATTTAAATAAAATAATTCGAAATTGATAATAAAATTATTATTCGGGATCGGATTCGATCGAATACATTTGAATTCAATATAATAACGGATAGACGAACGCGCTTCTCTAAAAATTAGGGTTAACGTTCTAGCGACACGTTTTTCGAGAAAACTAATTTAAAATAATTAAAAGTTCGCGGTCGCTACATATCGTGACGTGGAAACTTAGAGGAAATAAACTTCGTCCTTGTACTTGGTTGGTTTACTATTCTTTGGACTTTGGAGATTTATTACCCTAAATAGAAAATGAAACTGAGAGAAAAATAAATGATCTTTAAAAGTGTCATTCATTTGTTGTAAATATTAATTCGTAATGGAACTGTCAAACATGAGAACTAGCTAATATTTTCGACTATTAGCTAACTATATATTGACTTTCGACTTGTCTCTTTTCATGGTAGTAGTTTTAGGATCCATTATCCATAAATAAATATTTTTTCTCTATAATTTTCTAAATTAAAACATATTAGTTGAAGTTTTTAATTTCAAATGTCATCATTCTCATCCAATGTTACCATCCATTTTCAGAATCATATTTGAGAACATAACCGATAATTACTTTTTAACACCCAAAAAAATAGGTGGGGTGGGGGGTCTGGGTCCCCCCAGGACCCCCCTGCCTCCGCCCCTGTCTACATCTATCAATAACCAAATATTACACTACATGAATAAACATGAATTCTAGCACAGAAAGATATAAAAGGAGCAAAAAAACCATAAAAAGAATACCAGAAGCCCGCCAAGAAAGCCGCCGAATATAATCCTATTCCAACCATCAAAGTAAGAATGAATAGAAAAACTGGCCTTGGCAGCAAGTCCTACTGAAGTGATTGCCATAACAAGGATATAGAATAAAAATCCTATCAAGCTAGTAAATCCCAGAATTCCAGCAATTACTCATCCAACAATAGACATAAACGTGTGGCTGAACAAATGAAAAGACACGGTTTTAGCAGCATAAATAAAAAATTTCACAGTTGTAGAAAAAGTGTGAAAATTGGAAACAGCAGTGACCAGATGATGGAACCAAAAAAAGAAAAAAAAAAAACATGTAGACAGCATCGAATTTAAGGCTGTTGATATTTGTAGCGTTGGATGGCACGATATAACTTCAATTAACAAGCTTATCATTTGAAGTTCATAAATGAGCAAAAGTAATCTATAGAAACAAAAACATATAAGTAAAACCCATATCATCAGAATTATCACACATGCTCAAGGATCATATTTGTCTAGACATTGAGCAACTACTACTTATTGTTCCATTCTCTCTCTCTTCCAAACTCATATATATATCCCCTTTACCTTAAAAGAGAGGATGCTGATATTACTATTCACCTCGTGACCGCATTTCACACCTAAACCCGTTTCGTTGATTTTACTATTCACCTGGTGGCATATATTTCACACGTGAACCGGTTTGTTGAATTTCATATTATATTTATTTAAAATTTATGCAAATAGTTAATTCGTCTACTTTACTTCCTGCAGTTCTGTCATACGGATGATTTCTTTAATAATTAATTGAATATGTCAGTACAAATTATTTATTATACGAAATTCAGTAATTAGATTTTCATATATTTTTTATTTTATTTATTAATAAATCATATTGTATCCAGGATTGATTTCTCTCAAATTATTTATTTTATTTGTTCAAATCATATTTTATTCAAGATTTGATTAGCTACCATATTAAGAAATGAAATATATTGTATTCAGGATTTATTCCTTTACTAGAAAATTAAAATAATTGCTTGCTAAAAAGACATTCGTATTGTATTTACTTTTAACAAATAGTATATCGACATTCGTATTGTATTTACTTTTAACAAATAGTATATCAAATAGTATAGCGTCGTGATTTTTATAAATCCCCTTTACCTTAAAAGAGAGGATCCTGATTTCACTGTTCATCTCGTGACCTCTCTTTCACATTCGAACTGGTTTTGTACTGTTCGTTCAATAGATTTTGTTGACCAAGACAATCAATACGGCCGACTGCATTTTATTTTATTTTATGTAAATATCAATTGGATTTGTCCTTTTTTTATGTTGTCATTTTGCACCAATTAGTTTACTGTTCATCTGATCGATTTTGTTGACTGTTCAACACCAATCAATACGGGCCCACTGCATTGAATGTAAATATATCAATTGGCTATCATTTTTCCCCCTTCACTTTAAAAGATAGGATCCTAAGTTTACTGTTCATCTCGTGCCCTTTCACACATGAACCGATTATGTCCAATTTGATAGATTTCACACATGAACTATTATATAATTATTACCTTTTTATATATTAACACACCGATTATGTAATGTATAAAGTAAATTTGTTTTTTATTTTAAATAAAAACGAAAGATTTAAATATTGAGAATATATATCTTTAAAAAATATGCTAAAGCAATTATCGTACGGGACAATATTTTTTTTTTTTGGTAATTGCAAATGAAGCATAAAATAGGGAAAATATGTACTATTAAAATTAAAATTGTCTGGCATATTAATTTTGCTACAATGATTTTTAATATTTTCATTAATTGAATTGATTTGATTTTCCAAAAAAAAAAAAAATAATAATAATAATAAATTTTTGGATATTACTCCCCGTGCATGCACGGGGAAAAGGTAAGTCCCCGTGCGCGCACGGGGAAACCCAAACTCCCCGTGCACGCACGGGGAGTCACATATATTCCAAAAAAAATTTCTTTCCTTTTTTTAATACAAGTCAGACTTAATCCAATGAATGAAAATATTAATATAACACGTAAATACATTATACAAATTTTACATGTATATTTATTTAGCACATAGTATATAAATTTCACAAATCATTTTAACAAGATTGCTAGACAGTTTTCATTAACTTCATTAGCGTAGAATTTTTTATAATGTAATAAAGTAAATTTGTTTTTAATTTTAAATAAAAACGAAATATTTAAATATTGAGAATATATAGGTTTAAAAATATGCTAAATAATATATACTTAGCAATTATTATACTGGACAATATATATATATTTTTTTGGTAATTATAAATGAAGCATAAAATAAGAAAAATATGTACTATTTAAATTAAAATTGTCTGGCATATTAATTTTGCTACAATAATTTTTAATATTTTCATTCATTGATTTGATTTGATTTTCCAAAAAAAAAAAAAATTAATAAATTTTTGGATATTACTCCCCGTGCATGCACGGGGAAAAGGTAAGTCCCCGTGCGCGCACGGGGAGAACCAAACTCCCCATTCTTGACGTATTTTTTTTCCTAATTTATCCTCCCTTTTATAAGAAATTTCCTGAAAAAGGCGGAAAAATGATATTCTTCCGGCCTCAATTGTTGACTTTGACGTTCATATGACAAAAAAAAAAAAAAATTATTAACTGTAGCGGTGAAACATGTAGGCGCCTTTTGCCTATCACATTAACCGTAGGCGGTCAAAAATGTAGGTGCCTTTTGTATAGTTTCAATAACTTTTTTTGTAGTCGGTTAATTTTTGTAGTCGGCCAAAGAGATTAGTCTATATATATGAGAGAACTAATGAAGAAAAATTTGTTCCATCATCGAGAATTTCTTAACCTTTATTGCTGTTTACTGTAAGTCTATCGAAAAATTTATTTTAGTTTCTATTATCATATTAGATATATATTTTGCATGTTTAGTATTTCATTAAATAAAAATACAATTGTGTTCCATGTTTAAGATTTTTGTAAGTAGTTAGGTATAGTTAATTTTTTTTTTTTTATGTTTAGTATGTAAATACCATTATGTTGATCTACAAATCTTGAAAATATTTATTTTACTCTATTATATTTTTCAGCTTTTACGACTAAATTTTGAAGCTTTGATATTGCAGCAGAACATAAACTTTTACTGTAAGTATTTATATATGTAAAAATTATTTTTGTTTATATTATTATTACTTTTGCATATTTAGTATTTCTTTAAATAAATATAATTGTGTTCCATGTATAAGATTTTTTAAGTAGTTAGGTATAGTTAATATTGTTTGTGTGGATTTAGTATTTCTCTATGTTTCACAATAAATTTTGAAGCATATTAGGTTAACTTAATAAGTTGTAAACATATCATTTTAGTATTATAACTGGGGTGGGTATCTTCCATTACAGTTGAAGAGTTGTGCGGAAATATTAAATTTTTACTAATTATAAATTACAATAATTAATAATACTTACATAAAATTATACCTGAATTTATGTAGATAAAAAAAATCGTTGAAAACCTGACTAGGAAAGACTATATTAAAAAAAATAAAATATATATATATATATATATATATATATATATTTTACTCTCCCCGTGCGCGCACGGGGAGACCCATTCTCCCCGTGTGCGCACGGGGAGTTTGAATCTCCCCGTGCGCGCACGGGTAGATAAATTTTTTTTTTTTTTTTTTTAAATTATAGAAGAGGGATATAAAATGTAATTGAAAATATTAATTAAACCCGTGCCTTTTTTTTTTTTTTCTAATTTCTAACAGTTCAACTTAATTACATTTTACACAAATTATAAATATAAATTCATTTATTAATAATTTAACTCAAAATAATTAGAAAATATTCGATGTTAAAAAAGAAAAAAAAAAAAAAAATCGATCTCCCCGTACCAGCACGGGGAGAATCGCATCTCCCCGTGCTAGACCGGGGAAATGCGTCTCCCCGTGGCGTATTTCCCATTTTGCCCCTTAATTTGACTGATCAGTTAGGCAGCCATGTTGTGTTGAAAAAATGGCAATATGGATATTTCACTCATTTTTCACACAGTGGATCGGGTTCTTCTTCTTCTTCTATGTTCTATGTTCTTCATCAGTCTTCTAAAGTACGCTACATTTCTCCGCGTCTTCTTCTTCTTCTTCTCTCCACGCACCGTGCAGTCGGGTTCTTTTTCTTCTCTCCGAGCTCTCCTCTTCTCGTTTTCTTGCTTTTTGATGAGTTCCTTTTTCGAACAAAGCAAACCAAAATCCTCTTTCCCTTAACCATATTTACCATTTTCCTTTCTTCATGGTGGATACAAATTCTAAACAATCTGAGGTAACTGAGAGATATACATATAAGTATAATTTCTGCTTCAATTTTTTCATCAGCCCGCTCAAATTGCGTGGAATCAGCTCGCACGAGTTTAAACGGTGTCGTGAAGGCCTCCATTGCCTTGCTACAGAATAGGGCTGATGTCACTTTTAACCCTGCCTTAGTCAAGGTCTGCTCAATTCTTCTTCTCTGTTTTGTTAATATCATTGTGTAATCTATGTGAATAATTTTTTGAACTATATTAAGAGTAAGTGAAGTAATGGGTTAGTGATAATTTCAATTTTAGTGGGTTCTATGTTGGTGACAGTGATTTGAACTTTTTTTATACTTTTTATTTGAAATTATGATATGGGATTTCTATTAATAGTGATTCCCTATCATGATTTTTGTGTTTTATGGTGAATGTTTATGGTTCCTGAGTTTATATATTCTTTTTCCTTTTTTGATGTTTTGAAGCTCCTTTTTTGATGTACCCAAGCCGGGTTCTACATCCTAAATTTGTGGTGGTGTTATACCACAAGATTTAGGAAAATAGTTGCAAGTGTATGGTTATTGAACTGGTTTACGGATGGAAACTGACCACTAACAATGAAAAATATAGTTTTGTAAATCTGACTGCGCTTGATGCTTAAGCTTGAGCTTCCAATGTTGAGGCGAAAGAGATTTTTGTTGATGTTATGTTTTAGGTTATTATTTCCTGGCATTTGGGCGGAGTAATTCTTTTTAAACAAATCAAGAAACACTAAAAAATATATATTTTTCTTCCGGAAATGATTTTCATTCTTCAATTTTCACTGATCAGACTACTCATTACAACTTACGCGTAATTAATGAAATGCAATAGGTGGAATTAGGCGATAAACCCTGTAGTCTTCCCCAAAAACCATCAGTGAGGTTGTTTGCCTTGATTTTCTGCCATATGGTAAATGACTGAATTTTACATATGTTTATGTTAGATATGCGGAACTTGCAAGAAAACATAGAAGGAAGGAAAATCAATGGCTCAATCCTAGCCCCAGAGCTCAACTCCACCTCCTCTCTTCTTTTTCTTCTTCTTCTTTATGGAAACACCACAAAAATCTCAACTTCCTTTCAATTTCACCCTTGGAACTTCCCTTATTCTGTCAAAATCCCGACCATTCCTCTTATTCCTTCCCTCACACCCTCAAACTCCCCATCCTTCGTAATGCTGCCCCTCTTCTTTTACCCCCTTTATTCGACTCTGCGAATGATAACTACGTGGAATCCCACCAAAATTTATCAAATTTGCAGTACTCATCAGAGATCTAATAGATCTATGTCTTTAGGAGGTGAGCGTTTTCTTTTCTTGTTTTTACCATCTTTATGTAGTTATTTTGATGTTTAGGTGGATTTGAGGAAAATATTCTGCAGCTTGAAGATTCAAATCCTTATCCTTTCCTTACCTCTATAAAAGAGAGGATGGAGATTTTTACTGTTCATTTTTGGGGCCTTTTCACACTAGACTGGTTTCAAACCGGTTTCATAATATATCTGACAAACATAAATATCTCTGAAAACTGAAAAGTATAGTGGCACAATTGGATAGCTTCGGATAGGCTTCATAAACGAGTTTCCATTGAATTTCTCAGACTATTCACTCTCTTCTCACAATTGGGGGCAAGATAAGTCCAGATTATGGATTTTTTTTTTTTATGAATTTCTCAATTTTAGGTTTTTATTTTATGAATTATGAAAAACAGTGTGAATTGTATTAATTTTTCACTCTGCCTCGTTCTTTCTTATCCTCTTTATGCTCATACGATGAAATCAACTGGGATTGTTTGAATTTCGACGTTTTCGCATTTTTTTTAATTGTGTTAATTCATCTTGATGTAGTGGTTTGGAGATTTTCCTTTTAGTTTATTTTCGAAATCCCTTTTGAGTTTTTGATGTGGGTTTAATTCAGTTTTGTTGATTTATTATGGTGTTCTTAATCTTGATTGAATGAAATGGATTTTTGATCTTTTTTTATTTTATTTAGTGATCTGATTGGTGTCAAAATATTATGGCTTTTGGAAAGTATAGCTTATTGTGATTTATTGTAGATACCAAGGCAGAAACTTGTGAAGACGACACGCTAATATTGGAACGGAGGCTTGCTGCATCTGCTGTTGAAATTGAAATACAGGTATTCAACTACTGTCAATTATTCAGATTTTGTTTCACAAGAAATACATTTTTAGGTTATACCTTTGACCAAGAACCTCTTCCGGTGGATAAAGCAGAGAATGAAATGCTTTCCATAAACTGGTGAGAGAAATTCAAGCTGACCGGATTGCTATTCCATTTGCCTGGCAGATGGAGGGGGCAGGTACTCTCTCTTTAGTTGTTACTTGTCGCATATGCATTTATAACGTGCACAAAATATTGAATTTTAGATTTTTATGGGTTTAGAAGAGTCAATGAAATAAGGTAAAAAAAGATTTAGAGTAGTTGTTTACACGCACGGATGAATATTTATTCTTCTGTATTTACTTCCTTTGATGATCTGTTTACGAAACTTCACCATAAATTCTTCAATACACGTCCCCTTTTTTTCAGCATGTTGATGGTACTTGAATGAATATGGTCGACTTAATTCTTTATGGGTTTAAATGATTATCAAACGTGAGGATATGGAGTGCATAATCAGGAACCAAGATTAACTATGAAATAAAATAAAATTTGGAAACTTGGAAGAATAACCTCTACGCTATTAATCAAGTTATGCATGATTTAAAAGCCAGGTCAAATATTTTTCTTGTCAACAGTTAGCTTTAGATAATAACACCATTTGGAGGGACATATTAATGCACAAGTTATTACCTTTTTTTTTAAATTCTCAACCACGATTCCAGAGAAAAACTTAGGCTACTAGGTGGCTAGAATAGCATGATGCCAGTAAACAATGACTAGAATAAATTTATGTTCTTGCTGAAAAGAAATCTAAATTTTCACAGCATGTAAGATCAAAAAGTATTTCAGTTTACCAAATATTGGGACCAAGTAGACAAACCATCTGTCTCTTCCAGAATTAGTACATGAACATGGTTCTTAGGGAATTCCCTCATCTTCTTGTGATTGGAGTGTATAAAACAGTGGGAACAGTTGAGGAACGAGCAATGAGGAATCCTAATCAATGATGTAAAGATTTGTTGAATTTGCTTCGATGTCTAGAACTGCACATATTTGTTAAATGTTACGGAAGAGTTGAAGCCTTTAATTCTGTGTAGTCCGAATCACACACATTAATACATGTACATCTGGGAATCACACATTAATACATGTACATCAGATAGCTAACGACCTCCTCCAAAGGTACTGTACTATTTCTGTTGAAATAGTCGAACATGTCATTGATTCCAACACTGATGAAGAACAATGCTTTTGAGAGCGTTGCTTCTGTTGATGCTTGGCCTATAACTTTAGTGAGATTATTGTGCAATGCTGCAAATTAAACGCTCTGGTCCGACAATGGCACAATATTGTGTCGGCGATGTAATTTTACAACTGAAGAAATTGTCAGAGTTAGCTTGGAGCAAATGTTTGAAGCCATTGTATTAGTAATAATTCAAAGGGTTCCTTTTTCATATCAGAGAAAATAATGATGTTCAGAGAATAGGTCTGGGGACTTGCCAATTTAGTTCAGGAAGGCCACAGAAAGCATCGAAGAGGTATGTAATTGTATGCCTTACTATTCACTAATTGATCATTACTCTATCCAATGTTGTTATTTTATAACCCCTGTTTGACAGCATTGCTACCCCGTGAGTATCTACAAATATTCTTAAATGCAACTTCTACTGGCACGCGTGAGCTAACTTTCCTCGAAATGGAATCTAAATGTCTCATATCTGATATATCAGATTTCAAGAAATTGATTTGAGCATGCAAGTGGCATTTTTGTAGCCTGTTTTTTTTTTCATTTCAACACATCACAATGTATGATAAGTAAAGATAGCAGATCCATTTTTGTTCGAATTGATTGGGAAGTGCATTTTTTTGGTACTTTTTATATCGTCTAAACCCTCCACCTTTAGTTATTGTTTTCTTATTTTCATGATAATCTAAACTTCTTTTTTTTGTTCGGCTTAAACCGTCACTGGTTATATTTTTCGACTTGGTTTATTCTTGATTGTATACTGAGATGTCACAATTACAGGAGGTTTTCAATCTCACTTCTATGCTACATAGGAAATCTTAAATTACATGATTTTACTATTGGTCTGAGAAAGAGCTATTTCCTTTCAATTTTCCCTTTTCAAGTCATGCATGATTTTCAGTTTTAAAGAACCTAACATATATAATTAGCCTTAATTCAAAACTATTCATTTTTGTTACCCTCGTTTTCACACCAATTTGGTTTGACAAACTGGTTTAACACTGTTTACAAAATTATCTTCTAACTTTTTGCTTTTGCTTTCTTGTAATCGATCGCCTCTTTCTCCTCTACAAGAGACGAAAAAAACCCTTGAACTTCCGGTCTACAATCTCCTCCTTTTCGTTCCCAAAAAACGCATTCACCATCATTGTCTTCATCGGCTATGCCACCTAAACACTGCCATCGGATTTATTTATCTTTCTTCTCCAGCACACCAAACGAAAGCAAAAAAAATAAAAAAATCTTGAACTTCCGATGAACTTGTGATATGAGTGAATAAATGGACCGTAGAAGGTTTATATGGAAATAAATTCTTTCATAATGTTAAGATTGAACTAGGAGAACCATCATCAATAGCATAGTGTCGTAGCATGTGCTTGAATTCTTGATTGACAACAAAAACTCGCAATTCTTAATTGAACCATCATTGACTTTTAATAGTACCACGAGAGCTTATAACGAGTCACCGTATCACAACTTTTCAAACGATTATATGTTTTAATGAATAATGCTATATGTACATCATTCCTTACCACTTGGATGACATTCTCTTCTACGTGTAAGAAATTTGTGCAGTAATGTGATGGATGAGTTTAAATTTAAGAGTGCAGATATTGCTTCGTGGAAGAGTATAAAAGATGGTGTAAGGGAGAGAGTTTAAAATTAAGAGTGTAGATATTGCCACGTGGAAGAGTATAGAGGACGGTGTAAGAGAGAGTGTACGTGTAGTGTGATTGATGTTTTAATATGGTTTTCACTATTGGCTATCTCAAAATTTAGTGCTAATGAGATGCAAATTGTACTTTCTACTATTTCGTGCATCATGATATTTTTATTGGTATCTATCTTTGCCTTTTGCATCGTTTTGTGGAAATGTTTAAAACTCTTTAGTGTTTGGGCCATTCCAGGAAATCGTGTTCAGACTATAAAATGAAGTCTAGGATATAAGCAATTCAAGAAATGAGTTTTGATTCCCTTAGAGATGTTCTCATATAGACGTCGTAATTTTTTCATTTGAAAAAAGCGACATTTATTATTGTACATCAATTTGGATTGGTAAATTGTAACTTTCTCAGCAAGATTTTCTTGATTTGGTTTCAGGGTTTTGAATTTTTTTTATTTGGAATTTATACTATTTATGATTGAAGGATTGCTAAAGCTCTTCTACTTTCGTCTCTTCCCATTTCCGAACTCTATTGAATTTGTTGTGGCAGGGTATCCACTGTGTATGCATTGCTTCAAGACATTCACATGACTACATGGATTTTAGAGGTGTAGGGTACAAAAACCATGTTAAGAGTTTTGAAATTCATTCTGTGCGATCAATGCAGGTAAGTAGTCATTTCAATTTGCCTCCAGGAAGAATTTTTTTCTAATGATGCTATGCATGCGCGAATGAGAATATTACTTTTTTGTAGATCATGTATTTCTTTCTGTATTTCACGCATTAATTCTTATAAAGTCGTACAATTTAGTTGAAAGTTATTTTGGTTGGTTATTAGATGGTCTTCTAAGTTTTTGTTTTTGTACGTCTCTCTTTTTCTTACATCTCTACAAAATTGTAGAGGCTTCCTTGTGCAGATTGAACTAAAAGTACAAACTGTTTAAACAAGGCTCCAAATGTTCCTCTTGGAGATGTTTTCAAGTCAAGACTCAAGCAATTGTCGTTGATGAATAGGCCGAAGAGGAAGGCTTTGATGATTGGTTTATCATTACAGTTTCTTTTGTTATTTTCTCCGATGAAAATGTTTCAGGAAAATATTTAAGCTCCTGCTTCTATTATTAGGTGATTGTTGATTTCTTCCCCAACAAAGAACTCGAAGACATAAAAGAGATGTTTGTTAAGATAGGCACTGACAATGATTGTATTACAAAATTTCTATTCACAGTTAGCAAAGTCTGAAGTACAAATGCTTATTGAAGTTGTGAGTCTACAACCCGCCTCACACTTTTGAGACATACGAATACTTGTTTTTATTTACAATAATTTTTTTTTTCATTTTTTGGTTTAATCGACAATAGAGCATTCCAATGATGTGAGCTTGAGGGTTCACAAATGAACGCAAGATGGAAGAATCAGTTATGATGAATTTGTTGCTACAATGAAAATGGGTACAGACTAGAGAAGGCTTCTCGGTATTACTCGAGGGAGATTCAATAGTCCAAGCATAAATTTCATTGAAAAATGGTTCCATTAACCTGTGTGAGTGAATATATACTCATTTATATATACTCATTTATGAGTGTAAAGTCTCGGCATTCCTTATATTATATGGGGTTCCATCGAGACGAGTAGATCTGATTAGCTTCTTCAAATTGTTTAGTTAGTAAAAATAGTCTTGTATGCAATGAATATGCCACGCACGATCTTAGCCTCAATTATTTTTTGGGTAATTCTTAATTTTGGGTAAGCCAATAGAAGAAATAGTGCTATTTTATGCATTGAATGTTTAAAAAAGAGTCGCCAAAGAAAAAAGGAGGTATAAATCTATTTTGCAGGCATGCTAATATTTTCTTAAAAATGACAAAGCCCATGCATAGCATGGGCAGATGACTAGTATATATAGAATTATGTTAAACAAGTAATATTTGATAAATGGTAATCTTCGTCAATCTCTATCGATCTCAATGACACCAATCATATCTCATCATATCATGTGTATATAAACAATTATATACATGTAGCACAACCGGTTTATCTCCTCTTTTTATGTTGGGGGCTTTATTTAAATCAATTCTCTTTAACATTTACAAGAAATAGAAGACTATAAATTCTTGGTTTTCAAATATTTATTCGTATTTCTATGACAGCAATACATTGTATAAGATGTACAGAAACAACATAGAACAGCAACCACTACATATACTAAGATAACTGTTGTGATTTTCCATGCGAATTGCGAGCCGAAAGACTTTATGCTGCAACCAGCCTCTGAATATCCTTCTGAAATAGGATGACAGTACAAAATTACTAGAGCAGAATGAATGGAACTCTGGTGAATGGATTTGAAGAGAAGAAAAAACAATGAAATCGGAAAGGTGAAGTAGAGAGTGAAAAACAGAAAATCAGTATAAATTTACATTTATCCTCACCAGTAGCTATTGTACAAAAGTAGAACAATTCAGAAATAAATTCAAGATTTTGTTGCCTAAACTAGTGGCTCGAAATGCCGAGCCCAAGATGCCAAGTAACCTCTCAAACAACTTTTACCTAATAACGAGAATGGGAGAGGAAGTGGTATTCCGAAGTCGATGAGTCCCCCCTTTCCCTAACTCCTCTTAATATGAACCTTTCTGACTTGGCATGGGCAATCGCCCAGCGAGAAAGCATTCAAGAGGATTCTAGTTTTTTTCCTAGACAATCAATTAAGGTAATTAATTTTTTGACCAGTATTCATCAAGGGCCTTTAGTGCATGTTTGGCAAAGCTTAAATTATACTCCCTTCGTCCCACAAAAAGTCATTTTTCATTTGTCCCAAATTATAGGCTACTTCCTTGTTGAGAGCTATGATGCTCGGGCTTGGTTACGAGTACGTATCAAGTGTTAGATCTTTTATATTTTAAAATTTAGGATATGAGAACATGGCTAAAAGGAGTCCAAATTTCGGATACGAATACATGAACAAGCTAATAGACTTTTGAGTGAATGTATTTCCCATAGGTATTTTTTACATTATATAGGAATAAGTACAATATAAATATTGTAAGTATAATTATCGCCCCGTTTGATCTACATTATTATATCATTAAAATAAGAAATATGACCGTTATCCATCACATTAACATTTAAATTTAAATTTTTTATCTCTTGTGTTGGCGCCAATAACGGCTATATTTTTCATTCTCATTCTACAATAATTTGGCTTAAACGGGGGCTATAACCTAAATACAAATATATACAGAATTATGTTAAACGGACAATATTTGAAAAGTCGTAATCTTTGTCAATCTCTGTCGATTTCATTGACAGGTACATCTTTCAAAATTAATTTTTTCTTTAATTTTTTTTTTATTCATAGATACCAAGAAAGATATTTTTAATTATTTTTAGATTAATTATTTTCTCAACGGTACCAAAGATTTGGGTTCTTTTTATAATACTGGGCCTCCTATCTTGAGCCCATTTCATTTACCAATGTCCAAACAGTACTTGGGGGAACTTGACCCTAATCCTCTACTACAAGTTATTTCTATCTTAGTGGGTCTCCACATCTTGAGCCTATTTCTTTAACCTGAACCTAATCCTCTATTAAAACCCTATTCCTCTCTTCCCTCAACTCATTGCATCACTCCCTCGCCGTTTTTTTCCCATCAAACACAGAGAAGCCGAAATGGGTCATGTAATCCAAGCACAGCGTAAGGGAGCAGAATGTGTATTGCACCCATCATCGCAATGGTCAGTCTCGATTCCGTTCCACACCGCAAACAAGCACGCGACTCATTTTTTTTCGTGGCGCCACTGCAGTTAGACTTCTTGCTGTGTTCGCCCTATATTCCATACCCGTACCCGTGTCGTGTCAGGTCGACCAGGGTACTCTAGCCGAAATGGAGAGTCCGAGCATCACAAGTTGAGAGTATAGTTGATTTCTTAGTTTTTTAATATATTCATATTTAATGTTACTTGTTATCAACAAATATGAAGAACTTTCATTTAAACCATTATTTAGAGTAGGGGTACATCAGAAAAAATGTAAGTAAAATTTATATTTTCACTACATTAATTGTATTTTTTTAATCAGTGTGAAAATGGAGGCAAAACTATCTTCATGGGACGGATGGAATACATACTTTTTACCTACAGATTTCGTAGAACCAACAATTATTGCCCACTTATTATTAATGTGTAGGATCCATAACTTATAATCAATTTGTCTTTTGATTAGAGTAGGATCACTAGAGACCATAGCATAAAGTTCTATGTATTTTCCATCGCGCTTTCATAGAGAATGCACCCCTTCATATTAATTTTTTATAAAATGTTTGCCAGTTCTAAGTCAACAGTCCTCTAGTGAAGGAGGAGACCCATGAGCAAAGCTTCCATTTAAGTTCAAAAACGCGTCTATTTTCTTCAGTTATAGTTCAAGCAAATACAAATAAGTGGTCCATGGCAAAAGAAGACGAAACGGAGAAAACCTCTAAACAGGTCTGTTTAAGAAAATTATTCAATAAAGCCTTAGGCCCTGTTTGATCTACATTATTATCTCATTAAAATGAAAAATATGACCGTTATCGATCACATCAACATTTAAATTTAAATTTTCTCTCTTGTGTGGGCCCCAATAACGGCTATATTTTTCATTCTCATTCTACAATAATTTGGCTCAAACATGGACTTAATGTTTAGGTCACAGCATTCTAAGTGCGTCTTCATCAAGAAAAATTACCAACATTCCGCAAAAAGAGAGAAAAAAAAGAAAGAGAAAAAGTTTAAAAGGGCGGGGCTTTCTTTGAAAAAAAAAATGTATATATTTGGCAGCACAAGAAAAAAAATTTACCTCTATTTGAAAAGGCGATGTTGTTGGTGGGTATCTCTCCACCACTTTACCATTTTTATCCACTAGGAATTTCTCAAAATTCCATTTAATCAAATCACCTAGAAATCCTCCAGCACTTGACTTCAGGAACTGATAAACTGGTGCTGTACTGGGTCCATTCACATCAACCTGTTTTGGCTTGAATATTAGTCTTCGTTTCGTAAAAAAATTGTTAAAACGGTGCACAAAAGAGAACAATCAGAAAAACCTTGTCGAAGATTGGGAACTCTGCTTTAAATCTTGTGCATGCAAACTGCTTAATTTCTGGATTTGATCCTGGCTCTTGGCCACCAAACTGATTACAGGGAAAAGCTAGAATTTCAAATCCTGCAAATGGTGGAAAAAGGAGATGAAGAATGCTAAAGTCAGTCCTAACATTTAATCGTATACACGTGTAATTCTGCCTATCAAAAGAGAATGAAAAATAAATAAAGGCTGGCCGACCAAATTAATACCAATGTGAACATACTTGTAAACCACTTCTTGTTTCCATTATAAATTACTGTTCTTTTTAATGTTTGCCGTTGGCCATCATAGTTCAATATAACCAAAATTTACGGGTATGTAGAAAAAGAAGGTAAACACCGAAAGTTTCAATAAATAACCCTTGCTTATTATAGTTCTTGTAAAATACTTGTCGATATAAAAATAAAATAAACACCCTCCAACCTTCCTGCATCTGATGGTGTCAAGCATGTTCTATTTTCTTGAGTCCATGCAGAAAAAGACAAACGGGAAAAAAAAGATATTCTAAAAGGCCAATTAGATGAGAACTTATCATGAACGAAGAAGAAAAAGTGGTGCTAAAATAAAAGAGAACAAAACCAACCCAATCCGTTGGCATGGAACTTAATTTAATTCCAACTTTAGGATAAGTGTTTTAGAATGTAAGAAAAAATGGTATATTTGGCCAGTTGGCCTTTGGTGGAGCGTTCGACATGACAATTTTGCTCTAAACATGACCAATTAACATCCCAAAGTCTCGGCAACCCACAATATTAGTATGCAACAAACAACTATAAAAGTTTATGAGCCCTAAATCAAGTAATCTCACCTTGAGTTTTGTACTTCTCATAAAGATGAGAAAGCTCTGCATAGTTTGATGATGTTAAACCACTATATCAAGAATAAAACAATCATGTCAACCACCAAGCATTTTATGATATAAAATGTACTCTTAGGAACAAGATCCAGACTCTACAAGCACCTAATATAACATGTTGATACCCATAGTTACTCAAGTCATATACACGAGTGGCATATAAATATAAGTCTAAAGTTGGTTCGTTTGGCTGGGCCTGCATGCACTCAGTACAGACATGTCCCGGCACAGCCCTCTCTGTGTTTCCCCATGGATTGTTCCAGACCAGCATCAGTAGGCCCATTACCACATTGGCCTTATCTAATGGGCAACTGGTATATTAATGTGTAATTCCAAAATCAACAAAATAATTATCTTTACTCTAATTTATATTTATCTAATTTTAGTTCAACTAATTTCCTTAGTATAAAAATTTTCTAATAAATAAATCAGTGGACTAGAAAAATACAGATTAATTTGAATGAAATCGATCTCTTAAACCATAATCCTGATTAAGATGGCCTTGCATGAAACAGCATACAGTTTGGGCTTGTGGCAGTGCCGTGCCATGAACAATATTCACGTGTCTGGCCTGGCAGCACAGGCCCAATGCAAAGCCAGTTTAGGTTGAAGTAAAGTGGGTCATTTCTAACTGTTATGGCCCACTTTACACCTCTACATATAGATCGTGGCAGAGAGTTTACCATTTTGAAGCAACATTCACAATTAGGAGATTCTTTCCCTTAAATTTGCTCAGGGAGACGTCCTTCCCATCAATATCCTGTTTCCACGAATTACATTGTGTCAACGCCAAGATATATACAACCAAAGAGTAGTCAATGGACCCGCTTAAATCAAGAAGAATGCAATATATAATAGAGAGTAAGATCAAATCAAAAGCTTCCTACTATTAAATTTTCAATATGCTATTTTATTTACATCAGAGGCATTTGTGAATTCATCATCAACGCAACACAAGAAACATAAAGCTTGATTCTATCAAAATCAAGAACAAAAACAATTAGACACTATGAACTAATCTGTTCAATAATAAGCAATTTTCATTGATTTAACACGACTTTCTAGGAAGGAAGTTCATACTGCAAAGCACAGTTCTTGAGATTGCCCAAGTTCCACCTTATGCCGAAATGATTGGATACCTTATTTTGATTGCTTGAGGTAAAAAGTAAAAAAAAAAAAATCTTAAATATTTCAGACATTCATTTCCACAAAAAAGAATTAAAAAGTTCATATTTATTAGCAATTTACTCATTTATTCAACTTAAAATTAAAACTTAGGTAGAACGACAATTAAAGTTAATACACAATCATCAAATGAACAATTGAACTAATACCCAGAAAATTAATCAGAATCCTGCAGTTAAGCAAAACCTATCAATAAAACCGTAGGAAATTTTTTACCTTTACAGTGAAGTCATGAATAGACTTCTCAGTGGCAGCTCTGGCATAAACCATAGGAAACGATCGAGATTTGGAGGCAAACCCAGAAACATTTGAGGATTGAATTGAGAACCCATGTTGAAAAAATGCGGAGTTGGAGGACCCAAATTTGGATGAAGCCTTTAGAATAGGCATAAAAGAAGAATCTGTGCTTGACTGCAGTTTGGCTTGTGGCAAAACATGTAATGGTGCTGAGAAAACTGAAGAAAAAGCCATGGAAGCCATTGTTGAATACTGCGTAAATGGATTTACGATTTGGAAAACTCTTGTGCTGTGTGCGCAGATTACATGGACGATGAGTCCTGGTTTTTTGGGTTGGATGCCTGGAAGGTAATGGAACACGTGGTTTCCTAAACCCCACCTATTACTCATTTTATCAATTTCGCTCGGGATATATGCGGTCCGATTTTTCGGATTTTTGACAAATTTTCAAATCAAATCGTTTAAATTGATTTGAGAAAAATTCAAACCTAAACCAAACTATTTTGAACGGCTTGAAAAAAACTCAAATCTAAACCTAACGATTTGGTCCGATTTTAAACCGTCGATTTCACCGTATATTTTTTTGTCTGTCTACTTTTATGACATTAATTCATTGAATTCAATATATATTTATATCTTACTAGCAATAAATCTAAAACAAACTAAATATATCTACTACAAATTTAAATATCAACTGAATCAAAGTGAAATCACGATAAACTAAAATATAGTTTTTTATTTGTCATTTTAGACTAAAACGTTACGATAACATTACAATACAAGTCTACTAAACTAAATATAAAGTCCAAAAAATATAATGATGTTCAACAAGATCATCATATCTGAAAAACAAAACTACTGATTAGACAGAAAGAGTAACTAACCATAATAATAAATCAAGGATTAATCTTGGTGTACCAAATTTTTTACACCAGCCGCCCCTCCAATAGGGGGCGGCCATGTGTCAATTGGTAAAAGATTTGGTAAAAAAATTGGTAAGTGTAGCATAGTCCATAAATCAATTGTTTATAATATCTAAACGTAACAATTACACAAGTTTACCGTTGTATTTTGTTACAAATTTAGTTTCTCACATATACTCAAACATCAATTGTTATCACACATGATTCATAGTCTCCATTGTCAAACAAATGTATTTGTTATATCATCATAGTATTGAATACTAGATGGATAAGAGAATCTTTAAAAATATGGTAATATAAAATATAAATCACCTGCCACGACTTTCATTGAATCATCAAATGTTTTCACTTCTTCTAAATATTGGCACAGTACTATAGGTTCATTCTTAATTTGCAACCAATTCTTTCCGCATATACAAACCTCAACCATCCTTGCACCTATTAAACTACTAAAGGAATCAAGTATCTAACCTCCATTTGAGAATGCAGACTCAGAAGCAACTGTAGAAATTTGAATTTTAAAGAGAAAAATAGTTTTTGATAGATTATGTTAGTCATGAAATTATTAGATATAAATTAAGATTATTTGGTAATAATAATATATATGTAATAGAAAATTATAAATTGACAAAAATACATACAAATGACAAAAATATTGAATTTTGTATATTTAGATGAATTTCAAAAAAAAATCATTTTTTTTATTTTTTTATTTTTTTTTCACCAGTCCAGTTTGGTTTTAAATCGCAATTAAAATTCTCAAACCTAAACCAAACCGTTTTTGATCGGTTTGATTTAGTTCAGAACCATTTCGTTGACAGGTCCACGTGGCACCAAATCGACGATTTCTAAAATGCAGTTTCGATTCGATTTTCCGATTTGACGATTTTTGCTTACAGCCCTAAATTTCACTGCAGGTACAGGAAAAGGAGATCGGAAATTAGGGTTGTAAGTAAAAATCGTCATATCAAAATCGTATTTTAGAAATCGTCGATTTTGTGTCACGTGGACCCGTCAACGAAATGATTTTGAACTGAACCAAACCAATCCGATCAAAAACAATTTAGTTTATGTTTGAAAATTTTAATTGCGGTTTAAAACCAAATCCGACCAACGAAAAATATATAAAAAAAAATTCTGAAAAATCCTAATATGTAAAATTCAATAGTTTTGTCATGTGTAAGTATTTTTGTCGATTTCTAATTTTCTATTACATATATATTATTATTACCCAATAATCCTAATTTATATTTAATAATCTCAAGGCTAACCTAATATATCAAAAGCTCTTTTCCTCTTCAGAATTCAGATGAACTTCAGCCAACACCCAACACAGTCTTGAGCCACCAGCACTACACCAAATCGGAGACAGAGATTATGTGTCTTCGGTGATAATATTTGCTACGAATAGAGTTTTAGATCATTAATTTTTTTGAGCAAACTGAGGTAAAAAATTTGAAATTATATGAGTTTCGCATTTCTCTCAACTATTGGATGATTGTGAAATAAATTTATTTACTTTGATGGAAATGGTTTATCTGCTATGTACTTGATTCTATTCTATTTGTGTGGACATATTCTTATTTTGTAACTGAATTAGGCATGATAAAATATGTCAATAAAAGTTAAAAAGTGTTCATGTACAATTTAATATGTGGATGGGCTGTTTAATAAGTTAAAAGAAATCAACAATGACTACAGCGGTAACTATACTTGCATCAATTCAATTGTTGGGTTTTATTGTATGCTTAGATATTTTGTTAAACTGTTTATTTAAGTATTCTGCATTAATAAGGATGATATCTATTCAGTTAACCTATTTAAGTCTTGGATTTTGATCTAGTAGGCATAAAATTTATCATTCAATGTGTTGCATTATTGATGTCTCAATAACTGTAGCCTTTTATTTATACTATTAGACTTGTATTGTAACATCTTAGCTTAAAAAGGATAAACAAAAAATAATTATTATGATTTCACTTGGATTTATTTAGTATTTAAATTTACAGTATATATATTTAGTTGTTTTAGATTTATTGCTAGTAAGGTATAAATATATATTGAATTCAATGAATTAATGACATAAAAGTAGACGGGTAAAAAAATATACGATGAAATCGACGGTTTAAAATCGGACCAAACCGTTAGGTTTATGTTTAAGTCTTTTTCAAACCGTTCAAAATGGTTTGGTTTAGGTTTGAGTTTTTCTCAAGCCGATTTAAACGGTTTGGTTTGAACATTTGTCAAAAATCGGTAAAACTGAACCGTTCACACCCTTATCGAAAATTAAATTTGTTTACATGGCAATGTACAAAAAACCGGTTTTCTTCAAACCAAACCATAATCGGGTAGACAAATTCCAAAACCAAGCCAAATTAATGTTGCCTCCAAATCTCTCAAATCTCATGTGCCTCTCGTTTGGGAGAATTTTCAAAATAGCCTGTGAACAGTGGCTTTTAAAGATTTCTGTTAAAAAGTCAATTTTATCCTTAATGAAATAGGTTTCTTTATTGCAAGACATGTCCTTCTATTTTAGGGTAGGTTTCTAATCTGTTCTTCTATATTTCTTATGTTCTGATTAAAGTATAAATTTAATATATTATCATAATCTGCTATTTTTTGTTCACATTCTTTTATAAGTCTAATATATTCTTCAGATATTTCATCTGTATTTTCTAGTTGGGATATAAGATTTTCTACTTTTCCAAGTATTCTTTTTAATAAATCGTTTAATCCTTTAACTGTATATCCTGGCATAACTGGATATATAAACATCATCATAGTATTATAAAATATAAACATCATGGTAGACAGTAATCCAAACATCATGAATAATCATAAACATTTATAATCCCTGCGATTCTCTAAGATCTTAAGAAATTCTTTCAAAATTTAACAAGAAATAGTAGTTCTACCTTAATTTTAATCTGGCTCTTTATTCTTAGAATCGAGTGACCTTCAGGCTCTGAATGTGCAAATTGTTTCCTTCAACGGCCTCCTGCCTTAACGGAATCCTTGCTATTCAGCTTCTTTACCTTCACTGTATCGCTTCTAAGGACAAATCCCTAGACTTGGATTAAAGAAAAACTGTTTTTGTTGTTAAAATAAGAAAGAAATTTCTTATTAGATCTATCAAGAATCTATGGGAATGAAGATTTAGAAACTCATTCTTCTATGTAAGAAATGGATTTTCTATTGATATTCTGAAATTGGTACAAAGATTATATCAAAAGACAGAAGTGTTTCTCTCGCAATATGAAGGCTCAAGTGTTTTTTCTCAACTCATTCTGCCTCTACCTTAGCCTAAAGGCTTCTATTTATACTACTACATGAGGCTCGATTATTGGCCTCTTACATCATTCATTACATCATACTCCATTAATGGAGTCCTATTATTACAATAATTTCTTCACTACATAATTGTAGCTCTATTATTTCTTCCAGCTGTCCACCTTTCTTTCACATCTTCTTTTCCTCTATTGTCTTCATATGGAGTTTGTCAAGATTCTCCATAGTGGCGGGGCCTTTTTTCATTTGGATAGCATGTGGGACACTCCCTCAATTAGCATGACTCTTGTATGGTTGATGGACTTCCATGGATTTGATGGATATCAAACTTTTGGATATATTCTTTTAAAATTGTAGATTTATCATTTCCATTATTTGTCATAAGTGTCCATCCTTCATATTGGCATAGGCATTGAAATTTTTTATCGTATAAATTTTTTGCCATGTTGTAGAGAACTTTCATCCCTAAGACTCTTCGGGATCTCATCCATGATCTGTTAATATTTGGCAATGACTTTCTGTTTTGGCCTACTTCAATTTGGAAATTTCGGCCTACATATCCGACTGTAATAATATGTTCTGCAGGATAATATATCCTTCCATCAATTTCTGGACTGATTGAGTAAAATTTAAGATATATTGGTCTTCCTTTGGCGAATTTTGAAACTTCTCCTCGGAAGATATCATCAAATTTCTCAATTTCTTTTAAATCTTTTCCTGGATAAATTAAATCCAAGAATCCATAGTCTGCCGCCATTTTAACCATGTTAGGGTCTCCATCGTCTGTAATGATCATTCTTGGGTAAACATGTTCTCCTGGGGAGATGAAATATGATTCATTATCTTGTAGTTCATAGACAAGTTTTGCAAAAGCTTTATATTCTTCTTCTCTTGGTGTTAAAGGGGTTTCATCATCTTCATCTGCTCTGATTTTGATCACCCTTGTATGTTTATCATCATTTTTTATTGTCACCTTTCGGGGACTTTCCATAATTGTATCTCTTTTTATTTGACTGGGTCCACCGCTGCTTCCACTTGGTGTACCTGTTTGTATTCCCTGTTTGGTATTTTGAGATTGTGCTAAAGCATCAATCCCTGTATTTTTGGTATTTGTAGACTCTAATTGTGTTTCAAGAGCATCAATTCGGTCTTTTAATTCATTGGTAACTTTGGTATGGGACGTACTGATCTCAAGTAATAATTTGACATTATAACTTAAGGTTTCAGCTAATGCCTCCATTCCAATTTTTATATCATCAGCTTCATCTTTGGCAAATGCTGCCGCAGATTTTATTTCTGATATCTCCTGCTTGATATTATCCATCTCCAAACTCGATATTCCTGCTTAAAAAATCAGCAAGATAATTGTTTATACCTTTAATATGAATAATATCGAAATTATAGAATGACAAATATGCTTGCCATCTGTGCAATCTCCTATATTGAGGCTCCATTGGCAACTTATTTTTAATTAATCCTGTAACATTAGAATTGTCAGTTTCAACAATAAACTTTTTAGATAATAGGAATAATGAAAACTTTTTTATTCCTCTAATGATTGCTAACAATTCTTTTTCATGAGTGGTATAATTTATTTCTGCTTGGTTAAAAGTTCCACTTGAATACCTGCAGATTTCATTTAAATCTGTTTTTAATATGGCTGCCCAATATTTATCAGAAGCATCTGTATTAACAATCAAATTATCCTTTTCATCTGGCAATCTTAATTTTGGTAATTTTTTGCATTCTTCTTTTAATAATTTAACAGCTTCTGTATGTTCTTCACTCCATCCTTTAGTATTTGTTTTTCTAAGTAAGACTTGTATTTTATGTCTCTTTTTTGAAAGATTTTCAATAAATCCTTCTGCATAATTTAGACATCCTAAGAACTTTTGTATTTGTTCTTTTGATTCTAATTTATTTGGAAAACTTTCTATCTTTTTAGATATATGAGTTTGTAATTTTATTCCTTTTTTATCTATTGATAATCCAAGAAAATCAATTTCTTGTTTTTCTATTATAGCTTTCTTTTTTGAAAGAACAATTCCTTCCTTTTTACATTCATTTATGAATTGTATTAGATGGTTTCTATGTTCTTCTTTAGTATTAGAACATATTAATATATCATCAACATATACTATTAAAAATTCATCAAACTTTCTAAATATATTATCCATTTTTCTTTGATATATTTGTGGTGCATTTTTTAAACCAAAAGGCATTACTAACCATTCATATTTACCTTGAGGTGTACTAAATGCAGTATATTGTATACTATCCTTTTCCATTTTAACTTGCCAAAAGCCCGATTTACAATCAAACTTGGAATAATATTGTTTTCCTTTTGCAAGGTTTATTAGGACTTCTTTATTTGGTAAAAAGTATCCATCAAATTTAGTATATTTGTATAATTCTTTATAATTGATTACCATTCTAGCATTTCCTCTAACTTGCTCAGAATGTTTCATGACCATAAAAGCTGGACTGCTATGAGGTCCATTACTTGGTCTAATAAGTTTTTGTTCTAGTAATTCTTTTATTTGGGTTTTAAATTCTTGTGTATCTTGTATAGTATACATCATTGGTCTGACTCTAATTATAACATTTTCTGTTAATTCTATTTTAGCTTTAGGATGGTGTGGTTTCCAAAATAATAATGGATTTTCTCCACATGTTTTTTCTAATTGTTCTATAATTTTTTCTATACTTATCTCTATTTCTGTTTTTAGCACTTTTTTGTATAGAATTTTTGTGTTTATGTCTTTATTTATTATTGGTCTTTTCTCCCATTTATCACCACGCTGGGCTGGCTGAACTCTATAGGGTCTAAATTCCCTTGGAATTTTTAATAAGTGTGCACATGGTGTTTGTAACATTATCATATAATTATTTTGTTTATAATATTGAAATTGTTGAATAAAGTCATTTCCTAATAATATATCACAATCTAATTTATTATAACTATATATCTTATTTATAATAACTTGTTTACTTCCAAGTATAATATTGACTTTATCAGCACTATTAATTATTTGTGTACTTTCTCCTGTTACTCCTGTTATTTTTATTTTACTATTTTCATTCCATGATTTTATTAAGAAGTTTTTAAATATTGTTATATCACTTTCTGTATCTATTAAGGCACATGTTGTTATATTTGTTTCTACTATAGTAACTTGTATATATACGGCTAATGGAAAACTTATCTGGTTATTCATTTATCTTTTTTCGCATAATATAGTTTGATCATTATGTGTTATGTATAATCCTTCTCTTTTTATACTATAGTCTTTTAATCCATTTAGAAAACTTATTTCTAATAATATATGAGGATCTGTATTCATACTATTATCCATATAACATGGTACTACCATTTTAATTCCTCCTATTTTTATTGGTACTTTGACTTCTAGTTCTGTAGTATGTATTTGTCCATCAAAATTTACATATCTATATGGTTCAACCTTACGAGTCATTAATCATTTATTTCTAATTGAAGCTATATGACATTCACTTGCTCATGTATCTATTAGTATATTTGGTCCTTCAATATGTTATCTTCCATTATAGTATTCTGCTTCTATCTTCATATTTCCAGCATTTCTATGAAACTTAATTTCTTTTATATTAATAGTTCCTTCTAACCATTTCTAGGTAATCTAAGGCTTGTTGATCTTTTAATTAATCTTCCATCTCTAAACATTATTTTATCAAAATAATCATCTTTTTTATCTTCTGTTATTTGAAGTTTATCTTTAAGTATACTAAATTCATATTCTTTAGGAATTAAACTTATTTGTTTACTTGGTTCTATTATTTTACTAATATCCTTACATTCTTTGTGAATTTCTATGTATGGTTTTTTAGAGTATATATTTCCATAATTGGAGTTAGTAAATGTGTAAAGAGCTCTATATTCTATAGTCATAATCTTATCTCCTGGTTCCATTATATCATTTCTATGTAACTTAAAATGTAGTCCTAAGACTTCATTGAAGTTTTTATCTGTAATTGAGACACAATATTTTGGGTAACAAGTAAATATTAATTTTTGGTATGCTAAGTTTCCTTCTATAGTTCCTAAATGACTATCTTTCAAATTTATTATTCTTCCATCATGTAAACTTACGGTTAAAGGTGAATCTATTCCTTCTCTAAATAAGGATTTAAACATTATTTGTATTCCTGCTAAATAGACATATTGAATTTTTTCTCCTTGTTTTTTACTAATTTTTGTTAATAATTCATCTACTGTATTTCTTGTTATTTAATTTATATGTTCCTTGAGTTGTTCTAACATTTATAGCTTTTTCAATTTTATGATACTCATTTATTGCTATTCTTTCTCTTTTCCATATTTTATCTAAGGCTTCCCATTTTCCTATTTTTAAATCTAAAGATAATTTTCTCATTTTCTTAAATTTGTTATTATCAAATGTTACTTTTAATCCATAACCTTCTATTCCTTCATATTCTTGTTTATCTATATTATCTCTTTCTATTTTTTCAATCTCTTTATTCAGATTCAGGTTCATTATCTTCTTCTGAGTCTGATTCGCTTATATATACTTCTTGATCATAATATTGTTCAATATCTGATATTTCACTTAATTCACTTTCTATTTCTAAATATTCTTTTTGTAATATTTTAACATTTTTATTTTTACATTCAGGGCTTATATGTCCTATTTCTCCACAATTCCAACATTTACATTGGCTTTTATCTTTCTTATAAGGTCTATTTCTTTGTTGCTTTTTTTGATTATATTTCCTTTTATAATATCTTCTTCTAGGCTTTATATATTTTTTCTTAAAATTTCTAAATTTTTTAAATTTTTTATTTTTGAATCTCCTTTTAGTATTTTTCCTTTCAGGATTACATCCCCATTGTGTAGATTTTTCCATATCTTCACAACATATCTTAGTTAATTTTCCTGATTTTTTCATTAATTGTCTTTGTTGACATATATATGCAAGTCTTTCAAATAAAATTTTTATTCTAGATCCTAAAGATCTAGGTGCTTCAGGATTTTCTTTAATATATTTTTCAAATTCTATCTTAAAATATATTCCCCATGTTCCTGGTAACTTATTATAGTACATATCTTTATATACATCTTGATTTTCATTACTATAAAATTGGGTATAATAATATTCTTTAAATTCACATGTGTATTCTTTGATTTTACACATATCACATATTGTTAGGTTTATTAATTTTATCCTAGCATTTTCTTTTTCTTTTTATTGCTTCTCCATCAAAATTTCTTATCCAATCTTCTCCTAAGAATTCATCTGAAATATAGTTTACTAATCTTTCTATACATTCTTTATCTGATTTTATTATTTCTGTTTGTATATTTCTTTTTATTAGTGTTTTTGTATCATTATTTATTCCATCCCACCAATTTCTAACATTTCCTTCAAAGGATGCTACTAAAAAATCTATTCTTCTTTCAGTACTTTCCCATGTATCATCTTTGTTATATAAAAAGAATAATATCATTGAGTTTGCCCAAATTTCTAAGGCTTTTTTAATATCTATTTTACAATCTAAGTCTAATTTTGCTCCTCCATGATTGACAGGTTTATCATAATTATCATTTAGTTCAAATCTATTTTTGTATTTGTTTCCTTTAGGTGGTTGTCTATCTCTTATTGTTTCATAATATTGTCTATATGGTTTAATGTATATAGGTGCATAAGTTTCATTTGGGTCTAATATTTCTTGTTTATTAGAGGATTTTGCTTTATTTGGTCATTCTCCAGTGTTCATTAGGACTTGATATTCATATAAATTTTCTAGATTTAATTGATCAAAATTTTCTATAAGTAAATCTAATTATTCATTCATCTTCTTCTATATTATCCTGATTTTCTTTAATCTCTAATTTTCCTATTGCTTTTTCTTTAGATTTTTCCATTTTTTCCTCTTCTTCTATTATTTTTGGTAAAATCTTTTTCCTAAATTCATCATCCATACTACCTGCTTCTATTCTTATATTTTCTTGTTCAGTATATTTTTTCCCTATTCTAGACATTTCTTTTTCTATTAGTTTTTTGTCTATTGTTTTTTTCTTTTCCTTTACTATTTTCTTTTATTTTTCTTACTTCAATTTTTAGAATATTAATATCATTTCTTACTTCTTTTATTTCATTATTTATGTTTTGAACATCATCTATTAATATTTTTATTAGTTTTTTTAATTCTTCTATATACTCACCAATCGACATTTATCTCTTCTTTGATTGACATAAGTAATATGTTCTACATTCAGTATCTTTACAATCTTTTATTACTTTATCATATCTTTGTTTTACATAATTATTATTTGTTAATTCTTTCATTTTTTTCGTAATAACTTGCTCTTATTCTATACCTTTCTTGTTTTAATTTTAATATTTGTTTTTGTTGTGAGTTTGTTATATCTCCAGGTTTTAAAAGTTCATCTTGTATTTGTAGATTTATTTCTCTTATTCTTACTAATTTTTTATCTAGATTTCTTTTATTTCCATTAATTCCATTAACAATTCTTACAAATCATTTGATTCATATTTTTCTTTATAATATAAATTGATTTCTTCTTTCTCAAAAGTTTCTATTATTTTTTCATATATATATATATATATATCCTTCTTTTATTGATTCTATAATTAGTTTGTGTAATATTTGTGCTTTAATTTCCATAGGTAATTTTCTAATTATTCTTAGTGTTATTATTTTTAGCTTATCGGGTATAGGTTTTAAAAATATATAACTTCCTCTTTCTGTTTCTAATGTGTAATAATTATCTACTTTTATAATTTTATTACTCATAATCTTTGCAATATAACATCATTTCTTCTTTTTCAAGTTCAATAATAATTTTTTCATATATATATTCATCTTTTAATGTTTCGATTATAAGATTATCTATAATTTGTTCTTTTATCTCTTGAGGTAATTCTTTAATTATTATTAACGTTATTGTTTTTAATTTCTTAGGAATATGTTCTAAAAATATATTATTTCCTTTACTTTCTTCTATTTTGTAATACCAATCTGTTTTTGTAATTGCAATGTCCATGATCTCTATGGCTCTGATACCATCTACAGGGGGTGCTACTTAGAGCGAACAAAAATCAAATAAAACTTAAAATCTAAAATCTAATTAATCTTTAAAATCTAATTAATCTTTAAATAGTCGTATATTCTATGTATTCTTTTAATTTATCAAATTCTAATCTATTATTAGTTATAGATATATAAAATCTCAAAGTTAAGTTTAATCTTAATTTCTTATATTCTTGTGGTAATCTATTTGTAATAGGTTTCCTCATTTATAGGGTTCTAATTAAATCTTCAAAATCTAATAATGTTTGAGAATTCATAATATCAAGATCTGTTATTATATCTATATTTGATTCAAGAGGTATGTTATACTTTGTAATATTCTTCTTCCTTTTCTCTAATTTATCTATTATATCTTGTATGTCTTTTATAATTATAGATCTAACAATCCCTCTGGCAAAATTTTCTATTAAATTTTCTTTAAAGCATTTTAATATTTCTTGAGCAGCATATAATTGTTCTTGATATCCTATTTTGTCGATTTCATTTTCAAATTCAATTTCTTTTTTATTTTTTACAATCGTTTTAATTTTATATGGACCTCTTTTAGATCTAGGCCTTTTTACTTTATTATTAATCATAGTTTTGGTTAGTTTTTTGAAAAGAAATAATTGTTTTAAAATTAAAATAAATCTTTTAGGACTAAATTGTTACTTTCTTTATATTATGATTACTTTGGTTATAAATCTTATATTTAGGGGTATTTTTGGTAGTTTGCTACCTTTGAATAGTCAAACGGTATTTTGGAAAGGGTAGTGTTGAATTTGGGGTATTTTTAATAATTTCCCCTCTCGTTTCCCTAGCTCTCGCTCTCACTCGTTGAAAATGCGGCAGCCGCATCGTAACTTCTTACCACCCGCCGGCTTTTCCTCTATTCTTACCACCTTCCAGCTATCCCGTTGTTCAATTTGCCTACACCTTCGGCCAAAGTTCTTTCTCCATCTCCAGTGGAACAAATTCGGTTCAGGCAGGGACGGGTCCTTTCCGTTGTTGACAGTTACGGTGATGAAAGCCCACTGAAAGCCAACATCGAAGCTGTTCCTGAAAAAAAATCATCGCAGATGACGGACAAATGTAAGAACGCTTCTTGGTTCTAAATCAGCCTCGCTGCAGATGACTTTGAATTCCTTGTTTGAACTATACATAAATTAGTTTAGTTTGTTTACAATCTGTGATTTTTCAAAGTGAATAAAATAGGTTTCTCATTCAATTTATGTTCATTTAGGCAGACGATTATATATAGGTTAGCTGAGAAGTTTTCAAATTTCGAGAAATACACATAAATTGCAAGCCATATTTCACAATGTGTGTTTTTCCAAAAACTGGTTTCCAATGTATTATAATGTGAAGCATCAACTTAGATTATTCTCAATTTACGATATTGTAAGGGTAAGAAAAAATTCGATTATAAAACAAAGAAGTTTGATCATTGGAACATTGCTAACTTTGTTGGCCGTATTCATACTTAGATAGCTAGACAGAAATAGCATTGGTGAGCATATGGATTTAGTTGTGTGACTTGCAATACTATTTTTTAATCTAGCGGACGAGTTATGCTCTTAGTTATATATAACTTTGCAACTTTTAACAAAATAAGAAATTTTGTTGCAGGAAAAGAATTTGTAGGAGTTGAGAATCATGATTTGTTGTTGAAATGTGATAATGAGAACATATTGGACAATTTGAACAAGTTGGAGAATGAAAATGTAGGAGGCGATGTTGTGATTGAGCTTGAGGTGGGTATGATGTTTAATAGTGTGAAAGAAATGTTGGATTTCTATAAAAGATATGCTTACACCGTCGATTTGTACAATTTAACTAGCTTGACTGGTTAAACATGATGTACTTTCATGCAGGGTGACAATGGTAACGAAGCAGTCACAGAACAATTGTCGTATTCAACCTTCATCAGTCCGACGCTTACGAATGAAATTATGTACGCTCAAGGTAACTACAAATATAGTTCATAATAATGTAGGAATCGTCGTTTAATTTAAGCATTCCCTAACCTTCATCTTGTGCATTAGGTCACGTGATGCCGTACTACTATCAAAATTTCCCCGATCAAGGTGGCATAGGCTTGTGATTATAGCATGGAAGGTTTTGTTGTACCCATATATTGAATTGTAGTTTACTTCATGACAGCTGCATAATTTTCCAATTTAACTCCATAAGATCTGATCTTGATATGTAAGATTTAGGGCCTTTTAGTTTTCATAGCTCGACAAATTCATGTAAATAATAGTATATGTTGTTGATGGATTTTTGGAAGTCTATTTATTTCAAAGAGGAGGCTTGGTAATGTTTGTGTTTTATTATGTAGTTTCTGATTGGAAATTATTTTTTTCAACTGGTGTTTTGAAGTTCACAAACAAGTTTGGTGTTTATTTGAGCTGACGTTTATTGGCCTCGGCTTTTCGGCTTGTGTTTTTCACAGTATTGGATGTTTTAATGTTTCTGGGTTTGTTTTAAACTTTTAGCTGAACTCTATTATTTTAAAAATGAATTGTAGTTTTGAGAATACATCTAGAAAAGCATATTCTCAGGTCATCTAACATGTCAACTTTAATTGTTCTTGCTTTCACCAAATTCTTCTTTTCTAATTTGCAGCATCTTAGCTCTTTTTGGCTGTTTCGTTTGCTACGAAACTTGTGAGTGCTGCTTGGATATCAGATGCTCTTCTCATTGATGCTCAATACTGGTGGAGCCTATATGGGAAATCAATTGTGGATCATTGTTGTACGAGTTTTAAGAATTAGCTCCAGATTGGCTTTATTGTTGAGTTTTTGCAATTACTTTTGCACACCATTAGCAAAATCTGTTCCTTTTGACAAGAATCATATGAAGAAACTTCTTTTGTAGTGAAGTTTTAACTCTAGTACTATGGTGAGTGATTTATTGGTGAAACATACCTTAAATATGTCAATTTATTGCATCCTTTTACTTGAAGTCATCGTTTGAAAAACATAATCCATGAACTGCTGACATTGATGATAATAAATGTTCGATTTTGTTTTCTACAAATAGCTTAACTCAATTTTGTTAAACATAGACGCAAACTAGAACAAGATATGGCAACATAGTAAGGAAAATATGTCTGAACCGTCAATATATTAACACGATTAGCATAATAGTGAACCTATGTCCAACGGTCAACCGACCCTAACAAAATTAACCGTGTAAATTAAAGCGTACTATGACCAACAAGTTCGTACGTTACAACAAACCATATAGCAAATACAAAACAAAAACGTCATAGTACTATGTCTACTACAAACTTAACTCTTATCACGCATTGCAGTCGGTCCCTTTCCTTTCCCATCACATTCTTCAATTCCCTTTCTCTTGCGAAATGTTAAGTGCAATGATATGTCGACATCTCGTTTCTCGGTTATTCGAGCTAGACTGTCAAAAATTCTACACAAGTCTTCATCTTCCTCGTTGGGCTCATAATTCACCACTTCATTAACGGTACTCTACTCCCCGTTTAAATCTTCTTTTTTTCACTCATTCGAAATATCCACAGTCGTTACTATACGTGAAGAATAAATCGCCCTTTGTTTACATTATCCCATTCGACCTCGAAACATTTCTGAACTCCGTGTTTACACTCTGGGCATCTATGTATTGTTTGGCATTGTGAGAAGTAGTGAGTGTTACTTGTACAACTGTGACAAACTCCAAAATTCCTTCCTCTCATTCTAATCGACAACTGTTGATGAAACAAATAAACCCATATGAATGCTATTGAAATATGAAGTCTCACGTTACAAAAAGCAAAGATGTATATTTTTTTCTTATTCACACTGTAATAATAATTGCCGAAAATGTTTGACATTATAACTTCCAATTACTTTTCCCCAAATGAAGGGAAATGACTCAAAACGAAACGCAAATCGCAATGCTCACACAAATTCGCAGACACGAAGTTGGGGTTATAATTTTTTATGAAAGTCCCAATTTCCGAACAATGGCTCTATTCAATCCATAAAATTTACATACCTAGTTATTCTATATTGTATAAATACACAGATATTCCCGAATCACAAATCATATATTCAGATATTCCCAAATCACAAATCAAATATTCAGATTACAATTTTTCAACATAACTAGTTGTTCATAGATCATCATAAAATCAACACACAAACTAAGCCCTAAAGATTTCCAAATTTGTACTAACCTTGGGAAGTGGACGGATTTGGCGACGGACGGCTGACTCCTGTCAACAATGGCAAGGACTCGTCCCTGCCTAGACCAAATGTGTTGTCAGAGATGGAGAAAGCACTTTAGCCGGAGGTGAACGAGTGTTGGGGGAGGAGATCCGACGATTTCTTTGAAGGCAGTAACAAATTGAACAACAAGTTAGCCAGAGGGTGGGAAGAATAGACAGAAAGCCGGCGGGTGGTAAGAAGTTACGGTGCGGCTGTCGAATTTTCAACGGGTGAGGGCGAGCGCGAGCGCGAGAGGCAGGGAAACGAGAGGCACGCTGGATTTGAGAGATTTGGGAGCAACAGTGATTTTGCTTGGTTTTGGAATTTGTCTACCCGGTTTTGGTTTGGTTTGAATATAGCTTTTCATCACTGTACATTGCCACGTAAACAAATTTAATTTCCTGTATGGGTTCAGTCTCCTTTTCCTGTACCTGTAGCGAAATTGTTTCAATATAGCTTCTTTTCTTTTCTTGAATAAGTTACTTATTTTAGTTATTTTTTTCTTTATTGCGTTACAAAAGAGTAAGGTATTATGCCAATGTTTGATAGGCATTATTTTTGAAAAAATAAAATTTTGAAAAATGATCTTTTTTTTTTTTTAAATGAGTGGTTAAAAAGTAGGAGAATTTTTGAATTTACGTATAAAATATTTTATAGTATAGATATGTGATTGAAAATGAGTATAAACATTTTTAAAAATAGAAATAATGATTGTCAAACATGGGCATACGAATTTGATGCGAAATATGTCTTGACAAAAATTCTAGTAATCGGGATAGATATCTGATGTTCATTAACAAACGATACATTCTAGTTAAAATTCGAATTTTTAGTAAATTTTGATAAAAATGATAAAATGTATAGTTGAAAAGTTGTGTCTTCCATGGTATATGTGGCTAAAATTAATAATTGACTTTGACTAAAATTAAAATACGAATTTTAATCCAAATCAAATAGGATCATATAATTTTACGCAAGCTTGATTATTATCTAAGAATACGTGCCTACACGTCTCAAATGGGCTTTATAGTGTGCTTGCATTTATCTATAAATCCCAACAATGGTTACGAAAAATTTGGAGTAATTGAGCATTGAGATGCTTATAAAATTTCTTATTTGTCCGAGAATAAGAATTTAGAGATTTAGCCCCTGCTTGGTACACATTAAAATTCTTATTTTCATTCTTCTACTCATTTTTAACCACACATTTTTCAATAAAATAATATTTTCCATCACATCAATAACTTTCCCTTTTTTTTCAACCAAACATTCTTCATCAATCTACTGTTCCAGAATACATTCTTCCAAAATAATGCGGCTCAATATGTTGTATATGAGAATAAAAGTTGACGAAGGCTAGTTAAATTAGGGGTCCAACGAACAAGGGACGACCCCTTGATCAATGAATCGGCATTGGCTCGACCAAGGCTCAACTATAGACCGTCCGAGCCAGGATCATCCCGAGTTAGTAATGAAAATGACAGAATAATGTTAAAAGAAATATAACAAGAAATGACAAAGTGAAGTTGGTCATCATCAAGAATGTAAGAAGGTTACCAGCCATGAATCAATGAATGTACTTATAAAAATGCATTTAGCATAGGTATCCACAATTTTTAACTATCTATCTCACTCTAAGTTCGTCCCTATTAAAATTTTAAATTTTATAAAAAAATACTATATTCAGCCACGTTTATTACAATATTAACCTTATGAAATTCATTCATTTAAAATTATACATCCGCGCCAAATTCCAATACAAATATCCCCATTGTTTACCCTCAAAATTTCATATATCTCAATAATTTACAAGTTATCATGAAGCTACCATTCATTGAAACAAAAATGGGCAAATTATCGATATACTGAACTACACATGATAAACTGAAGATCTTAATAAAGAAGAAAAAAAAAAAATATATATATATATATATATATATATATATATATATATATATATATACAACCAATTAAAACACCTCCCATGAGCTGTGCCATTTTTCACTAAACAATTAAAATGGGGATCTTTGCATTGAAATTAGAAGAGTATGGCATCAATGATTTTGGTGGACATGAGACGCTATCACTGTTAAAAGAATCTTTTCTTTGCATATCATAGTCTTAAGTCTTGGTGTGAATGTATAGATATATAAAGTGATGGTCGTCCTGCCCCCGAAGTGGATAGATTTAGAATGACGTATTTTACTTGATTTTATTTTTATCCATCCAAGTAAATTTACTCGAGATTAAAAATGTAATATAACTTCTTCTTTTCTTTTTTTTTTTCAAAAAGGTGGATGAATATATAAAAATCGTGGATGGAAATAACTGTTCCCTTTAGCATATCCAAAATATTTTAGGGAGAATAAAAGTTGCGATCCCTAGCCTTTCAGATCTTAGCAAGAATTACCCAATCCTTTCATTTTGGCAGTTGAGGTCCAAAACCTTTTATTTTAAATGCACCTAGAGGACAAATTCCACAAAATTAAAAGTTTACCTATTTTGACCGGTTAAACAAGAGTAAGTTGGTGTTGGATTGGGTTGGAATGGAGTAGTGGTTAATGGGTAGGTTGGGGTGCATGTTTTTCTTTTCTTTATTTTTCTTTTTAGTTTTTTATTTAATTATTTTCATTTTTTATTTGAAAAAACATAGTTACAATTTTACGCTTCATTAGTCAAAATGGGTCAATTTTTTATTTTGTGGAATTTGTCCTCCATGTGCAATCGAAATAAATGATTTGGGACCTCATCTGTTAAAATGAAAGATTTGGGTAATTTCTCGTAAGTTTTGAAAGATTAGGGACCGCAACGGCTATTCTCCCCTTCTTTGAATAGCAAAACTTCGGATGATAAACATTTTGAGACCTTCAAAGATTGAGGCCCCACGTTGAATTTCTTTAATGCACAGGATTATAATCTTCAGTAGAATCCTTCATAGAGTCGACAAAAAAAAAAATTCCTAATGCATGTTTGAATAAGTTTATAAGTAAATAATAATAATTTTTTCTTTTCTAAGTAAAAAAAACTACTTTTTCTAAATCAGTAAAATCTGGATTAAATTCGGCGTTGATTACTAGGTGTTATAATGACCACTCAATTTGATTTTATTTTATCAGACCACTCAACTTTATATTTAGTTCCCGTTTGACACCCATTTTTTTCTCTTTCTTCATTTCAATCACACATTCTTTCAATAAAATAATATTACACAGAAACCTAAAGATTCTGATTACTTTTTAACCATACATTCTTCCATCAATCACTATTCAAAAATACATTTTTCTACTAAAATGAGTGTCAATTAGTGTCATCATAACAACCCAACTTGATTTTATTTCACCAAGACTATCCAATTTTATATAACGTTTCAATATGGTCACTCAATTTCATATAACATTTAATCTTAGCCACTCAACTTCTTTTTACTATTTTCATTAATTTTAGAATGGGTAAAACAGTAATTTTGCATTATATATAAAAAATAAAATCAAAATTTATACTTTTTTTAAAAAGAGACTTATTTAAAAACAGTTACTTAAAAAAAATAAAAATAAAACTTATTTTTGAAAAAAAAAAAATCTACTTACTTAGAAAAATAAAATAAAATAAAAAGTTATTTTAAAATAAACGTTTTAAGTTTGTTTTTTCAAAATAAGTTTTTATTTTAAATTTTTTTAAATTTTTTTTTTTTATATATATAATGTAAAATTATTGTTTTACCTCTATTAAAGTCAATGAAAATGATAAAAAGAAGTTTGAGTAATCATAGTGAAATGTCAAATTGGGTGACCATAGTGAAACATTATATATGAAATTGGATGTTCTTGGTGAAATAAAATAAAATTATGTGGTAATGGTAAAATTAAATTAAATTGAGTGACCACAATGACAATACGTATAAAGTTTGGTGGCTGAATTTAACCCGTAAAATCTTCAATAATATCTTGTAGAATCTACTTTTTGTCTCATTAAATCTCTGAAATCTTTTCCAGGATATTATTCTTTCTACTAGTCCTAGATATATAAAGATAAGAAAAATATTCGTCGCTTTTCCCCTTCTGTTTCAAGATTCAGAAAATTTTGCGGTTGCTCAGCTGGGCACGTAAGCCGTTTTTGAAAATTCTTGTAATCTGTTGTACTGTGCAGTATCTGTTCGATTAAATTACTGTTACCATGGCTTTTCTTGATTTTATGGTTGGATTACTCTAGTTTGATTTTGATGGATGTTGATATGGCTCTGTTTATTTGACAAGAGATTCCGAGTATTTGGAGTTTCTTCCGTAGATGAGATCTAATTAAACTACAATTACGAATGTCTAAAGTGAGAATATGAAAATCGATCACATTTACCCTCAATTGGATTATCTAAAAGGTTATTCTTTTTGTCAGTTTACCTACGACGTGGTATTAAATCGATTACATTTACCCTCAACTTTCATTGCTGTCGAAAATTCAGCAGTAATATGGCAAATGGTATAGTTCTCCTGTGAATAAGAATAAAAATTGACACAGTTACTTATCACCTGCAACTAAAAATACCAGTCGAGGAAGAACTTCAATGACGAACTAGTTATTTCTTTATTGAATGTGTATGTTCAACGATGAAGAATTTGTTGTTTATTTATGAATCTGGATGATCAAATTGTCGGTATTGATGATTTTAGCAGCATAAACTTCCATTCTTATAACTAAATGACATCGAAAAAGTCTTTAGGAAGTTGTCTTCGACTATCAAAAATTGACAATGAGATATTTTCTCAAGTAAAAATGATTTATTAATGCATAATTTATTTCCATCACTATTTTAGTGTTTGTTCCATATGTTGAATAGAATGGAATCATTTGCACATCAGTTTATTCTATACTTCTTTTCACTCATTGAAATACATTGCCTCACTTTAGAGTTCTAGACCTGGAGCAATTGAGTAAGTAAATACTGATGAATGCCTGTATCTAAGTAGTTTTTTTTCCACCCTTTCTCCATATCCCATATTTTCAGATCTTTTATTAATGTTTGTTTAAATGGTTCTCTGAAATTTTCTGTTTCTTGATTTCAGTTTGAGATGGGTATATATCTCAGTACTCCTAAAACAGATAAATTTTCTGAAGAAGGTGAGAGCTCTAGTCTTAGTTATGGTCTATCATCCATGCAAGGGTGGCGTTCTACAATGGAAGATGCTGTAAGCAATTAAGAATATGAAATGCTTATACTATCTGTTTATGTGATAATATGCAAGCTTTTAACCAACTACAAAAATACATCAGTGATAATATTTAAGCTTATTTGGTAGTGTTTATAAGTTGTAGGTCCTATGAAGCGTGTGGACTATAAGTGGGTAGTAAGTTGTGGGTCCTACGAAATGTGTGGGATAAAAATATGTTTGACAAGCTCAAATTAAAATTTAAGCTTTACTAAACATGCTCATAATTTTAAGGTCTGGTGCAGTGGTGGATTCTTATTGACTACATTCCTGATGTCTGGCATATGACCATCTGATCTAGTTGGTGCTTGCTGCTGATTATCTATAATTGGTAATACGCTTGCATATGGAGTTAATTTAGGTTGGGAAACCCATACACTGTTGTGCTGATTGGGAAAGAATTAATAGTTTGATAATGTGAAATTGTGAACAACGAGCCAGATTCCATAAAGACCATAGTTTAATAAACTAAAACATGGTGTACATCGAAGTCAGGGTTATGTTCTGATATATTGTGTCATGTTAACACATTATCATTGCATAACTTCTACATGGTTGTTTTTTGTTATTGAAATATGATTGTTATGTGCTATACCATCATTGGCAGCGTAATTATTATATTTTGACTTGGGGATTTAGTGCTTTAATGTATCATATAAGTTTTCACTGACTGATCTTAATATTTTTCCTTTAGCACGCTGCAATTCTTGACTTGGATGCATCCACTTCATTTTTTGGTGTTTATGATGGTCATGGAGGTAAGTCCATTTGTTTCTGCTGTCGATAATTTGCATGTTTCCTTTACCATGGCCTCAGAAGATCCTCAGCATATGGAATAAATTTTTTATCTTAAAAATATGAGCTCATGAAAGATAAATAATCTGTTGCTTGTATAGATTTGTATTTTACACGTATATAATTTGAAGATATTCTTAGTTTGGAATGAAAGAATGGATTACTTTGACTGAAGTGTCTGTCACCTGTTCTGTTATTTTTGAATGAACTTTTCTAAGAAATAACCTGCTGAAAAACAGTGTTTCCTCTGGTACCATCACTTTTAAGTCCTTATAAAGATCCTGCTGTTCTCTTATTAATTTTTCATCAATGTGGATGGTTTGGTCATGTCATGTGAAAGTTTTCTAGGGTGATACTCCATGCATTTCATGTAAACTGTTAATGTACATGTGTTGTACTACCTTGGCACGCATGAATAGATACCAACTCATCAGAAAGGAAACAAATTGGCGTCTTACATTACCACTGAGCGTGGGAACAGCACTCTAAACAGAGGATGAGGGAAGGTCTGACTGAAATTGATAGGCTTCCTTGAGAATCATATGCATAATATACCGTATACCTTTGACTGTAGCTAATTCTTTTGTGACTACGGTGTCGGATGCAAGATGAAATGGACCAAGTTGGTCGTGAGAATTAATTAAGCACTTGTTCAAGCAGCATGATCCTATGTCCTTAACTTGCTCGTCATGGCATGGTTTAAAAACAAGAAAATAACTATTCATTTAATCCACCTTGAACTTCTGAATTCAAGTTGCCAAGTCATATTTAGTGCTTGTGTTGTGGATTGTTTTGAGTTTTCAATGATTTTGATTTAGTTTGCTCTAGTCCGGTCTTATTATGGCTTGGTTTGGTGCTTTCTGAATCCTGTTACCTTGTTCAACTATTGGGTGGAGAAACTCTATAAACTAAAAGCAACGGGAATAAATTTTGATATTGGTCTATCATGCGTCATTACTGGTCTTGTTTCATGATCATTGTTTTCATTTTCTTCTTCATCATCCCACACTGACTGGAATGATTAGATGGCTAATGATAGTAAGATCATCTTGAGTAACTGGTTGACATTTATCAAGGAAACAGTTACAGTTCAAAGTGAATCTTGTTCATTTGTATTATAGTATAGAACATATCGAGCTTTCCCCCAAAAGCTAGATTTTAGTTATCAGATTTCTGAATGGGATTCTTTGCTTGTGTTGATTTGGCCGATAAATAAAAAAGGGGGTTGAAGAATATAATGGCATCAAGTGGTTGGTAGTATGTTATCCGTGTTCCATGCCTTTGCATTTGAGCAAGATGGTTGAGATGATCCCGGATTTTGATCAACAGAGCAGGATATAAGTTGAGCCAAGTGACAGGTTAAGATGATCTTGAAATATGATCAATGGTATGCCAACTTTTCTTGTATTTTTATTGCATTCAAGTGAGAGGGCCAAGATGATCTTGGACTATAATCAGCAGGGAAATAAAGTGTTGCTGAAATACATTTGGAATAGGTTGTGCACTTGATAAGATTTCCTTTTGTATTGTTTTAATCTGGTTGTTTTACGTGATTATTCGGACATTATGACTTCTTTCTTATTTCAATTTTAATTCTTTTTACCTTCTTGTGGATATTACACTTGTTTTATGTTGACTTCTTAGCCTGCACAGTTCATTTGCCTTGTTTGTCCTTCCTTTTTTATTTGACTCACTTGCATTGTTGGGATTGAAATTCCCTCGAATTTGGTGATTAATTATTGTACAAGTTCTGCCGAGTCCTGCTTGTTATTGGACAAAAGTTGTCATTAAGAGCTTTATACTCGGACTCTTGATGCTATTGAAAAAGTATAGCCTTCTGTGCATAACCCTTAATATGGGGCATATGTACACCTCCCAGGGTCGAATTTTCTTGAATGAGAGTTAAATCTTGATTTGACAATAACTGTCGTGCTGGTTCTCTTGTCAATACAATCGAATATTGCAGGTAAGGTGGTTTCCAAATTCTGTGCTAAATATCTTCATCAGCAAGTGCTCAAGCACGAAGCATATTTGGCCGGGGATATAGGGACGTCAGTTCAGAAAGCCTTTTTCAGGTATTCTGAAACTCTTGTTGTTCTTGAATTTCTTGGATTAATGTAGTTGAACACAAGTTTATGTATTTAAAACTATTTTCCAAGTTATTTTTTGATTATTTATCTTTTGTTAATTGGTTTGTGGATCTGAAGAAATGACAAAATGGGAGGATCTGACGAAATGACAAAATGGGATTAATGGAGTTGACCCCAAGTTCAACCTTAATAAGACTTGGCTTGTTGCTATGTCCATTTCAGATTATTGTATACTTCCTACCACACTGTTTCCGAAAATTTATTGTTCATGTAGGATGGATGAGATGATGCGTGGACAGAGAGGATGGAGAGAATTGGCTGTTCTAGGAGATAAAATAGAGAAGTTTAGTGGTATGATAGAGGGTTTGATATGGTCTCCACGAAGCAGCGACAAAAGTGACCAAGTTGATGATTGGGCTTTTGAGGAGGTGTTTTACACTTTTAATTGCATCAATTAGATACTTGATATTGAACACCTAATCTAAAAGTTTAAGTTGTCTTTGCTATTAGTTTGGAGCTTGATATGTATTGTTGGTACAGGGTCCGCACTCTAATTTTTCCGGACCAACTTCTGGGAGCACTGCTTGTGTTGCGATCATTAGGGGTAACCAACTTGTCGTCGCAAATGCTGGCGATTCCCGGTGTATAATTTCTAGGAATGGTCAGGTACTGTGCAACATAAAAGAATTCTTTGTATTATTTTCTATATAGATGGTTTAGTGGAAGGTATATGTGCTCTTAAATTGACGTTTTGTTGACGCTAACTTCTCTTTCTTATCTCATCGGTACTGAATTTCTTTATAAGTGCAATACACGTGCACATGGAAATTTGTTTCTGTTTTTTTTTTCTTTTTAATATAAAGGTCTTGAGACAAATGAATTGTGAGTATTTGTATTAATCTTTCTCATTTAGGCATACAACCTTTCAAGAGACCACAAACCCGATCTCGAGGCTGAGAGAGAGAGGATTTCAAAAGCTGGTGGTTTTATTATCGCGGGACGTGTCAACGGCAGTCTAAATCTTGCAAGAGCTATAGGTTATGTACCAATTTGCTTATGCAGTGTTTTTAATAAGTTTATTTGGATAGTGCATGTTTGATACGCAATATTGGACAAATCTAGACAATATAATGAACAAGATTTTCTGATCTTTTTCTTGCTTAGTACTATCTCGTGCCGTCCAATTTTCCATACTAAATAAATATGCTCTTAATGTGTGTTTGGACTAGAGGCAAAGACACGGTAGAAGCGAATGTTGTTTCTGATTATCGATAAGTTCTTAAATTTGTTTCAGGTGACATGGAATTCAAGCAGAACAAGTTTTTACCTGCTGAAAAGCAAATTTTAACGGCCAATCCAGATATAAATATTGTATGTATCTTCGTTTTTTTATTAAGTGTGACTGGATAATTATTTTCTTTGGACCTCGTCTGTGTTTCAATTACTTAAATATGGAGTTTATGCAGTCACCTGAAATGAACCTTGTTTACACTGTTTTGGTTGGCTACGAGGACCTCATATTTTGAATTATTTTACAGTTGCCAAGAAATGTTATACGATAAAAACGGAACATAATATTTTGGAAAAATATTTCATTCTTACATAGTCTCTGGTATTTAATTCATTGTGACAACCCAACCTCTAAACTCAAACGGTTATATCACGTGACCGCTTTGAAAGAGCACCTGCCATCTTACACCACACAGCTTCCTATCGCGTCCCCTGAGATTTGAACCTAGACTTCTACCTTATGAAAGACGCAAGTTAAATCTTGATACCAGTCTAGAGGCCTAGGTCATTGCACTCATGACCTCTAAAATATGAAATTATATTAGGATAAAGAATTAAAAGAGAGATCATGGTATCCTATTTATTTGACATGTAAAACTGTTTCTAGAAAACCAGTTTCATTTCGAAAAATTTGGATATTATATGATTACTAGGTTAGTTAATATGAGAGTGTTTGAAGGAGTGTTATCGTGTTTTGCTCTTAATAACAGTACTGTTGATTTTTTTCCGTTCTGATTCACCATCCAGGTTGAACTTTGCGATGATGACGAGTTCATTGTACTTGCCTGTGACGGCATTTGGTATGCATTCTATACTCCTCTTTTTTCCGATCTATTATATTAAGATTGTGCAACAATTGTTTTAGGCAACGCCGAAATGATTGCAGGAGAAAATTTCATACTTCAGCCCAAATTCATGTTGGGACAACTTTGTGCTGAATTTGTTAATCACGCATTATGTGACATTACATATTTTTCATCTCAATACGAGATTTCATGTCTAATTAATCTGGTTTCTCTTTTTCAAAATGCTTCCCAGGGATTGCATGTCAGGCCAGCAACTCGTAGATTTTATACATGAGCAGTTGAAATCTGTAAGTCCTTAGATACTACTTGAGCTGTGCACTATTGAGACCTTTACTGGGATCAAATAGTTTAGTATTTACCAAATTTAGATTAGATACAGTGAACGATATGAAGCTGCCTTGGTGACACGAGCACTATATGAAACCGTCTAATCACTTCGGTTATTCATTCAAATCTATGTAGTTACATCACTACGTACAATTAAACTTAGTTATTTAGTAATATTAAGACCAAAACTTAGTTCATTACAAATAATGATTTTTGGAATTGGAACCTATATCGGCAGAAAAAGTTCGGCAAAGGTAGACCAAAACTAACACATCCTGTGTAATTGTTAAGGATCTATTGCTTTGAGTTTTTTAAGGATTCATGTAGCCAGCCCCAATTTAGTCACTAGATATTATCAAATAATTATATAATTACCAAGTCCCTTGCTCAACCTCGATCTTGTTTGATTATTTGCTGCTTTTGCAAGGGTTAAACACGAGACATTTTTATCTTGTCTTTTATAGATGTCTATTATTTCTCGTTCTATCTCGAGAAGAAAATTTTGTCTGGCCTGCTGTGTCTAAGGTTGATTAATCAGTTTGGGATCTTTAATTTTCATATGCAGGAGACTAAGCTTTCTATAGTCTGCGAAAAAGTACTCGATAGGTGTTTAGCGCCATCTACTGCTGGAGGTGAGGGCTGCGATAACATGACGATGATCTTGGTGCAATTTAAGAAGCTGGCACCGGCATGTACTTCGACGGACGATAAATATGAGAAAGTGCAAACCGAGTCAAAACGAACATCTGCAGACGAGAAGTCCTTGTTGGCTGAGGAAGTGCAAACTGATTCGAAACCTACAGCGGCAGGTATATCTGTAGATGAGAAATCCATGTCGTCTGAGAAAGTGCAAACCACGTAGAAACCAGTAGGAACCGAATAATAATGGCTGCAGACTTGTTCATAACATCTGATATTTCTACTTGGATCTGCATTTGTACACAAATTTGCTGGAGCTGAATGGATCAAACATGAGGATTTGCCTTTCGTATTTTCTTTACCCTTTTACAGTTTCTGTACCATATGCTAGCATTGAAGAAAATGTATATAGATCATTCAACTACAGGTTTTGAACATCCTTGATAACTGTCTTAAAATGTCTTCAAGTGGTGGACGAAAAGTTTCGTTAAGGCATCCTATTTTCATATCTTTTTGGTTTGTTCAGTAAAGTGAGCCGTCAAGCAATAAGAGAGAAAATTATACAAATTTTTTGTATTACAATGATAATATTTATTACTAGTCTAGGTGACATGAATCTCCTCGTTCATTGTTTAATAAAACTGTATTGTATTGAACAATGGACGAAGGAGCTCATAGCCACCTAAATTGGTATTGAGCAACGTTGATGAATACATTACCCTTTCTATTATATTATCTAGTCGTGTGCATCTAAAAAATTTGATTCGAACAAAGAGATGAGAATAAAATCTCCACCAATAAAGATTATGTTTTCATTATTTCATACAATGAAATATGGATTTGTATTTTTCTCTCCGATTTTATGCGAACTTTATGCAGCAAAAATAATTAAATGCACTGGTATGGAAGATTGATTGTTTCAGTACCACGAACCCGAGATATGTAGAATAATAACTAAAAACACGGCCAGAAGATTGTAGTGACACTATATAAAATGCAACATTTTAACTTCTTTACCTCGTCCAATGCTATCTATTTTTGTCTAATCCATTTTTATAAAACGTGCCATTATTAGTATCCATCCAATTTGCTATCAAAATCTTTGAAGTAGCATTTGGTACACAGTATGGAAATAGACGGAAACCAAATGACTACCAGAATAGGATATCATATCTCGTGTTTGAACTAATGAAGGAAGAAATCAGATTTTCAATTTCAATTTTTACTTCTTTTGGTGACAGAAACGGAGAATTGTAATAAATGAAAATCTGCAGTTAAGTGACCATGAGAGGCAACAGGGACATGGACTGGTAGCAGCTGCCATCGGTGAATGGAAGGAAGGCTGTGTCAATATGTGTATGATGTTTAGAATTACAGTGCATGTTCAGTGGATGAATTGATGGTTTTCAAGGATGGGGAAGGAAACTAGATAATGAAACACCTCGCCAATTCTATACATGTTCGAACGTTATTTTGATAGACTTCAATCCCAAGAGTTCGGTGACGGGCAAGCCCACGTGGTCAGGGAAAAGGTAGACAAACAACATAAAACTTTGTCAATCTTGTGACAAATGAACTATCAAATTTGGGAATGGAAATGCACTAAAGAAATACGATTCCATACCAACACAATTGCCACATATCAAATGTCATCTCCATGAATTACAAAAAGTACGGTAAAATCAAACAAAGAAAGTGTTTATACTAAGAAAACATAGCAACATAAGTATCAATTCCATTGATAATTGCACAAACTACATTGAAAAGAACTAGAAAATGTAAAAACACATCAAGAGGCACCAAAAAGTCACAAAACTCAATAGAAGTCGAAAATGCAATCACATTTTCAAAAGAGGCATATTTACAACCGATATAGACATTTTTACATATATACACACCTTGACAAATTGACAGATAAAGGACTAGAGTTATGATTGTCGATTGATAACCATATATAGAATATACTTATTGATTTAGACAAGGATTTCTCCGAAACTTATGTATATTAGCCCATCTGCTACATATCTCTCAAGTTTACACTTATCTAGCATAAGAGGTTTGGCAAGGAAAAAACCAAACAAAAATCCAAAGTGTCTGCTTTTCGGTTCTTATCCTATATACGAGCTAAATTTTGATTATGAAAATTTTTATTAAATTAAGAGAACATTGGTATAAAAGATTGAGTTGAATTAGAAATTTATAAGAAAAATGGCGACCAACAATTAACTACGTCTAGCAAATAAACACTACTGATTTCTTTATCTGGAAAAATATACAGATATTAGACCTGAAGAGTGAACTGATCATGCCGTGAGATCTTCCTCTTTTCGACTGCTTTACCGCGAAGTAAGCCATTCTTCGGCTCATTGGCAAATCTCAGTTCCCTCTCAAGAACTTGGTGTTGTCCTCCATCCTCCTCACTTTTCTGTAACATTGTATAAAAAGGAGCTTTTTATTAAAGATAATCAATTTGCGCTTAATGTTAACTACAAAGTTGTTTATCTGCGTTTGTTAAAACAATTTGATTACCATGTGTGAATTTGACACCAGAACCGAGTCTGACTTTCCAGGTGCAGCTTCATAGACACTAAGATTTCTTTCCCCTTCAGAGACATTGATTTCTTCATCTGAATTTGGAAAAAGGAGAAGATCTTTCCCCTTATTTGAATGTTTTATTTTATACAAATATTTTTGTCTTCGCCTCAAAAATCTGAAATTCATCAGTTACAATGTTCAATAAAAGATGACAATCCGATCATTATTGTTTTCTTTTTACTATGACAAGGGAAAACAATTATCAAACCATCAAATTGGCTATACAAAATTCATACCTAACTTCAGAAAAAAATGTATCCCTTTTTTGCTTTGCAGCTTTTAATTTCCTCTTCTTCAAACCAAATTCCTAATAAAAAATATCAGATAATAATTTATGCTTATGGTCATGAAAAATCAATCTCAGTAATTAAAAAAAAAAACTAACCTTTTGCAATTCCAAGAATTCATTCGCCAGTCTTTGATGTTTGAGCTTTGCTTTGGCTTCTTCATCAACAGTATGGGATTGGTGAAAATCCAAAGAAGCCCTTTTCATCTTCTAGTTCAAACTCTAATGCCCACAACAAAAATCCCACAAAAACGCAAAAAAGCCAGGTCAAAAAAATCAAAAAAATCTTTGAACTTTCACACACGTACCAAGAAACCCAAAAAAAATCCAAGAAAACCACAAGCCCCAGGTCCAAAAAGTCGAAAAATCTCAGATTTTTTTACACTCATAAACTCCTATTCTTAAGTGATAGGAAAAAGAATTGGTGGGCATGAAATAAAATGCGATATAGAAGACAATGGGGGTAAGTGGTTTGTGTGGTTGGAGGTGAATAGGAGACAAGTTTTGTATCTCCACCTCCGGTATCTTCCCATACTAATTCCTTTTTTTGTTTACAAGTTTTCCTTTTATATTTTTTTAGACATAAATTCTAGTACTACTGGGCCATTGAGGATAGATCGAAGAGATAAAGAAAAGCGCGTGTGAGAGTGTAATTCTCGGAAGATTTGGACTTGGTGGTGTGGAGAGATTGTGTTGGAAGGGGACATTGTTGTAATGGCCATGGTGCAGAAAAGAAAGGGCAGAGGATAAATGGCTGCAGCCCATTGCTTCGAAGGCGATTGAGAAAATTATGTAGAAACCTACTTTTTTAAGTTTCATTTTCACAAATCAGGTGGACTAATTTTTATTTCACAAATCAGGTGTTAATTAGATTTTAATAATTAATTTAATTAAACCTAATTTACCTATTCACCCCCACCCAGTCTATTCAAATTTTTCCACTGATCATTATCTCTCGTCTTTTCTCCCCAGTCACCACCAAATCCTCACCCATATTCTCGTATTCTATCTTCCCCCCCCCCTCCCCCTCCCCCTCCCCCTCTTTACCCACCACACACTCACCTTCATCTTTAAAATTACTGGTGCGACGGAGCTTCTCGTCGGGTTGGAGGCACTTGTGTTGTTCGTAAGTCCGTTGTCGACGTCTCTGCTGCAAGCAATCGTCAGTCACCTCGCCCCACTTTAGCTCGCTGCTGCAAGCAATCGTCAATCGTCAATCGCCAGTCGCGCGCCACTTCTCTTCGTCGGCGGCACGTCGTTGGTGATGCTGTTGGTGCGGATCTGTGCGTTGGTGATGCAGAGGGTTAATACCCTCAATGGTCACTGAACTTTGTCGAAAGTTCCCCAGGGGTCACTGAACTTCAAAAATCCCCTAATCAGTCACTCAACTTTTCCAATTGGTCTCTCATCCATCACAATTACTAACGGATTTAGTTTAGTCCAAAAATTAATCTTAGCCCAACTAACTTTATTCCCAACCCAATCCCAATGTTCAATTATTCAAATTTAGTCTAAGACTTTACAACAATTACATATTTATTTTATTCATATTCATGATACACAAATAACTTATTATCAAATTAGATATTTTATGTCACACACACATATAACTAAGTTTAAAGAGTTCAATTATAATTAAATTAGCTTATTATATAACAAATAATTGGGAGAAAGTGTTGGTGGGAATTTGGGATGCTTCAAAAGTATGGATGAAGTTCTGGGGAATGATAAGATGAGCGATGATGTGGTGGAGGGTGCTTTGAAGGTGTAGGAGACAATTGTAAGGCCGACGACGCTTCTGGTTTTGGTGAGGGTGAAGGAGTAGTGGTCGCGAATTGTGGGGATTCTAGAATGGCTATTTGCTCTGGTGGCTTTGGTGTGCCATTGTCAAGTGATCATAAAATGACATGTCTTTTTTTTCAATCATGCTATAAGTATAGACAAATTTGACAGAACATATTTACATGCATTCATTGAAAGATGAAAAAAATAAAAACAAGATAGGCAAATCACATTTCGTCACGTCATTGTGAGTAAATATCTGTCAAACATTTTTTTTAATTGAGGATTTTCCCTTTTTTTCTTTTTCATAAAATATGTTATTTATAGTTTGTAACAAGGTCTTGTTTGTCCTTTTATGTCATGTTTATAATAATGTGGATAAGGCTTGATTGAAAGAAAAAAAAGTCAAATTTTTGTCAATACCCTCAATGGTCACTGAACTTTGTCAAAAGTTCCCCAAAGGTCACTGAACTTCAAAAATCCCCTAATCAGTCACTCAACTTTGTCAATTAGTCTCCCATCCATCACAATTACTAACGGAGTTAGGTCGGTGATGGATGGAAGACCAATTAGCAGAGTTGAGTGATTGATTAGGGAGGTTTTGAAGTTCAGTGATCTCTGAGGAACTTTCGACAAAGTTCAGTGACCATTGAGGGTATTAACCCTGATGCGGATGTTAGATTTTGGTGAGATGGTGATGCGATGTCGGGTTGTAGGATGTTGGTGGTATTCTTCACTTGTGTCTTCTTCCTGGCTGTATTCCGGGCTTTGTGTGTGCGCAATGGATTAATAGTTTGCACTAACAACAATTATGCTTCAAGAGAAAAGTGCAAAAAATGTGGTCAACCAAAGGAGGTAGCAGCGATGCCGGCAATTGCAATCCCTTGAGCTTCTGTCCCTACTCATGCAAATTATTTTGCCAGGGGTCAAGGACTGGACGAAAATGTCAATGTTGGATATTTGCGACAGACACAGTTGTTGCCTTTGATCTCTAGTTGGTCTCTTGGAGGGCTGATAAATATGGAGGTGAACTTACTAATATTTATGGACATCAGACAGCTTCTATTTGGCCTTTGGTTGGGAACAATATTTCTGGAGTTCCATATGCTAGCCTTTCAATTCAATTAGCTATGGTTCCGAATGGGTGGTGCAGTGATGACTGGATTTGCACTTGTGGCTTCCACATTTATTCTTGACGCCTACAGGTTTGGCCAAGTATATTAGTAATGTAGTTGTGGGAAAATTCTATCCTACATTTACACAAACTCGATGTTGAAGGAATTGATAGCTTATGTTCTGAAATGGGTGGTGGTTGTGCGAATATACGTGGTGGTTGTGAGAATCTATTAAATTGTGGTGTATGGGTTGTGGTGGTGGTTATGGTGACGATTTTTGAAATTTTTTTGGTGTGGTGTTTTGTGGCGGCGGCTGTGGATGTAGTTTTGTAGTGAAAATTGTGATTTTGTTCGTGACGGAGACGGCTGCCGAAAGTTCTAGTGATGGTTGTAGGTGTAAGGATGATTGGATTGATGTGGTGGTGGTGGAGTAGTGTCGGCGCCGCTGCAGAGTAAGAAGGCTGCAACTGGAGTTTGTGGTGTCTGCAAACCTTTTCTATTCTATGACCAGATCGCGATTTGACTATCGGGTAGTTTGTTGTGACCGTTTGTGACTAGTTAATTGTGACTTGTTGTGACCAATTGTGACTTGAAATTCTGGAAATTTTTTGGAAGTTGGGAATGGGTGGATGGGGTGTGTAGGTTGATCGAATCATGCGTTGGAGTGGTCATTGGAGCAGTTTGCCGAGGGATCGTGAATAGCCGCTGGAGTGGCCACCGGAGAGATCGCCGAAACTGTCGTCGGAGAGGCCGCCGGAACTGTCGTCGGAGCGACCGCCAGAGTAGGTGGCCGTCTCTGATGGAGAGAAGGGGTAGGGAGAGGATAGAGAGTAGAGAGAAAATGATTTGAAATTGAAATTTAATAAATTGGAATAATTGTATTATATTATAATTAAAAATATTTAATTAATTGATTTAACACCTGATTTTTGAAGTTTTTTATTTTTGAAATGTAATTCTTATATATAGGATTTATGTATTGTTCCCAAGGCGATTTTGGTTTTATTAATCGATTTGGTCTTATTTTTAAAGATGAAAGGAACTCTTTTGTTTTTATTTTTTCACAAATTTATTTTTAATTCTACATTCTTCAAATAAAATAATTTTAGATTTAAATTAGTAATTTTTCATAATTTTAATTACACTCTCTCCTAAAAATCATTTTTCTTAAAATCTATTATAAAAAATTCTACATCAATCGAGTAATGTTATTTAGCTCTTGTTTGACCCTATTAAAATTATAATTCATTTTTCTTTTTCTTCTTATCAATCACACATTGTCTAATAAAATAATATTACACGTAAACTCAAATTATTATTTTTTTTTTCTAATCATACATTCTTAAATATAATACTATTACAAAAATTATAATATCAAATAATGGGAGTCAAACATGGACTTAGTAATTAGCGTCATCGATGTTAAAACGACAATCTAGATAGCACTAATGTAACATTAAATGAGATGTAACAAAAAAAAAAAAAAGAATTTTTAAAATTTTAATACTTGGAATAGTATTTTTTTTAAAATGTTTGGTTAAAAAAAAGAATTTTTTTGAGATTACGTGTAATATTATTTTATTGGAGAATGTGTAATTGATAAGAAGAGAGAAAATTGAATTGTAATTTTAATGAGGGTAAACCGTAAACATGGGCTTTATCAAGCTTGTAAATCGAGTACTTCTTAAATTGTATGCCTTTCAGTTAAGGATAGTTATATTGCATCCACAATTTTTATTTGATACATCACATTTTAATTGTAGTTAAACAATTTAATATTTGCTCATTGTAGCAAATATTTACTTAACTTTGTTCTTATATTCAACCTTCCATTACTAATGCGTCTCGTCCTTGATGACTATTTATATCATAATATTTTGTTTTTATGCTTTGAAATGAAGAAAAAAATATTTTTTTGCACTTTTTACTTATAATGAAAAAATAAGTTATTTTACGTCATTTCTATGGACTTTTGAACATAAATCTGTTATCAAATCCAAAATGTGCTAATGAAAAGTTTGATGATAAAAATGGCAACCAATATAACTAAATTCATATTTTTATTTTCTAACAGAAGTTTTCGACATTATGACAAGGGGTTAAATGCACTGTGGTCACCCAATTTGGAGTAGAGGTGTATCTAGGTCACTTATCTTCAATTTGGTGCAATCATATCACTCAACTTCAATTCACTTGCAAATCTAATCACCTCTTCTTCGATTTGATACAATCAAGTCAACAAACTTCGATTTGCTTGCAAATCCAGTCAATTATCCACAAACTAACAAAATATGTTAACCCTCGATGTTAAAGTTGATGAATAGTTGCCATGTAAAAATATTCGTTTAGTTAATACCCAATTTTATTTTTTTTTAAAAAGTGTTTTAAGATAGGTGATATGCATTGTTGTGTGATGTAGAAATATACGGTAAATCAAACATATTTTTTTTGTCTTAGTAAGCATATTATGTTAGTTGAATTGATGGGATCATTCATAGAATGGCCAAAATTGCAAGCAAGTTGAAATAAATGGCCTAATTGCTTCAAATTGAAGACGTGACTATAATCACTACTAGAAAAGGAGACAATAAAGACTGGATTTTAGCGACGATCGTCTTCCGTTACTACCACCAACAGATTAACAACAACTTAGCAACGGTTTATTATTTTAAAATTGTGATACTACGAAACCGTACATAATTGTAGTACCTGTCAATTCTGTTTCTGGGCTTTAACAAGAACTTCTTGTTGTCTTCTTCAACGACATTTACTAGCCTTTCGATTACATTCTTTTTATCTTTGAATCCAAGATCATGAACATCAACTTCATTCACACCCTCTGATCTATATAGAAGGCCTTTTCTCAAACAATCAAACGTGGGAAGCAGATATATTAAGTTATAGAAGGCCTTTTCTCTCTGTTTTATGTCAATACCAGATATATTAAGTTATTCTTCATCCTTATTAAAGGTTTCTTTTCCATAAATGGTTTCTACCATTTTATTAATAGTTTCACTTAACTGTTTTAATTGTCTACTCTGATTGGTTTCAACTTCAGAGTTTTCCTTCCATTTGACTGGAAGAGGTTGTCTATTAAAAGACAAACTTCTTGTAAGAAGTGATCTTTGTTCTTTTATTAACTTTCTTTGGTCATTCAAATTAATGTCCAAAGATTGTCTTGATGGTTGTATTAACCATTCAAATTTTGTTTCCTTATATTCAAGGTAATCAGAAAATAAAGGATCAATCTTTATTCCTTTAGGTTCTTTAACAATTGTCATATTATGCTGATTATGTATTGCATAACTAACAAGATATGAAATTGAGAAAGGTACATTATTGTCTCTGATTAAATCTGCCCTTCCGTACTTGTGTACAAAGGATAGAATTCCATCAAAGTTTTGATCATGTAAACTGACTGAAAGTCTTGGATAGACTATAAAAATCAGTTTCCACATGCTAGGTTTCCTTCAAGAGATCCTAGACATCCTTCAATAGGATTTTGTATTCTTTCATCAATCAACATCATAGAGATAGGTTGATTAATTTTATCAGATAGGGTGCTTCGAATCTGGATTCGAATAGCTCCTATAGTAACCCAAGAAAGATTCTTGCTATTATCAAGATCTATCTTTTGTTTAGGATTGTTTATGTCTTGTTAAAATTCCTATCTTACCAAAAGTATGTTGTACATGTATGGCAAATTCTTTTTGAGAAACGCCATAATATACATGTTTAGTTCTGTTAGCAAACATGTCTATAAAATCTGGCAGAGTAAAAATCTCTTTTGGTTCAATAGTAAGTTTTGTCTTATAGATTTTAGCAAGTTTCTTATCAGAAATTAAAATTTCTTTTGAGAAATTGTCTTGTGATTCAATCTGTTCACAGATCTCATCATCTTCTTTTATATTATCATTATTATGTATATTAATTTCCATTATTACAAATAATGACAATTAACATAATGTATGATAAAGCTTTGAACTGTGTTATAGTAATCTTTTAAATTACTTTCTTCTTTTTCTTTTAGTTCTTTTATGAAACTATGATCTGTTATTATGGAACAATAACATTTAATTTCATAAAATTTTTACATTTCATATTCATATGTGAATATAGAAATATATGTCATATTGTTACCTCAAGAATCCACCTTCAAAATAACACACCTAAGATAGTATTGACTATTGAGTTTGTTTAACAAAATAACACATTTTAGCATATATTCGTTCTTTGTATTCTTTAAAATCAACGTGATTGTTAAATCACTTTTGATGCTTACTCTATTTCATGCTTTGATAATGGGGATTTGACAAATGAAATATTTTTGTGTGTACATGAATGTTTTTTGTCTCCTATTTATCTTCTACCCAAATCTTTTGTGGTAAGTTTGCATTTGTACTTCAGTCAAATTTCAAGTCTCACAGCTAATAATTTTTAAGAACTTATACGTCCCAAGCCACAAAAAGAAAATTTAAGTTATTGCACATGATAGAACATTTTCCAGAAAATATGCTAGTAAAACTATTAGATGATAGGAATGCTAGACAAATAAACCACACTTATATATAATATCTCTCAACTATAATTTGATACAAAAAAGTAAAATATTTAAGTGACCATCTAGTAGAACAACACAAGCCACATTTCCTATACGAAACAACAATTTTTTACTCTAATGATAAGTTCGGTATACGAAGGATCAAATAGAACTGAATGGAATAAGAACGGAGGCATTTCAGTCACTTTTCTTTTGATTGTCCAGTCTTTTGTAGATGCCGATAAAAGGATCATGATATAATATTGACTTCATAAAGTAAGTAGTAGCATCGTATTATCTCCTTTGGAAGTTGAATGCCCTGATGGAATAAGCAAAGATGAAGGTGAAAAGAACGACAAATCCGAGAATTATGCCGGCAACTGCTCCAAGAAATTCGTGTTTGAATCCGAAGTAACTTCTTATGAACTGTTCCACTGTCTGGCCATTGCCGAGTACATCTTGTACATCCCCAAATTGTGATACTAGTAAACCGTACAAGCTATATGACACGGGATTTCCCCAACAGTACCATCTCCACCACACTGGCATACTCTGTTATTAACAATAGAAACATTAGATATGACTTGTTTGGATTTCATAGTACTCGACAGTATTAAGGAATAATAAAATAAGTTAATAAAAAAATGTGTTGCTACAACTTACAGGTCGTGGGATGATAAATCCGGAGAACAGGTTCCAGAATGCATAGAAGAAAGTGGAGATAATGGCGGCGATGTTGTGATTTGGAGTGACAGCCACAGTCATCATACCGTAGAGGACGAAATACAGTAATGAGAAGAACATAAAGAACACATACCATAAGAATTTTTCAGCAGTCCATTCGAGGCTCATCATTGAATAGACAATGCCACTATATATAGTCGATTGAATGAAAACGTATGGGATTTCAATGAGAAACTGTAACAAATGAGAAAATTTTGTAAGCAAATCTCAACTTGAAAGACTTACACAAAAGCTAAAAACATTGGTCGTCATCAATCCATCCATTTACGTTAGTTTGAATAACAAACACCGATGAAATGATTAAATTGTAACAAACATTTGAGCGATGAAATTGTATCAAAATTTAATTTTAGTGATCAACATGAAAGTTTTGAGTTTTTAGTTTAACTGGTTTAGCGCATCACCTGACTGTAGGCATACGGTAACGCAGAATACATTCCGGCTGCTCTCTCTCTATAAAAGACTGTTCGTTCGACTGCCACCACAGGCTGTACTGTTGAACCGTATTGGAACCCCAAAAAGAGTACAGAAGCATACATTGAACCCATAGCATTGAACAAGTCTTGTTGAGAACCCCTACATCGAAAATAAGTACGTTTTGTTAGCAAGAAAAGTCATTTGGAACATCATGATAGCCAAACATTCTTTTTGCCTTTTTCATATACCTTTTCGAGCCAAGGTCGAAAAACATTGTCCCAAATGTCAGGGCTATGATAGTTGTAAACACAAATCTAACTGCAGTATAAGGCGTATTACGCCAATATGACCAATGCTGCTTCCACAAGCAAGCCAGGCATTGAGTGAGGAAAGATTGAGAATATTGAGTAGGGAAATACAGGTCCTTTGTATTAGGACGAGGGACGCTTAATTCCTTAATCAGTGCTTTGTTCCTCCTGCAGTTTTTACACCATATGATTTACACAATTAGTTTACCACTAAAAACTTTGGCGAAGCAATATCTGGTCCTAGAAAAGTCTAGAATCAAAATTAAACAGTGCGGGACACCTTTTTCTTATCAAACACATTTATTTTCATGTGAATGAACTAACCTGTATAGTTCTGAGTTTTTGTACAGGTCAGCAAAATCAACCCCCAAAAGTAGTTCTTGTGCTGAAGAAGTAACTTCGAGCATCCAAGTTGCTGGATTGTATCTGTCTTTAATTTTAGGTACTCCTTCAATTCCTTCGAAATAACTGATTAAATGGGTCGAGTGGCGACCCAGTGGTCCAACGTATATCTCTTGCCCTCCTCGTTTCATCAAAAATAGCTACAAGATCACGTTACAGATAGTAAATCATGTATAGTTAATAACATGAATAGTAAATATCAGTTTTATCTATATATTAACTATCGTACCTCGTCAAATGCTTCAAATATATCGATGCTAGGTTGATGGATAGTGCATACAACTGTTCGTCCAGTGTTTACTGTATTTCGGACAGTTCTCATCACAATTGCAGCAGCTCGTGCATCTAACCCGGAAGTTGGCTCATCCATAAATATGATCGAGGGGTTAGCTACAAGTTCAACTGCAATTGTAAGCCTTTTGCGTTGCTCAGTCGAGAGACCACTGACGCCTGGCAACCCAACTAGTGCTCCTCTTAATGGGGTAAGTTCCACGAGTTCCATTACTTCCTCAATAAACCTCTGCAGATAATAGGTTAAAAGTCAATATCAAATTATCAATGTGTGTTACCATGATGAATCCCTTCTAGTTTAAGATCTACAGACCTTTCTAGTTTCAGAATCGACATCACGAGACAACCTTAACCAAGCTGAGTAAATAAGGGACTCGTGAACGGTAACATTAGGTGAATGGATGTCGTTTTGTTCACAGTATCCCGAAATTCTAGCAAATGTTTCTTGATTCTTTGGGTACCCCGAAATCTTGATATCGCCCTCAATATATCCTCCCGTTTTTCGGCCTGCTAAAACGTCCATCAAAGTTGTTTTACCAGCCCCGCTAACACCCATCAAAGCTGTGAGAACTCCTGGCCTAAAAGCTCCACTTACACACTTCAAAAGCTCCAACTTATCCTCAGCAGCGCCTTGAGATTTCATTTCCTGCAAGTCAATTTAGAGATTATATTGAAGTTCATCTGTTACTTCGATTCACCACATAAAATGCACATCATTTTAAGAATAAATTCATATAACTAAATATGTTCTTTGATTCATAGGTTGAACTTTGAGACAAGATGATTCAATACTCAGTTCCAAAGTTCCAGTCTCACCACTGCCCGGCCATTTATGAAAAGTTGTGCACGTGTCAAGTCTTTGATAAAAGAATAAATTTGGACAGCTCGTGATGGAACGTGTTTGAAGATTGAATTTAAATAATGAATGTATCTCCTTTGTAACAGTTTAAGCTTATAGATGAGGTCAACACCATATAACATCTCATAATAAAAGAATATATAAACTTATCAAGCTTACTACATACCGCTGGCATGTCAACAGAGTATCTAACGTCATCAAAAGTGATGGAATGTGGTTCAAATGGAAGAATCATTCCCCTTTTTCTATTCTGAATGGCTTCAATTGCATCTGTCCTCATGGATGAGGATTCCGAGGAAATGCTTCTCCTTGTTCTATCACCACCTTGAGCTGGAACTTGACTCACATATCCACCTTTTAGGGCATCATCTTCACTTTCTTCGGGTAATACAGCTTGAGGCTTCTCGAATGCTGCAAAATTTTCGAGCGTTATTAATACTTTAACTTGATTAGAAAATTCTTCGAAGTATGGGGAGTAGAGACTCACGGTCGAGATACATGAGAGCAAGAACAAAGAGGATGTTGAATATCATTACAAATCCAAATAATGCCCCAAATCCTATCCAATACCAATATGATTGAGGAAAGAATCCACGAGACCTCATCACCAAAACTCCCACTTCAGTTCCATTTATAATCTTTGAGATAAAAAAGAAATTTACAGTCAGCTGGTGCAGTTAGTGTGGAAAACATGATGAAAATACAGTGCGTGTTTTGTTTTATTGTTATGCAATACCAAAAAGGACTAGATAGTATATTGATCAAGATTTTTAGCTTTTTTCTTCATTAATACTATCTGTTCCTCCCTACCAGGCATGCCATGACAGCACTGGTTAATGCATTCACTTACTTTACTCCAACTGTGCCCGGTAAATTCATTCACGAGAATTGCATTCTGTGCATACATCAATGGAGAGGACCAGTAACCCCATATCCACCAACCCTTTACTTGATCTGTAACACCAACCAAAATTTGTGATATGAGAAAATAGATTATTTGAATACATACATAATCTATTTAAACATTCAATTTTCATATTTTTACCTCTTGACAGGACGACACCACCTAATGCAAAGAGTAGGAGCAATGCAAATAGGCCAAATGTGTTTGCAATAATCATATTCCTCCCCGCTGACCCAATAAATCTGAATAATGCTCCTGCTGACTGATGGAGCATTAAAAGTAGCAAGTACTGCTTGAAAAATCTGCAACAGAGAATCTTAATTAATAGTTATTTCAAGACCAGATTACTCTTAGCAATGGGACCTATTTAAGTATACACAATACGTGTCTCAGCCACAGTGCGTATTTGATATGCAGTATTTGACTTAATTAGACAGTATAATGAAACTTTTAGCTTTTTGTTCTTTCTTAAGATTGCTCATTACTGTCAAGCCTCTCTACCAAACATGTTTAATTCTCACCTTCCTAAAATGGATCGAATCCAATCACGTAGTAAGTCATATATAATTCTCTTAAGATTGTTCATTACTATCAAGCCTCTCTACCAAACACGCTACAAATGTTTAACTCTCACCTTCCTATATATGGATCGAATCCAATCACGTAGTAAGTCATAAATACCCAGATAGCAACTTCAAGAAAGGTAATAGGGATTTTCAGGACCCAAGAGGGAAGTGCGTATGCCCATGGGGGGAAGAAAAACATATCCCTTTGCTTGTAGAAGACGGGCAGTTTGTAAATTGTCATGGAAAGCTCTGACATTCCATTAAACATGATCATAATGACACTAAAAAATAGTGCGCCAGTATATATTCCTCCATCAGTTACATCGTCTTTGTGCATCTCAGTTCGAAAGAAAACTGTCATCGCGATTATCCCCATAAGAGTAAGCTGAAAAAGGATACAAAAAAAAACAATTATTAACAATTGAATTCCATGTAAAAAAAATAGATGAATCTGTAAAAATACATGCCTGGAAAATTTTGAAGATATAGACAAATGAGTTTCTCTTCATCAGCAAGAGTTCCCTGTCACTACAAGCTTTAAGTAGCTCTTTATCTCCAACACCGTATTTTTGGGTTGATAAAGCCGCGGGATGGCTTTTGCTTTTATCGAAGGGTATTGCAAGCTCGTCCCCAATTCGCTTTCCAACATGGAATGATTGGAATGCCTCAGCAAATTCACTGACTGGGATAAACCTGTAAGGCTCGTCCCTACGTGCCCAATATTGCTGCTGATCCTTCTTTGATGTCACCTGCATATTTGTTTATTTTCGCATTAGAAATTGTTGGAAGACTAAATTTAAAGAAATAATTGTGTCCATTCTCTTAACAGTTTATGCTTTTAGACAATGTGATTCAACAGGTTTTTATAGTAGGCAAAAGGCTAGTCATTTTTTATTTTTTTTGGTTCCGATTACTTACTTCTTGCAAGAAATCAGCCACTCCCTTTCTCTCTGGACATTTGAAACCCATAGATTCAAAAAACTCGAGAATATTTTCACGAGGGCCCTGATAAACAATCTGGCCATCAGATAACAGGACTATGTCATCAAACAGATCGTAAGTCTCAGGTGCTGGCTGAAGGAGGGAGATAAATGCAGTTCCTTTCATAATGTGGACATGTTGGCGCAGTATATTCACAATTTGGTAAGTCGTAGAACTGTCCAATCCAGTCGATATCTCATCCATGAAAAGTGCCTTCGACGGTCCAACAAGCATCTCTCCTGAAGTTCGCAGAGAATTTTATCACTCGGAATAAAATCAATAAACTAGTATTAAAATTTCATTTTCTTAATATCGGGTTTTTTTACCAGTCGTAACACGCTTTTTCTGTCCTCCAGAAATTCCCCTTATCATCTCATCCCCGACCAAAGTATCTGCACAAATGTCAAGCCCCAAAACCTTAAGAATATAATCTGTCACCACATTTGCTTCATCACCTTCCGTAGCGGCAGCCTATATTGGAAACAAAATTATGAGGTTAGACCATTGATTCAATTTGATTGAAGTGACGGATATTTTAAAAATGAGACATTGCATAAAACTCCGGATGTGTTTTTCATAGACGGTCTAAAGCCCAGGCAAAGAAAGGAGGATTAAAGTAGGTTGAAAGCCACCTTTAAACTTTGTCAATTCTTATGAAACAAATACTTATAATGTTTCTTGATATCTAAATATAACTAGATTATCCAAAAAAAATTGTTTCTAGTTTGAACTAACTGATAACAAGAGAACCAGTTTCGAAACACAGAAAGAGAAGCTACAAATCAAGAAATTCTAATAGTATTTCATGGAGAGACTGATATTTAACCTTCATGTAGATATCGATATCAGGATCAGGTTTAATATTTGCTGCCTTCTCTCTTCTTGACAATTCTGCCAACATCTCTGCAAATATTTTGACTCAAATAGTTACTTAATTAAGTCAGAACATATAAGTCCTAAATTCTAAGTCGGAAAATACGAAAGATGGGAAAACAAATGTTAAACGAAATAAATTGAATCACTTCGAACGAACCATAGCGGGATCCAACCCCTTGGCATCTGGCAGAGAATGCCAAGGTTTCTCTCACAGTCATTTCTCCTATATGCAGATCATGCTGACTAATATATGCTGCAGTTTTTTGAGGTACAAACTCTTCCATTCCATGTCCATTATAAGTGACTCTTCCCGAAAACTGGTAAATATTTTCAGCTTCGTCAATTAAAACTTATAAAGCAAAGTTGATCATTTATGAAGGAATGAAACTCGAAGAGTCCTTGCCTTTAAAGTAGGATCCAACTTTCCAGCCAAAGCCAACAGAAGAGTAGTCTTTCCAGAACTCGGAGGACCTAAAAGCAATGTCATTCTGCCAAAAAAAAAAAAAATAGTACTCTCTATTAGTACATAACTTGAACTTAAAAGAAAATGAAGACATTAATAAATGAATTAAATTAATAATTGCTAAGTTCATGAATTAATCGATTTAGCCCTCGTACCTGCACGGCTTGATGATTCCACTGACATCCTTGAGGATAGTCATAGGCCTCTTTCTACTTGGAAGTAAATGGAGAGAGTTCAAAATTCCCTTTTGAGAAAGAGAGAGATGGGTTAAATTGAAGTACGAAGAAATATGAAATATGGGTTCGTTCGAGTGATGGGAGAGGGTCGGGTCACCAAAACTAACGTGCAACATGTAGTCGACCCCCAAATTATGGGGAAAGAGGTTAGTTCTTAAGTGGCAGATAGCATAAAGTAAGTGATGATCGTTTTACCTCTATTATATTCGTATGGAAGTTAATAAAACTGGGCAGCGCTCTGCTTGCCGCATGGGCTTCAGCATCTATATTTAAATGCTCATATCTCACTTCAATAGTCGGCAAGTCAATTCCAACTCTGGAGAAAGCAAGCAGAGCAAAAGAAGTTACAGAAATACATTTGAATATTGAACTGATTGGAATACACCGGACGGACAGGACTGCCAAACACGACATAATTGTAGTACCTGTCAATTCTGTTCCTGTGCTTTAACAAGAACTTCTCGTTATCTTCTTCCACAACATTTACCAGCCTTTCGACTAAATTCTTTTTATCCTGGAATCCAAGATCATGAACATCAACTTCATTCACACCCCCTGTTCCATATAGAAGGCCTTTTCTCAAACGATCAAACGTGGGAAGCTTTTCGAGGGCAGCCCATTTAAGAGCTTCTTCGTCATCTTCGTCACGCGCTGAACGAGAAAAAGCTTCGATCCCGGTGTTCCTCCATATGGATGCACTGTTTGCTCTCAAACTGCCATGGCTTCTACTACTTGCTCTTAAGCTATTACTAGCTCTGATAATGTCACCAGTATCCATCCCTATCCTACCACCAGAATTAAGCAAAATTATCCCACAAACACTACAACACGTACTAGTTTTACACAAAGATTAGCAAGATTAAGGAACATTAAGAGCATTTACAAAAGCTGTAATGGTATGACAATAGAAACGAGATTAATGGAGGAAATTTGGGGATGTTTTGATGAGGAGGATTTATGTCAGCCTGCGATTGGATTAATTGAAGGATTGAATGCATATTTTTTGGTTTTTGATTATACTCCATGAATGGTAGTATATTTGATTAAAAAATTGTGTTAATGCAAAAATGGAATTTTTATATATTTTAAGGTAACATAAGTAATTACAATGCAAGTAGCGTGAAAAAAGTATACATGAAAATCTTTGCACAACCACATATGCTCTAATAGTAGCGTGAACGATCCTGTGCACAACCACTAACTTACTTTGATGGCAAGAAAAGAGTTTCTTCCAAATTAACTTGTAAGAAAAAGTAACTTATTCATACAAGAAACTTAAAAAAAGTTCAGCAACATGATTCCTAAAGAAGACTCAATGACAGCAAATGAAATACAGATTCTTCCAATTTCATTACGATGTACCTGAAAATGTTCTTCTCCGCAAGTTCTTGGGCGACCACCTAGGTCCCTGCTAACTTATCCCCCGATGCTCAAGTCAGTAATCGTAAACCTTAGAAGAGAAGAATATTTAAAGTTCGGAAGAAATTAACAAATTTCTCGACTTTCTTGATTCTGGGACTGTCGGAAAACCAGTATACACGAAAATCTTTGCAAGTTTCGTGCTGTGTGTTCAACAATGGAAGATGGGACACAGAAGCCTGGGTTTTCCTAACATATGATACAATGAATAAATATTTATATATATAGATAGGTGTGTTTAATAAAGTTGAGAAATTTAATGTAGGAAGTGGAAATGTCAGATATTTCTCGGAAGCTTGAGTGCGTGACTGTGACATGCATTTGCCACCTTCTTCAATTCAATCGTTGACCCAAGAAAATATCAATATTTAGTGCCTGTCTGATTAAAACCCATTTGATGAAGTTGATGAAATATATAGTCGGAAAAATTATATGTCATTTGAAAAATGTGATTAAAATTAATTGTTAACTTTAATTTAGATTAAAATTTTAAATTAAATAAAAAGTTGTAGAGTGACAACTAAATTAATTTCTTTTAAAAAATATTATTTTATTTTAGCAATTAAAATAATTCGGATAGAAATAGCCAAAAGGATTTTTGAATACTATTAAGGGTGTGTTTGAACCACATTACTTACTTTAGAAGAATGTATTCTAAAACTGTAGATTGACGGAGAAAATATGTGTGAAAATGAAGAAAAAGTTATTGATGTGATGAAAAATATTATTTTATTGAAAAATGTGTGGTTGAAAATGAATAGAAGAATGAAAATGAAAATGAAAAATTTTAAGCTCTATTTTAATTTAATAATTTTTTTCTCTTTTTTTTTTTTTTTTTAACAACACATTTTTCATTAAAACATATTATTTAAAAAATTATTATTTGAAAATACATTTAATATATCTTTCTATATATAAAAAGTGGCTATTAAACAGAATTTGTTGGTTTAACGGAAAAACTAACGGAATTTCTTGATTTAACGGAAAAACTAACGGAATTTCTTGTTTTAATGGAAAATCTTTTTTCACCACCCCTTACTTTCAAAATTATAATTAAATAATAATAAAAATAAATTAGCTTTTGATAATTCCTTCAAACTAAAATATTTTGGAGCTAACTTATCCAAATCGATTTTTTCTCGAATCTGATTTATGTATCTAATTACGATTTATCCAACGAGACCAATATTTATATATTTGCGATAACTCCATCAATATCTAAATATTTGACACAAATAAAATATAATTTGATAAATGTATCATTTAGTCCCTAACTTTCAAAATATTAAAATATAGTATATAAAAATTGAATTATATTTTATGAAAATTTTCGGGGTATTATATTCTCACATCCTTAAAATATTTTCGTCCTCGAAAATTTACCCGTCACTTACCAATACTAAGTCTAACACATGATATACATATATTATCGTAATACATATCATACTTTAACGATAAAATGAATTGCATTATTACTTAAAAAAGAGTAAAGACTTAAGCCATGCAAAAAGTTTAAGCATCCGTTTGTTTCTCATTAAAAACCCATAAAAATGAAAAATATGATCGTTATCCATCACATCAATCTATCAATTTTGAATTTCTATCTCTTGTGTGGGGTCCAATAACGAATATATTTTTCATTCTCATTTTACATTAATGAGAATCAAACGGAGTCTAAGTAAACTCATCTTCTTACCCATTAACATACCTTGAGTTTTCTGTTTGTGATTTTGGGTTGGAGATGACAGAAAGAAACACTTTATTTAATTATTTATCAATTACATAAACATTACATCATTAATTATTTAATTAACCAAAAAAATACATTTTTATTAATAACAAATTAATTCTTAAATAAAACTATTAAATATAAACTAACCAAACGTGCAATCTGGCCCCTAATATATATATATATATATATATATATAAAAGATAGAGTTCAAACAAGGCCCGGCACCATAAAAGAAATAGTTTTTGAAAGGCCGCCGCTGTTGACGGCCTTTGGCACTATCGTCCACGTGCCTGACCAAAAATCCATTCAATACTTTATTATTTTATTATTATTGTAAAACGTAATTGACTCGAACTTTACAACTAATTAATATTATTTTCAAGGCTCATGGGATCTAAATCTTGATCTTTCTTCTTATTTCTCCCACAAATTTAAGTAAAATTTAATAGATTTTAATTGAAGAATTGAATTTTGAGTTTTGAATACGTCTATGAGTTTAACATTTCGTTTCACTTATTTTATATAATATTCTAAATTGATTTGACAAATCAGAATGATGTCGACTAAGTGGACGAATTACATTTTTAATATTTATTTGAAATTGCTACTAAAATGACATTGTATGAATGGAACTCGCATGTACATGCCAATTAAACAGAATGATATCACGAGCCAACTACTCGTCAAATTTTTATTTTTTTATTTTTGTCTTTTTAGCGGTAAATGTTAAATTAATAATCAAAAGAAAAAAAAATGTCAATATCGGTGTCTAAAGAGAAATATAAGAATATTATAAAATAAAATAAAAGTAGATTTTGTTTTTACTAAAGAAGATTTGGTCTTTAAAAAATTTGACATGCGCTCGTGTGTTTGAATTTGTAAAGAATTGAGCTTTCTCACTAGAATTAGGATTGTAGATCTATGAATGGCGAGTCATTTACAACTCTTCACACAGATAATTTAAAGGCATGGCGAGACTAGCAAAAGTATGGGCAAGGTATGGTTGGCTTTTTCCATTCATTTACTTTTCTCTTCTATTTATTACTATATATTTTCAATAAAATAATATGAATAATGCTAATGCAGTGTCCACCCCTCCACGTAAAGGGGGATTCATTTAGAATAAAATATAATATATTCGAAGTGAATCCCCCACCCCCCAATGTGAGGGGGTGGACACACTGCATTATGTACGAGTAAAATATATCAAATAATATTGTACGTAAAATATGGTCGTTATTAGGTCTCACTCGTCTAATACAAGTCAACAATAACGATTAGTTTTTCAATTTTAATCCCTACCGAACGAGCTCTTAGTGTAAAAACTCATTAAAAGGACATAAAAAGACTTATTTGTACCCACATATTTTTAAATAAGAAAAAAAAATTAAGAAGTTTTTAAATAAGACAAAAAAAAAAATTACTTTTTGTCCCTTTTCTCAAAAAATAAATAAAATAAAATTGTCTTTGATGTGGTTATTAAACCAAGTAAAAATTTAAATTTTTAAAAAAGCTCAAGCCAAGAGATCACTAAGAGTGCATTATTTCTTTTATGGAAGAATTGATCTTATAGCTTTTCTTTTCTTTTCTTTTTTTTTAAAGAAGAATTGATCTTCTTCTTTTTTTTTTTTTTTTTTTTTTAAGCAGAAACAAGTTTTGGTTCCTACCTCAAGCACTATGTGGTGTTAAACAACTGTCGATATGTGTAGATTGGGTATCAACCATTCTTTTTAGCTTTAATATTAGGTTGAATCAATTTCTCTAAAAATTTAAATATTTAAAGCTTGTCATGAAATGAAATTGGCGAATAAACTATATATATCCAACATTTAAAGTTCAATTGAAAAAGTGCATTTCTAAGGATATTTAGGAAGTATGTGTTTTGAATTATTCAATTTAATGTTTTCCCAAACAGGTAGTTATATGATTTCAAGAAGAAAAGATAAATCACAAAGGATGATATATTATTGGATCTTTGATGAATATGATGAGGCAATGAAAATCACGTACGAAATTCGTGCATAGGCTTAGGTATTTATATGAGAGAGTAATTGAGTTGAAAGAATTGGAAAAATATATTTAAAAACGCAACTTAGGATTTTTTGTATACGTATGTCGCTCGAGCAAAACCTCAGCAACAACCTCTCGCTTGAGCGAGAGTCGGGCAACGGCAAGCGATGAGGATTCTATTTTTGTCACTCGAGCAGTGTCTAGGCGATAAGCTAGCGAAAATGCGGCGTTGTGTTTCTCCTCTTTTCATGCTCGAACCCTAGATCTCATAACCCAATTTATACAAATTGCATTATAGGTCATTGACTTTTACAACACGTTACAAATTAGTCATTTTGTCCACATAATTGACAACACTAAAAACTTAACATTTTTTTATATAACTTTCTTGGTCTAATATTTTTTGAAATAATATATTCTTCATTGAGTCTCTTTTACTCCCTTTCACAATAGAAACTTATTATAATGTGTCATAGGACTCCATTTTTGACTTCTAGAACATGTCATAATTATTCCTCAAGTTTGAAATCAACATTTCCCACAAAGTGGCAGTCCATGTGAACAATCTAATTACAAAAGAGCCCCCATAAAATGTTAAAGATTCAAAATGAGCAATTCTTTTTTATTTTCTCCCATTTCGCATTTATCTATAAATTCTCGATTTTTCATTTCAAAGATCCCTAAAACTTATGTATGGTAAAGTAGATTATACCGCTCTAAGTAATATATACCACTACGTAATAGATTAAAGATTTTATAACAAACTTATGTTTCAAAGTCGCACAAAAAGACCTTGTCACTTTGCATTCGAGAAGTGTCGGGACCCAATCGCATTAATAAATGATTGAAACCATACAAAGCACCTAGAAGCAGAAAACAAAAGGAACTCATTTTTCATGAAAATCGTAATAAAGAAGTTCAATCAATTCGAACCAAAGAGAGAATGATGTGTAATTAATGCATTAAATGTAGGAGAAATTTAGCTGCGGGAGAAACGTTTATCATTTATTATGCCCTTGTTCGATTTTGAATTTTTGAGAAGTAATTTTACGAAAAATATTTTTTTTATAGAATGTATGATTAAAAAGTAAAAAAAAAAAATTATGAATTCATGAATAAAATTATTTTATTAAAAAATATGTATTTGAAAATAAATTAGAAGAAATTGAAAAACTCAAAGTCAAGCTAGAATAATTCACTATTACTTACAGTAATAAAATTTTTAAGGGAAAAACCAAATGTACAGAGGATTTGCTTCACAGATGTTTTACCACCTCTCGCATGAGTGGGCCCCGCATGGGACCCACGATAATAAAAAATGACCAAAAAATCCCCCCCCCCCCTATTGTGAGGTCTTTGGGGCGGTTATGTGAACCCCCACTCTGTACACCAACACCAACTCAAATTTTAAAGCCTGGCACGCAATTTATGTATTCAAAGTCTTCATTCATATTATGCACCGGAAAAGAGAGGAAATACCATGGCATCATCCTCACATCCAAAAGTGGGTCCCATAAATATCACGAGAGAAAATCAACGGTTGGAAAATAACCTGGTCTTTGGTCTTGGTAAGAAAAATCAAATCAAATCAAATATTTAGTTATAAAGTCGTTGAATAGGGCCAAATTTCAAAAGAAGATAACTCATTTCAAAATCAGGCCACCAATTAAAAACTTTGAAGCATGGAATTTTTTACTTTGATTTTGGAAAAAAGGGGAGGAATAAATAAAATTCCACAAGAAAAAATGTTCATATGTTGTAGTGCATTCTTGAGTTTTCCAACTGGAATTAACTTGGAAAATGTTCAATTATGTTAGAATAGATCAGTAAAATTTATTAGCTTTAAGTTTTTAGATAAGAGTAGTAAGCAATCGATGCCTATAAGCAGTAATGGTTGAGTCGACCTATTTTTTAGTTGCTTAATACCAAGGGTGGATTCACGAGACTCCTCGAGCTCGAGCCTCCCAGCTCGAAAAAATAATAAATAAATAAATAAATAAATTTATGTATGTATGTATGTACACGCACATATATATAGAGCTCGTTTGGTCCGGATTAAAATTCAATTAAAATTGAAAATATAGTCGTTATTGGGTCTCACTTATCTAATAAAAGTAAAAAATAACGGCTAGTTTTTCAATTTTAATCTGATTTTAATTTCTACCAAACGGGCTCATACTCTCATTTGGATCAAGATTATCTTCAAGTTCTAGAACTAGAAGCTTCCCTTCTTTCAAATAAAGAAGGATGAGAAGATTATTAGAATTACCTTCTTCTAGAAGGATATATATGTTCGTGTAAACGAGTTAATTTAAAAAATTAATCTTCTCTTGCACCGTTCTCACATGGAACCTAATGTCGACACAATTCTTAACGGACCAAATGAATACTTTCTTAACACCTTTTTTCGATCTTTGAGGGGGAAATCTCGATTAACGAGCATAACGCCCTCATCTTGGTCCAAGAGAACAAGACCATCAAATTGATCTTCTCATCTCTTTATTTCTAATTGAAATAAAAATAAAAATAATAACTAGTATGCTTTATTGGAATAAATGACTAATAAATAACGATGAATTTTACTCACATCATATTAAATGTTACATTTACTTCGTATATCTGGTCGATAATAACATTTCGTGGAGCTCTTGCAAACACTAGCTAAATACAGGACTTGGCAATATTTCTTTCAGACAAAACTTGTCATGTACTACTAGATGTTTCAATTTTTGTTAACTTGGCAATATTTCTTTCAGACAACACTTCAATAGTTCTATGAAAACATATACCACTAAGGGTCCGTTTGATTGGAATGGTAAAAAATTGGTGGAAATAAAATATTTTACATGGAAAAGATTTTCTAAAAATTATTTTACTGGGAATTGTAATTAAGTGCGTTTGATTGGTATAATTTTTCACTCGGTGAATTTTTAAAAGTTTGGATCTTTTTGTTCACGTTTGACTTTATTTTACATGTAAATTGTCCATTAAAATGATTTTTTTTTTTTACAATTGGTTATGAAATTTGTTAACATTGCCAAAAAGTTAAAAAAAAATTGCTCGAAAATTATTTTTTCATCAAAATTTAGTGTTTGTTTGACTCCGTTTTACATGGAAATTGTTCATTAAAGTGATCTTTTTTTTTTTACAATTGGTTATGAAATTTGTTAATATTAAAAAAAAAATAGCAGAACCTCGAAAATGGTGGGAAAGCCTTTTCCACAATTTCAAGGAAAAAGGCGCCTGGGGGGAGGGGGAATTTTTTTCTTGGCCAAAATTTACCCATCAAACAACTCTTTTGCATGGAAATAGAAAATGTTTTCCATTTTCCATGGAAAAGATAGGCTATCAAACATAGCATAAACTTCCTATTTCCAAGTCAAGTGAAAATTAGATTCTTCCATAAAGACCGTCCTCACTCGTCTAATAAAAGTCAACAATAACGGCCAATTTTTCAATTTTAATCCGATTTTAATCTCTACAAAACACCTTCTTATTATTATTTATTTAGCGTTCAAACTCATTGTTTAATTACTATTTTTTAACTTTGAACTTGTTTGATGTAAGTTTTTTTGAAATAGATTTTTAAAAAATATTTTTTTGGAAGGATGTATGGTTGAAAAAAAAAAAATCTATGTACAAAATTATTTTAATAGAAGAATGTGTATTTGAAAATAAGAAGGTCAAAAAGTCAATGTACATATTATTTTAATTTGTGTTTTGAAATAGATTTTTAAAAATAATATTTTTGGTAGATGCACTGGAAAGGTAGTGTGAAGAGGCGGAGCACAGTTTTTTGTTAGGCATCTCCATAGTCCATAAAAAATTCAAATGTTAGTATCGAGGTTTAAATTTGAAGAACATATTGTGGGGAGTATTAGGTGACGACTGAGGCCAAATGGGAGGATTATATGGATAAAAAATGAAAGTTGAGGATGTTGAAGCACATGAATGGTTGGCGGGAAGCCAACAATGCAATGGAGTATGTCAAACTTCAGGATGTGACACGCAGCAGAAACGTGAATAATGATAAAATGGTCTTATTCGTAACATACGGACGGATGTGGTTCAAATTTGGCTCGAACAAACATGAGAAATAATGGAATTCACCAAATAACGGGAAAATTGCAATACTGTTAATCAAAAAACGAATGTAAGATTTTCAAACTCTTAACACATATTTAAATATTCAAAACAAATACTAATCAAATCAAAATCCTAATTTGGTAGACAAATCTGAGCAAAATTAAAAAACTGCAAAAACGACGAAAATATCATTAAACTAACTCAAAAAAGAGGCTAACGAAGCCCTAAACAATGAAACTTGATCCCCGAAAGTTTGACAATGTTTGTCAAGGACCATTATCTTCACCTAACAAAATTGTGCAGAATCGAAAAATGCTTTCGGATTGTACTTGCTCACTAAAATTCGACGTCCGAGCTAAAAGTTACACACGTTTTTGTAAATCCTTCTTATTTCTTCTATTTTTTTTATTGGTTTTGTTAAAATTTGAGTGCCGCGAATTATTCATTAAAAATAATTGGGAGCTCTAATTAAAATGCACATTAAAAAGAATGCTATTTGGAATGTTGTGGAGTCCTATTCAAGTTTACTTGATGAATTTTAATTGAAGCTTTACATGGAAGTCAATTGGGAGTAAGAATTTGTGTTGGAATTGAAGAACATTGGAATGAAGAAAATCAAGTTTTGAAGTCAGTGACCTGAGAGTGTGCGTTGTGAAGCCATTGTTGCGAAGCCAAAGGTTTTCTTCCAGGCACCACAGGTTTTGGCCCAGCACTGCGGCACCACTTGGGTGTTTTGTCCCTTGTGACTTTTGCGTCATCTATTCCATTTTGGACTCCATTTTCTTGCATTCTACTATTAGGGGTTGGAAGTCTCCTATTTATTCTTTATATATAGTTGGTTCTTCATTAAGATTTAGAAGAAGTTAGAAATATTGTAAACATAAAATTTTTGTATTCTTTCTCCATATTATAATAAAATCTTCATTCTCTACAAATTATTTTGTTGTTGTGATCAATTATTTCATATTGTGGCCGCAATCTCTTTTTTTCCAACAATTGGTATTGGATTAATCCGGTATCATATCTGATTTTCACAGCAAACTAGTATAAGAGCTTTTGTTGTTGAAATTCTTGGGAATATAGAGATTTTGATGAAGTTAATAGCTCAAATTGATCTTTCGTGATGGCAACAATGAAATTTGATGTTTCACTATTAGATCACAATACAAGATTCTCTTTGTGGCAGGTAAAGATGTGAGGTACTCGCTCGGATAGATTGGGACGACGCGATGTTGAGATTTGACCAGATGCACATAACTTGGACTCTGAAGGAGAGACAACGAAGGGATCGAAATGCCCTATCTCCAATACATCTCCATCTTTTAAATGATATTCTCCTGAATATTTTGAAGGAAAAGTTAGCCGATGCATTATGGTTAAAAATTGGAGCAATTATGCATGACGAGAGTCTTACTAGCAAATTGTTTCTTAAGCAACGTCTATATTCTCATCATATGATAGAAAGTACATCTCTTGGGGATCACCCAGTTGATTTTAAAGAAATCGTCAATGATTCGGAGACCTTGGAGGTCAAATATGTTGAATAAGATTCGTGATAAAGTTTATGATATAAATGGATCTCAAATATGAGAAAAAGTCCTTCAATGGATGCCCTTGTCTTGTATTATATATGTCGAAATTAGGTCAAGAAACACATTCAAATTGGATTCAAATTGAGTTTCAATCAAATAATGAAAGTTTGCTTCACGCACGAATGATTATATCTTCGTGCAGCTTTCAATCTTTATGTCATATCTCTCTTCTGATATCTGATTGAGTCGATTCAAAATGTATTGAAAATCTAACTTATAAGGATACAATTATAGTATAATTTTTTCCAATTCGAACGCTTACTATTTCAAAAATAGGTTTCGATCTTCGGCTAAAAATCTAGAACTTGACTTGTGCTGTTGAAAATTGATTTGTAATTTTTTTTTGATTATATTTCACTTATTTGACTTCTAATTTCATTCAATTCATCCTATATAATCTTCAATCATCGTTTTATTGTTCTAATCAACTATTGAATACATGCAATTTGGTCTTCGAACTTTAGATTTCCTCCATTTTATCACATTCTTCGTTCATTTCTTACAGTTTCACTTCTATTACTGAGTTTTACGTAACAAATGATAAATACACGAGATTATAATATAATTTATCAAAAGTAATACAAAATATCATAATTTAATGACCAAGATAAGTTTATAAAATACACTTATCACGTACTATTCTATAACTTTGAGATGCAATTTTTTTGAAATAGATTTTTAAAAAAACAATTTTTTCGAAGGATATATGATTAAAAAGTGTATGTACAAAACTATTTTAATGTGAGAATGTGTGTTTAAAAATAAAAAAAGTTTATATTTGCTTGGCTGCATGCAAACAAGGCTTTAGAGCAGGATGTAGGAAGGAGAGTAATACTAATATGGCTTGATGGATTTTCTTGAAGGGGTGATTATATGTGCCACATTGTGGCATCTGTATTTATTCTAGGAGATAATGCTATGTATCATTAATAACTAATCCTCATTTTATGTTACTGGAATCAATATGTTATTATCATTTTTATGGACTAGAACATATCATGTATTGCTAGCTTGTTGGTGCTTTTAACAATGATAAGTTGTGAATACCTAAATAGAAGGGGTAAGTCACATAAATAATCATACCCACGATTTTCACTGTTGTCGGAAATTCGACTAACGCAATCGAAAGAACAAAATAACAGAAAAATAAAATTAGAAGATGAAGCGAGGTATGCCAAAGCAAATCTCTAAGATAGATTTCGCCCCCCAACAAAGTGCAAACGGGATTATGGACGTCTGTCTCCCAAGATACAACGCTTCTTCTAAAGTCGATACTGCACACTACCAACCTTGTCGGTCGAACCAAAGAATGAACGTACTCGAACGGAATAACGACGAATATTTTAGAGAATTTTGGAAACAGAATATGGAGAAAAGAGAATTTAGAAATCAAAGGAATTGTAATTGATTTGGTGTATCCAAAACGAATTTGGAGGTCTCTATTTATAGAGATTGAAGTGTCTTTTTGAATGGGTGTGTGACATTTCATGAACTAGTGCACCACTTGGTCTGATTTGTCTTGGCCATTGGATCACACTCTTTCATAATCTGACGACCCAGATTAAACCTTGAAGTGTAGTGTCCATTCATCATGTTTATTCACCAATTTCGAATAGTCACCAGCCATGTAGATGCCACGCCTACGTCCAACTGTACCAACTGCCACGTGGGACCAAGTGACGCAACCTGACATGTGTGTACCACCTAGGATGCCAACTCATCGAGCCTCCCGTCGCCATGTCATCGAACAATGAATCTATTTCTGAAAACTATAAGGCTCCCCAGCTCCTCGCGACGATGCGTACATGCGAAGTGCAAAGTGCGCATCTAAAGCGCCAATGCGTACTTTGCGACGTGCGCGGGTCGGGTCCGGGTCCGGGACGCTTCGCGGCACGAGTGGTGCGAAGCATCACTCTAGTGGTAGCTAGTTTGCTAGCCTTTGGCTAGGTAAAGGTAGCCAAGTTGTAGGTCACTTATTAAATTATAACTTATACACACATCCCACTATATAAACAAGTATTTTTTTTTGTAAACTTTCGATGTGGGATTCCTTTCCATATATAAGACACTTAAAATGGGCTTATTAACTTATGGGCCTATATTGGAGACTTTTCCAATTCACCCAAATTAATTGTAATGGCCCACTCATTAAATACACATTTAATGAAACTAAACTCAATCAACCAACCAATTAATTCCAACATTCACAACTAATGAAATTACAAACATCCTAAAACAAGAAGATCCTCATGAGGAACAACCAAAATACAAAGGACCAAATCCAAACACAACTTTGCTCATGTATTTCATCTTTTGCGGAATGGGTGAGGGGTCAAATGGTTTGGCAATTCCTCACGAGGAGATGAGTTGAGAGAATTTTGAATAAGAGTTCTGAATTTTTCCGACTAACAATACTTTGTCTCTACTTGTAAATCGCGGATCTCAGATTGTAGGTCCTACGTCTCTAACTATAACTTGTTACTATCTTCTTCACGATCTTCACATAAGCTTCTAATTCGTTTATATTTTCTTCATATCTTTGCTTTAAATTAAGCAACCTTGGAATTACGTGCTTTGCCTAGTAACAAATTGGTGGGTCAAGCCACGTAAAACAAGCACGTCCATTGTACCTAAGGACAAAATTTATTGTTTGAAATATTTAGTTATTGTCGTCAACAATAGTACTTAGAGATTAGTTTTCAGATTCGTATAATTTTCACATCGATATACACTCCTTGCCATATTTGAAGTAGGAGACGAGACGCAGAGAAGAGGGAGCAAAACTAAGTTGAAAATACTATATAGGTATATATATTGCTAGAAATTGGATTTCAGAAAAAAAAAAAAAGTAATAAATAAGTACATGGTGTGAAAAACAAATGGAAGGAATGTTTTAGTGATCCGACGCTGTTACCCTTCTCATTTCAAGATCTTATTTTGGGTCAAATAACACGTGGAAGTGCACTTAAGTGAGATAACGGAGAGAACTAACGGATTTTATCATCAAGCTTACAACTTAAGGTACACACAACGATGATTTAATTGTTATATTGAGTCTATGAAAAGCTTACAACTCGTAGAGTATATGAACCCAATCTTGTAGTTATGGATGAAGTAGAGTACAAAAACGTAGTAAAAATCGACAAGGAGACATCTTCAAACCCGTCAGGTGGCACTGCAGCACACTAGAGGGCCAACATTAGGGCATCAGCCTTGCTGTCTCCAAAGCAGGCTGTCGGCGCCTAGGTGTCCCGTCCCAGTCCCAATGTTTTCAAACCACTTTTTCATTCATTCCAAAGTCCTCTCTCTAATGAAACTACCAATCCATAATGAAATTTGATTCCTTATCAATCTAGACTTTTAAACCAAAATTATTTAGGCTTTCGCCATGAATTAAACTTCCAAATCAAATGAAATTTGAGTCACAATCTAACAAACTCCACCTTAACACAAATTCCATAGCAATGAATTAAATATTCACTCTTTAAGTCATTATCCAACTCTTCCACTGTCACTTTCAGGCACACCATGTCCCTGCTGGGAATACTCAACAACTACGAACTAAATCCAAGCCCTGCATACCAGCATAATTGCCTTGTACGTCACCTTGCTTGAATCATCCCCTTCATTTCCAACTCCAACTGAGTCACCAAACTACTCGAATCACCATGAGCACTTCCAATTCCACCTGAGTTTTCAAACATGGTCGAATCACCATGAACAACATAACCAACAAGATCAAAATTAACTCCACTTGAGCTACTGGAAAGTTATTCAATATCATTGCTTGAATCACCACGAGCAACCATATCTCAACCAAATCTACTTGAGTAACTTCTTGTCAAACCATAAGCTGCAGGTGCTTCCACAGTAACTATCAAACCTTGTAAAACATATAATCGGGACTTTCTTCGTCCCCTTAACACAAACCTGACACCCTTGCTAATTTTTGAACATCCACCAGTATACATGTATCCTTTTGAATCAATAGTACTCAAAGAGATAATATTTCTATTTAAATTGGAACATGTCTCACTAAACCAAGTTTCATGATCGTTCCATCAAATATCTTGATTCTGACCTTACCAATACCAGCCATTTCACAAGGCTCATAATTTATCATCATTACGGAACCTTTTGTAACTATTTGATATGAAGAAAACCAATCCTAGTTAGAACACATGTAAAAAGTGCAAGCCATATCAAAAATTCAATTCTCGTCGAGTTTGGAGTCTCATCAGAAATCACTAAAAGATCTCTATCACTGCAGTATTCTTCTACAATATTGGCATCATCACAATTTTCTATTGTCTATTATGATCTGTAGTAGCAAACTTATTCTTATTTCGCCTCTTATAACAACCCTTCTTCACGTGTCTCTTGTTATTATAATACCAACAAACTTTATCACTATCGCTATCCTTGACTCTATCCCTTCCATGATCACATGCTTTCTTCTCACGACTAATAAGACCATCTGCCTGAGTCTCAAATCTGACGACCAAATATTTTGTCTTTTCCTTAAAATAAAGTACATCATATACCTCGTCTATAATGAGATTATCCGTACTATAGAAAATAATATATCTAAAAGTCACATATGAAGGCGGTAACGAACATAACAATATCAGCTCTTAATCCTCTTCATCATACTTAACCTTCATGGTCTCTAAGTTAGCGATGATCTCTTTGAACACCAATAGATGATCTTCCTAAAATTCACCTTCGTTAAGCGATAAGAAAACAAGTGCTACTTCAAGTGTAACTTACTTATAAAGCTCTTGTCATACAAAGCTACTCCAATTTTAACTACAATCCAGCGACACTTTTTTCATTTACCACGTCTTGAAAAACTTGATTAGAAAGATGAAAATGTTCTATGATAGGGCTTTTCGATCCTTGTGTTACTTCCCCTCCGCAATCATTGCTTCGGGCATTCTATCCTCTCCCAACAAAGCATCATCAAATTTCAATTGAGCAATAATTGTTCGCATCTTCATCTGCCACAAAGAAAATCTATTGTTACAATCCAAAAGTAGAATATCAAATTTCATAGTTGCCATCCTTGAAACAATTGACCTTACTCAAACATCGTTTTAATAACTAATTTAGACCTCCCAAGAAACCGTCAAAAAATCTTGGTTCTAATACCGATTGTTAGGAACAAACAAGATACTAGAATCAATTTGATACCAATTTGTTGAGAACCGGGCCAAATAATAAAGATGAGATTAATGAGTATTATAAAAATAATGGATCATAAAGAAAACAAATTTTACGTGGAAGATGAGAATTTCATATACCAAGAAACTAAAATTGTGTTTACAAGATTTGATACTCTCAATCTAAATCTAAACAATTATCTCAAATTTCTAATTATACTATAATGATTTAACTATTCTGTTAAAGGTCTACACTTCATAGAGTATATATAAGAGTCAAATCTTGAAGATATAGATGAGGTAGAGCACAAAAATGCGATAGAAATCAACAAAGAGATCACTTCAAACTCATCGATGGCGCCATGCGTTACCCACCCTGCGCAACAACGCTATAGCTGGCACTGGGGTGCCAACCTTGCTGCCTCCCAAATAGGAAACCAGCGCCTAGATGCCGCAACCAAGCTCCCCATCTCCGTCCTAACGCTTCCAAAACACTTTTTCATTCATTCCAAAGTCCTATCTTCAATCAAACTCTCAGTCTATGATGAAACTTGATATCTTACCAGTTTGGACTTCCAAACCAAAATTATTTAGATTTCCTCCATGAATCAAACTTCCAAATCATATGGAATTTGAGTCACAACCTAATAAGTTCAATCATTTTGAAAGGTTGGAAACGAAATATACAATTATCCTTCTATTTTTTTATAGAGTAATGTTATTTAGCACCATTGATTTTACAACGTTAGTTTTTATGATTTTATGACACTAAACATTATTATATGAGAAGAACAACTAAATGAGTTATATGATTCTACTTTTTATTGTGCCCAACATCTTGTGATATTTAGACCGGTGTTATAGAATTTTTTATGTTAAATAGCATTATGCCACTCAGGGGCGAATCCAGGGCTCGAGTTCAGCTAGGGCGGACCGCAAACATTGAACGCTTACTGTCAACGGTCAACTTCCGTGATAGCGGTGTTGTTTATTAATATTTAATTAAATGATATTCAAAAAATCGTCCGGACTAGAATTAGAAGAACTAAATACACCACTAGAATTAGAACTAGAACTAGAACTACGTACCAACTTCCATTTCGGATGAAAAATCGTTATATAATCTATAAAATGTTCTAATTTATTTTTCAATCAAACATACAATATATATTAACAAAATGTCAATATTCAGTTTACAATTAAAGTTAATTAAACAACAATTATTATATTAACAAAGTTGAAATTATTTATGTGCTTATATCAATTTTATGTGCTTATGTGATTTCACTTTTCCGTAATCGTTTTTTTTTTGTGAAAGAAAAGTGGAACTTTCTATTAATTAAATAAGTTTTGTTGAAAGTCTCCTTATGACACTAAGGCCAATTTTTTTACAAATTCATTCGTCATTAATTGACCAAACTCTCAAATAAATTGATTAGAGAAAAAAAAAATCAAGAAGAGGGACAAATCACCGATTAAAATGTTTCTATTTGCATTAAAACCGGTAAAATGAACATATATTATTTTGTTTCATTGAGTGTCACAAATTAGTGCTCGCCATAATGGTAAACCCATCAATATACTTTAGCAAATGCCACATGTTCAAATCCATTTTGTACTTGTTTTTGGTAAAAATTGTTTCCAAAAATTACAACATATTGGGCATTGGAAGGTTTCGAACCCGAGACCTCTGATTTATAAAAAAAAAAGCGTCAGCCAACTGAGTTACCAAAGATGATTGTAAATAAGATGAAGTATCAGATATATAATATAAATATTTTATCTATTCTCAACAAAAAAAAAGTTATTCTCAGCGGATCCAGCTAGGGCGGCCGCCCTAGCGGCCACCCCCTAGATCCGCCACTGATGCCATTCATTAGGAGCAGGCCTGTAAATGGATCGAATATGCCTATATCTGATCCGATCCGATCCGATAAGAAAATTATCCGATCTGATCCAATAATCCAACAGATATTTAATTGTTAAATCCATATCCGATTTGTTATGTTATCGGATATCCGATCTGGTAATCTGATTCGAAAATAAAAATTAAGAAAAAAAATGATTTTATGCTCTTTAAAAACTTTGAACTAATTTGAGGCCGACTCATTTTAATAGCAAGTCCAATAGTGACTTCTACCTTCATAATGTTCATTTTTAAAGGGGAGATCATCTTTGAGTTTTCTATTGACATTCGATGTGAGATAAAGTAAAATTGAATTTCAATTCTAAATATAAATATTTTATTTCATTATTTCCATTAACAAATCAAATTATTTGTTACATATTAATTATTAGTTTGTTAAGTTGAAAAATAAATTATAATAATAAATTTAATTAAGAAAAATTAAGATATTTATTGACTTTAAATTAGTAAACTAAAATTTTAAAAAAAAATCTATTGTTTTTATGATATTTTACATTTATATGTATAGTTATTTATTCAATTTGACAACCGGTTCGATATTGATTCGACCCCGGGTCGATTTTTAAAACATTGGTTGAAATCAACTTTTTTTTTTTTTTTTTTCAAATTTTCCAATTCTTAAACAAGTTTAATAATTATAAAATTTTCAAATTTTTTATGTTTTAAATTTGATTACTTTTTATTCTAAATTTATTTATTTTAGTGACAAATAATATGCCATAAAAATATTTTACAGACTCAATTGTTTATAACAAATCGAATCGGATTGACCTATATCCATATTTGATCCATTTAGTTAATGGATTATCGGATTCGGATCTTGATCGGTTTCGGACTGAGACCCTAAATCTATTTCTCATTAATTTCGTCGGATTCAGATCAAAATCCAATCCATTGACAGCCCTAATCAGGAAGTGTGTGGTGAAAGAAAAAGAGAGAACGTGAATCGTAATGTGCTGACCTTTGATTTTCAGCCCTCTCTTATTTATTATTGCATTTAACACAAATTACCAATAATGTGTGGTTAGGGAATTAAGCAGATCAAAATTCAAATATTTCAAACTGTGGGGAATATAATTATTAAATTATATACTTGTGTTGGCGTGGATAAAACTACGACATTAAATGCACATGACGTTGTAATTTGTGTTAAATGCAATACTAAATAAGAGAGAGCTGAAAATCAAAGGTCTACAGATTACCTAACCCTATCCACGTTTTCTATATATATATATATATATATTGTTTGGTCCGAATTAAAACTTTAATTTTAATTTAAGTCGGTAATTACTTTTAACCACACATTTTTATGAGACTCACAACTTTTCAACAACTTATTAAATTAATTTTTTTTTTTATCAAAATCTACTAAAAAAAATTAATTTTTTACATTGCCTACACGTACATATTTCTAGAGAATTCTACCAAAAAAAAATAACTTTTTAATTCCTTTCATATTCTACAGCTACGGCAGTGAAAAGCTGAAAGTTCAGATAATTCCAGAAGCTTCTAGTATGGCAGTGAAAACCAGGTGATATATATTTAATTTATTTTTTTTTCCACTAAATTTATCGAGGACAAAGATTATTGCTTTGGTGCTTAACTTTATTATTATTTTTATTTTAATAGTCAACTGATGTTTATGTTGGGAAAAAAATATTAATTTATCGTGCCGATGTACGCAATTAATTATATATATAGACTATCTTAAAGTTAAGTCCAAAATTAAAATGATATAATAAAGAATTAAGATATCTAAATAAAGTGTTTGTCTGATTATATGTATATAGATTGAATTCATTAAAATTGTATTTTATGATGGGCTGAAATACATATGAAAATTATAAATGGGGTTATGGTCCTCAATTCACATGTAATTCTTATTCTTTATATCATTACATCAATACAAGAATATAAGAGAAAGCATATTGAAAAGAAAGATCAAAAACCCACAACCAAAAATAGAAAATCAACAATTAAGAAAATGTATTGAAGCAGTCAAGATTATGGAGTAAGAAGCCAAAGTCAAAAGTAAGAATTCAAGAATCAAAAGAATCAACATTCAAAATTAAAGATTAAAAAAACTAAACATGAAGAGATTGCAGTTGATCTTCAAAATCCAAGATATAAAATCAAGATCAGACATTAAAGAATCATTCACAATAAATTAAGTTTTGTTCTGCATTTAATAATTCTCCCGACGAATTGATATAGACGATCTGTTAATAAAGTAATTATGATTGCAAGTTCTTGAGATTTTAAGTTTTAATAAAACCTAACAAGTGATATTAAAGTCAACTCTATGTTAAATCATTGAGAATAAAGAAATAATTTTATGATTGAAATTCATATATTAAATTTTGGAATTTTTTAATTTGGAATATGGATTTTAACCATAAATTTTGAATGCAGAATTTTCCAAACAAGAATTTCTGGGTTAAACTTCGTACTTTGGCGGCGCTGCGTTCCAAGAACTTCTGCCGCATGGCAACGTCACGTCGCTGGGAAAGGTTACTATTCAAAAGATTTTTTTTTTTTTTTAAACAAAAATGAAAATGAGAAGGAGGGCAATCAAATTCAAATTTTGGTACTAAAATTTTTTAGATAACTATTTTTTTAAAAAAATAGATTGATTGAAACAAAATTTTACCAAAGTAATTTCTCGTCTAAATTAATTTATTTAGAATATTAATAATATTGTGTGCACGTAATTCATGCGATGTTCACCAGTCCAAAGAAAGGTCAATATTTGGCCAAATTATTTGTACACATGTGGCAATAAATATGTAACAAATATAATTTTTCTTTCTTTTTGTGAACATTGAATCCGTATAAAGATAGATTTAACGTTTGACATGATTTATTGTCAATATTTAATTAATATACCAAGAGTACCACTTACAAGTTGATATTTCTGTTTAAAGACTAAATGTCGATCTCTTGTGATGGGGCCTACCATTATTTGAATCTATTGACTGTCTAATACAGATTTCCATGTGAACGTGTTAATTAGACTTAAGTTATCTATTCAATTAATCAAACAACTTCCGTAATATTTGCCAAACATGAAGAGATTAAAGATCAAGAAATCAAACAAGAAGAGATTGCAGTCGATCTTTAAGATTCAAGATCCAGAATTAAGATCAAGCATTAAATAATCATTCCCAATAAATTAAGGTTCTGCGTTTAATAATTCTCTTGGTGATTTAATATGAAGGATGTTGACAATAAAGTAATTAAAATTTCAAATTGTTGAGATTTAAAGTTTTAATAGAATCTAACAAGTTTAATCTCAGCAGATCCTCAAAAAATTGAAGAAGAGCAAGCAAATTATCTACCTGAAAATGCAGAAGGTCACTATGAATCTTCTTCTGGTCGGCCTCGACTGTACAATCAGTGGCTTAAAATGGCCATTTTATGGGCTATTTCTTCTCTCAGGACACTCGAGAGCTACACATTTTAGGCAGATTATATTTTATGAAAGGTGGACACAATAAATGGTTGGTAGCAATTTTAAGTAACGTGGGATTTCTTGTAATACCCTGAAAATTTTTAGAATAGAATTTAATTAGTTTACATGTCATATTTTGTTTTTTAAAAGTTGAGGGATTAAAGTGATATATATATATATTAACTTCAATTTTGGGCTACATTTTTTTTTAATCGGAATTTTGGGTTTCATTTTTTAGATATTGTTAAAGCGACTAAAAGTATATCAATAAGGGTTTCGTTGGATAGCTCGTTTTTAATCATGTAAATTAGGCTTAAGAAAAAATTAATTTAGATAAGCGAGACCCAAGTTATCGATGTCGAAAGTTCTTGCCTTAAATTATAATTTAGTTAAGTTATTTTATTAAATTTTGAATTTTATGGATAGTTACGTGTGAATGGATGAGGGAATCAATATTATTATTATTTTTTAGAATTCTATTTAAAATCAAGTTGCAATCACCTTTTTGTTGTGATAAGTATTTTGTACACATGTCACTTTATGGTTGGTTTACTAGAAATTTAATTTTTATCAAATGTGATAAACATGATTTTTCATCACAATTATATTATGACTCAACTATTATTATTTTTTTACTATAAATAGTGTGTCAATGTTCTGGAATTCATTACCACATAATTTTACACAACAATTTTCATATAAAATAGCTGTAAATTCTAAGTACATTTTTATTATCAAAAGTTCGTTTGATCAATCAAGGTAAGATACTTTTGTACAAGTGATTTGTTTTCTTATACTTTTATATTCAGTAATTTATACATGAATTGTCAGTGGACCTTCGGGTTCGACCTAACGAAATGTAAAATCATTTGGGAATTCAAAATGAGAAATGAGAAATTATGGGTATTTCGCTTGGTCACCGATATACTCCATAAAGAAAAATGTGGTATGAATTGTCTATGTTATTGTTATATAATTGCGTATGGAAACTGCAAGTATCTTACTGAGTGTTTTTTTAAAATACTCACTCTTACAAAATTTTTACAGGTTAGTTCGAGTCCATTGGAGCCGTGGTGAAATGGTGTAGCGGACTGCCAAGGGATCTTGACATCCGAAAATATTAAGTTTTACTACTATCAAATTCAGTAGTTTGTTTTGTTCAAATATTATTATCGAAATTATTAGTTGAGAATGTTTAAGTTATGTTTTTAAAGACACAATTTTATTTATGGGTGTTCCAATATTTTGTTTTTTAAAAGATTTTATCGTTTCGCGAAAATTAGATTTTCGGTAACACTTCATTGCTTGTGAAATTTTGGGGTGTTACGTTTCCAATTCTTATCCCATTCATTTTCATCTCTAAAAAAAAGGCTGTCTGATAAATTGCTCACCGGCAACCGGCAAGCAATTTACCCAAAAATACAAGTTTTTAGCGGAGTTACATTCGGCTGCAGTGACCTGTCGGGTGCAGCTCCGCCGTTGATAGGAGGGGGTATTCCATAATGGACACATTTGTTAGGGGACTTTATGTTAATTACCCACTTTTAGAGCCCCAAACACTCTACACTACTTCTTCCCATAAGTTGGATAAAAGAAAATTTAAAACAAAACATTAGACTGTTATAAATTATATATTTATTAATAAATGACCATTATGCCACTGTAACCTTAAATTATTATGATCAGTGTATTTCTTGTAACTCTAATTCTTTTCTATAAATATAGGATTTTGATTCTCAATGAAATACGCAAGTCTATTGACTTTTCTACCTTCTTCTATTTTTCTCTCTATTTTATAACATGTTATCAACACGAAATTCTAGCCAGTTAGCAAAATTTATTCCTCTTTATGTTCACAAATCTCTAGTTAGTTGGTGTAGAAAGAATAATTTTTCCATCAATCAAAGAAAGTCAAGAAGTTCTAGACAATTAAGTTTACAAAAAAAAATTCTATTTTTTCTATTTAAAGAAAATGTGAGTATTCTCTTTTAACATTAAATTACATAAGAAAATGGTATAGTTATTTGATTTGATTATATCGATTTGATTATACTAATTTATGACAGATAAATATTTGCTTGAATATAATTTTTTTCGTTCAATATTCTATTACAATATTTCAAAAGAATATTGTATTATTATTCTTGAAAAGAATTAATTTCAATCAATATTCCAAAAGAATATTGTAGTATTGTTTGAAAATGAATATTATATTTATATTATTTTGATACTCCTAAATAAGTATAAATTCACTCATGCAATATTTAAAATAATATTGTATTGTTACTCTTAAAAATATATATACAACATTTTTTGCATATCATATCGTTGACGAATTTTGTATCGATATTTTTGTGAAACATGACTCTATTAAACAATATTTTAGAGAAATATTGTGTTAATATCATATCGATATTTTTATTCCTCGTTATGTTCACAAATCTCCAAATAAAATAATATTACACACAAATCAAAAACTTTTCATCACTTTTTCACAACACATTCTCACATCAATCACTATTCCAAAATTTCTATTCTACACAAAATGGGTTTCAAACATGGTCTTAATTTGAAATTGATTGATGATCTAAAGCGCTAGGTTTCTCAATTTCATTGAAGCTTTTCTGATTTAACTTTTCAAATCACGTTGTGACAACTATTCATGTTTACTATGAGCCTATTTGGTACGGCTTAAAATCTAATTAAAATTGAAAATATGGCCGTCATTGGGTCCCACCCGTCTAATAAAAGTCAACAATAACGGCTATATTTTCAATTTTAATCTCTACCACACACCCTCTATATCTATGTAAATTAAAATACGTTCAGAGCTTTAACTACGCATGAAATTCATATAAGGATCGCATGAACAATAAATGTATATCTGTACCTCATATTTGATCTGTAACTCGTACTTCACATGCTAAATATGTATTTTACCCATTGGTCTCAACACAATTCACAAAAAATCCATAACTTGCGTGGAATATAAAAATTAATTTAAAATCTCGATTAGGGTTAGACAAAATTCAACCCAAACCGCTCAAACCGACCAACCCAACCGTTAGGCTTTGTTTTTAAGTTCAATTGGATTATTTTGAGTTGGAAAATCAAATTTGAAATTGGGTTGAGATGAGTCTGGTTGGGTCTCGAGTCATGAATTAAAACCCAACCCAACCCGATAAATAATCTAAAGTGAAAATATATAAGGTAAAAACACATAAATAAAATACTTTAGGTATACAATTTCACATTTAACAAACTCATAAAAAAGTTTCATAAATCAGGTGCTAAATAATAATATAATATATATTATTCTAACTGAAATTTATAAAATCTATAGTTTAAATTAGGATATTTTGATAAACATTATCACATAAAATATAGTATATCATTAATATATAACAAATTCTTTTATATCACATTTCTCTCTCCTCTCATTTTCTCTCTCTCACAATAAATATCTCGTGACTCACTCAAATACTTTATCCGTCTCATTTATATAAACTTACTTTATTTATGTTCTTGTCTCAATCATATAGTCTTGTTTCTTTATTAAGAATGTTTTATTTTGTTTATTTACTAATATATCATTATTTCTTTACTACTTCCAATAATAATTTATTACTAATTATTGATAATAACTCGGAATTTTTTTGGCAAAAAATATTTTTTCAATAATATTAAATAAGATTTCATAATCTTTGTGATAAATAAAACAAAACAAACCTATATAAATGAGATGTAGGGAGTATCTTTTACACTTCACACCTTTTCATTTTCTCTCTCTTACCTCATATTCTCTCTCTCTCTCTAATATATTTAATAATTATTTCTCTTTACGCATCTCTCTCTTACCTCACAGTTTCTCTCTTTCTACAGCCATGTTTTTTCTTTTTTAAAAATAAAATTTAGATGGTCATATTTTGTGACATTTTGAAATCTTGTGACCTATAATTTAATTAAATAGGTCAAAGAGTCACAGACGATCACAAAAACACAATTGTAGGCGACAATTATAAATTTAATCGTAAATTACACATTTTTATATGTCACAAATTAATAGACCACAAATTAAAATTAATTAATTACAATTTATTTATCGATCACAAAAATACAAATTATATGTTACAAAACACACATTTTTTAGGTCATATATTATTTTTTGGTTACAAATTTTTAATTTTATTGTTCACAATTACCCAATAATTGGTTATACTCGCCCTTCATTCCATCCACTCTACCCTACGTCACTTCCACCACCATCGACACCACAAAAAAACACGAGAACGTTGCTGCCATGTGTCATCTCACTACTACCATAAACCACCTTTAGCACACCACCACCACCACATACATAGATCAACTCTAACGTGCCATCATCACTTGTAATGTGCCACAACTTGCATCATCATTGCTACCACCACCTCCTCCCAGGGACGGATCGAGACCAATTTTCTCGTGGGGTCAAAAATAAGATTTCAAAAATGTTTAGGTTAAAAAAAAAACTCAAATTTTATTTGTGGGGTCATTTGACCCCACGTGGGTCCGCCCATGCCTCCTCCAATACGCCAGCTTGCCACCATAAAACATCCACATCAAATCCAAATGAACACCATTACCACAACCACCACAACCCATATGCCACATCACACCACACCACACCACACCACACCAGACCACACCACACCACAATTATTTTGTGCGTGTATGTAGAAATAGTGTTTTGGAGAGAGAGAGTCCATGTGTGGGTATGAGTGTGTGTGTGTTTTTAGGGGGAAGATATGTAGGTGGCGAGTTGTTGACATCCATGTGTGGGTATGGTTTGAGTGGGGTGTATATGTTTTTAAATTATAAAAATAATTATAACCTTCATTTTTGAAAAAAAATAAAATAACCATGACCTGATTTTTGAAGTTGAAAATTGAAATGCAAGGTTCAATGTAACTTTTCCAATTTCTAAATAGACACAAATAGTGGAGACTAGAGAATGATTTAGAATGTACAATGTCCTTTTTTTATATAGGCTAACTGACATGAATACTGTGTACAAATACAAAGTTATTTGATAATAAATTAAAAATTAAGAATATGATGATGAAATCAATGAATCTTAGGGTCCGTTTGATTGCACCATGGAAAATAGGGTGGAAAGAAAACGAATTTCAGGGAAAATATTTGCCTATAACTTATTTTACGGAGAATTGTAATTAAATGTGTTTGATTGGTATAATTTTTCATGAAAAATGTTGAAAGTTTGAAATCCGTTTGACTTCCTTTTTTATGGAAATTGTTCATTAAAGTGATAATATTTTCTACTATTGGGTTAAGAATTTGTTCCAATTACCAAAAAGTAAAAAAAAAAAAATCTAAAACAATTAGAAAAAATTACCATATTCGTTTGACTTTGTTTTGCATAGAAATTGTCAACAAAAATGAATTTTTTTTTACAATAGTTGATAGAATTGGTTGCCATTGCTAAAAAAAAAAAAAGTTGGAAAATGTTTTCCCACCTAAAATGTGGGAAAACATTTTCCACCATTCGTGCATCAAAGGGTTGTACCTAGAAAAAGGAAGGAAAACATTTTCCGTGGAAAATTTAGCATATCAAACAGTCAAAAAGTGGAAGTAAGAAAATATTTTCCTACTTCCAGGGAAAATATCGCCAATCAAACAGAGCCTTAAAAAATATATATATAAAAAAGAAAATGTTTCATAATTTTAAACTTATTTATACATTATTTTTCAGAAAAAAAAAATCCTTATATATGTTAAAAATAATTGAGGTTTTCAAGTGGTTTAAACTATAAAAAATCATTCAAATTTTAAAATATAACATATAAAATATACATGAGTCCAACTTGAATTGGACCCAAGCCCAAACCGACTCAAACTTGATTGGTTTAGGTTGGGTTTAAACAAATAATTGGTTGGATTGGTTTGATTTTAGATCAAATTGATCGAGTTGGATTGAGTTTGAATTTGATAAAAAATCGACCCAATTTAATCCTCGGTCAACCCTAACTGCATCAACAATTTAATACAAACTCAAGTTTAATGTCAAAACAAAATGATTGAGATTAAATCATTCAAATTAGGCTACATAAGTTGTCCTAACCTTTTAAATTCGTTACACACTGTTTCAATGAAACCCAAATTGAATAATAGGTCCATTACCGGATTTTTGAAATAAATAAAAGAAAGCAGAAGATCAACAATGAATTCCGTAGTTTGCACTTGGAAAACCTCCCTTAAACTCCTCCCTCCTTGATTTGCTTCAAACCCTAATTTGTTTTGTCTCTCCTTGAAAGCAAGATTGTAGAACCCCTTTGAAGTATGAGAATTTAGGTATTTTCAGTGTCCCACCTTGAAATTCATGCTTAGAAGTCCCCAAAATACCTTTAAACTCGTTGGAGTCTAGTTTCCCGACATTGATCATGATGTCACCGAGCATGCTGGAATGCAGAAATCTACTTCTCCTATTGCCAGACGCGTAATAATGTTTCATACTCTGTGTTGCTCGTGCATTGTGGTGGTAGTTCATCAAGATCCTTCCGGTGCATGTGCCAAAATTCTTCTTAGAGACAGAACAAACTGTCTACTTAGTCTTTTTCCTTTTCCTTTTCCTTTTCATTTTCTCCATATCCTTTCATCCCCCATTCAAAGCACCACATCTTTTAAACTTTATCAAAAACTCGTCCTGAAATCTTGATCCATCCTATAATATACAAAACATAATGAAATCAATAATATCTCGAACTAAACAACTAACAAATGTACAAGATTAAAGATACGATTAAGTGTAAAAGTTACACTTTATCAACGTGCACATTTAATTAGCGACGACAAGATTTGACCATAGCACTTTTGTTTACTCTATATTAATGTTAAACTATTTGATTTTAAAATTTAAAATTAGAATCAAATGTATATCATCATTTTAAACTGGGGTTTCGTGACAAATGTAGATGGACTTTAGCCTTTGGAAAATGATTTTTTAGAGAACGTGTAGTTGAAAAGCGAGAAAACATTTTGCGTTTACACGTGAAATATTTTACTTTATGACTGTGCAGTTAAAAATAAATCGAAAAAGAGTTTTGAAGAAAAGGGAAACAAATGAGGGCATATATAAAATTTGATTAGTGATTGTCATTTTCTTGGAATCTCCTTAATTTGACACATGCACATCAATCTGAGATTCTAAACAAAGGGGCAATATGTGAAAGGGACATGTGAGTGAGTATGGAAGGAGCCATCAAACATAATTATAATTATGCCATCCTTCATTCTGTTAATCATCCACACATACATTTACACATATCACATTCATTCACATATATGACAAAAAACATTCTCATACGAGACAGATAGCTGATCCTAGGTTGTCTTCATTTTCCTTAGATACTACTACAGGGGAAAAAAAGAAAAAGAAGATAAATCTAAAATCTTAACAGAAAATAGGGGAAAATTCTCTCTTTCTTGGTTCCTCCCATTGAAAGCCAAGTTTATCTGACAAACGCACACACCAGTGTGAATGTGAAGAAATGTTCCACATGGAAAAGAAATAAGTGTTCCTTAGAGCCGCAGCAAAATCCGTTATCTTCTTCCACTTGCTTGAATACAAAAGATAATGTCTTGTGTAATGCACTGTGTAACTGCGTTTTACGTGTATGCTTTGTCCGGATTTTGAGACCTGGGCTTTTGAGATTAAATGTGTTTGATCTGCTTGGATGCATTGTGGGTGAATTTTTTAGCATTATAAAGGGTTTCGCATTGCTGATTGTGTTTGGATCTTGCTGAAAAAATGGCCCTTTTTCGTAAAATTTTCTACCGTAAGCCGCCTGATGGGCTTTTGGAGATCTCAGACAGAGTATTTGGTATGTTCCTCTTGTTTATTTTGTAAATTTTGATTCTTTATTTGTTGGAAATTATTGGGTTCTCTTGAAAATACATTTTATGGCGTTTTATACGTATTTATATATTTACAGTAGCTTGCAATTTTATGACAAGGGCAAAAACATTAATGTATGACATTATGATACTATTTGTGAGTATAATGGGTGGTGTGATTAGCGGTAACTATGTGGTACATTTGTATCCAGCTTAAGTCATTTAATGTATGAAGATGATTTCGATATTTTGTAATTTTACTGATGTTCATTATATGTGGTATGACTTGATTGTGAGCAGATATGTTATAGGTATAATTTCATCCGTGTCTATAAAACTTGTAATCTAAATAACTTAATTGAAGTCAGAAAACTCCGCCCCTGCATTCCCTTATTCTGGGATCCTGAATAGCGAGTATTCATGCGAATTCTGGTGTATTTGTCTGCTCATGAATGAATCTGCTGTTGGTTTGCACTAAGTTTGATAATACACATCTTAGTGGTCGTCTTTGCTTTCAAGATAAAATAATTAAAGGAAAGGAAACCAAATGCGTCCACTGAGTCATAACTAATGCTTTCTAGATGATAAATCATTTAAATGTGTTAAAATGGTACTTCAAAATTGACTTCTTGTGGTTTTGTAGTCTTTGATTGCTGCTTTACCACTGATGTGTTGGAGGATGATGACTCTAATGTGTATATTGGAGGCATAGTGGGTCAACTCCATGAGTGCTTCCCTGATGCTTCATACATGGTGTTTAACTTCGGAAAGGGAGGTGAACAACAAAGCCAGATTTCCGATATACTATCTCAGTTTGACATGACTGTGATGGACTATCATCGTCAGTTTGAAAATTGCCCGTTACTCCCCATGGAAATGATCCACCACTTTCTGAGATCGAGCGAAAATTGGCTTTCACTCGGGAAAATGAATGTGCTCTTGATGCACTGTGACAATGGTGGGTTGCCAATTCTGGTTTTCATGCTGGCTGCCCTCTTGATTTATCGGAAGCAATACACCGGGGAAAAGAAAACTTTAGACATGATATACAAGCAAGCACCATTTCAACTTTTGCAATTGTTGTCACCTCTAAATCCATTGCCTTCACAACTGAGGTATTTACAATATGTCTCAAGAAGGAATGTGGGCTCACAATGGCCTCCGCTGGATAGGGCATTGACATTGGATTGTGTTATCCTTAGACTCATTCCTAATATGGATGGAGAGGGGGGTTGCCGTCCGATATTTAGGATATATGGACAGGATCCTTTTATGGCTGCTGATCGGACTACCAAGGTGCTTTTCTCTACGCCCAAACAGAGCGGACCTGTGCGGCATTTCAAGCAGGTGGTTCTTAATTAAGGCATTTTTTTTTTCCCTTATGCTTCTCTTTTCCTGAAATACGTTTCTGGCTCCTGCTTTACAGTTGAAAATATATAGTTTAGACTCTATGGGCATACATAGAATAATGCTTCTGTCGAGCTTTTGCAAATGATGTTCATGAAATGTTCTTCAGTGACAATTTATTATTCTCTTTTTGGGGTTTTGAGTAGCTAAGAGACTCTAATGCCATTAGTCGATGCAACTTATTAATTTTCCTTCTACCGTGTAACTAGAGACTTTGTACTTTTAATGCCTGTCTGAAGTTTGAACTGGTTCTGCAGATTGCGTGAATTATGATTGAGAATCTGGCAATAGTTCTCCATCACATAGCAATCTTTGAGGGACAGTTCACCTGATTGGATAATTAAAATAATGACATAATTAGATGTTTCTGACTAGTTGCTTATTGACGTCTACACGTTGTTATAGGAAAGTTCCATGATAAAAGAAGGATAATTTCATAGAAGCTCTCAATTCTTGCTTAAAAATATTATAGTTGGAGTTAAGATAATTTGGATGAGTATAACACATGATTACATAATAGTGCCATTTGTGAAATTCCAAATGGATTTGCTCGAGAAAGAATGTCCAATATGGGTTTAGTTGGTGGTGGCTAGATAAAATTGGGAGTTTTTTACTTCAACCACATCTCTGTCTAGATTTGAGGTATATAACCTACGAATTTTACAAGATATCCTGAAAAAAGTTTTTGAACTTAAAAAATCTTCACATAAGCCTATCAAATGTTGGCGATGTGTATAAATAAGACGAATTGTATTATCAGCTCAGAAATTGCATCAGTTAAAAATTTTCTATGCTAACTTTCATTTATAATCTAAACTATTAAGAAAAAAAATTGCAATTTGTTTGAAAATGTATGTTTCTAGAAAACATGATGATGGCAACTTATTTCAACTCTCTTTGATCTTCTTTGCTGAACAAAGGATTTTTGCCCTTCTCTTTTATTCTTGTTAACATCTTCACCAATTTATTACAGGCAAACTGGGAACTTGTTAAAATTGATATCAATTGCCATGTACAAGGTGATGTTGTGCTTGAGTGTATTACATTGGATGGTGATCTAGATCATGAAGAAATGATGTTTCGGGTAATGTTCAACACGGCATTTATCCCATCAAATATATTGATGCTTAACCGTGATGAAATTGATATCCTATGGGACATCAAGGATCGATTTCCAAAGGACTTCACTGCAGAGGTAAATGTCTTTTCCTTCTTTGTTTGAAATATATTACGCTAAAGCATGCACTTATTTGATTTCTGAATTGTCATCTTTTGGGTGGTTGAAGTTTCTTTTCTCAGATATGGGTTCCTCTTCTTCATCCCCCGGGCTTGATTTAGCCAGTGTTGAAGACAAGGAAGGCCTCCCTATTGAAGCATTTGCGAAAATTGAAGAGATTTTTAACAGTGTGGATTGGCTGGAACCAAAAACAGAAGCTGCACTAAATATGCTCGAAACCGAAATTCTCCAAGAAAAACTGGAGGTTGTTCCTCTGCCCATTGCTAGAAAAGAAAACTTGGAGAACGGATTCACACCAAGTGAGAAAAATGAACTACTGGAGAGTGCACTTCTCCGGGCTGCTATAGAAAAAAAACTGAAGTGTGGTTTTATTCAAAGAATTAATGAAGAGAAATTGGAGATTGCCTCTCCCCAGAGTGTGCAAAAGGAAATTGTTAGTGTTTCTTCTAATGGTGTTAAATATGTTGGGTTGCAGGAAATGAGTCATGCCATAGATGAAGAGACTAAAAAATCAAAAGAATTTGAAAATGACATTAAAAGTTCTGTGGATGCAACGCCAAGTGAAACACCTTTGGCATCTTCTAAATCATCTCTGGATTTGAACTTGATTAAAAAGAAGATTGAGTCCCAAGAAGTACAGGTTTCTGTTCAAAGGCGTCGTGAATCCAACATCATATCTCCACAAATTTCTCGAAGTTCACAATCTAATCCAGCTACGTATTCTAGTTCCTTGCAAGGTTCACCTGTAGCACTTTCCAGATTTCACAGTGCACCCTCAATACTTGGGATTACTGAACTACTGCACGATCAAGTCACCCATTCAGTTACTCCACTAGTTTCTATTTCAGCATCTGTTACAAGTATATTGAAGCCAGCACAACTCAATAGTTCCTCGGTGCCTCTGCCATGCACACCACTTCCTTCAGGGCAGCTTTCTTTTAATTCTGAAATGGTAACAAAAGCTTCCCTTCCTCCTCCTCCACCACCACCACCACCACCACCACCACCACCACTAACTCGACCGATGCTGTCAACACAATCAACACCAGGACCACTGCAGCGACCAACACCATCTCAACAACAGCTAAAGTCACCACCACTACCGCTACAATCTGCTTGTCACTTATCTTCACAACTGTCTCAAACTCTCTCTTGCCAAGTGCCTCCACCATCATCATTGCAGCCATCACCACCGGTGCCGCCAGCACCATGGTCACTGCTACAAGAAACACAACCACAGTCACTGCCTCCACCGCCGCCAGTAAAGTCTTCTTGTCACTTATCCCCTTCAGATCCATCTAATGCATTTACCGGAGACACTAAAATATCAGGGCAGACTGAACAACAGTTGCGTCTCGATCTTCATCTGCCACCTCCTCTATTTTCTGCCTCCATCTCATCTTTGTCTTCCAACTTAAATCCTGCTTCTATACCCTTTCCACCTCCTCTGCCTCCCTTCTCGGGAACAGCTTTGCCTTCCTCTCTTAGGAACCTGCTTCCAGCTCCTTCCCTTCCCTCCCCTGCTCCACATCCCGTGGGAAAAGTTGGTTCTCCCTCTTTTAGGAACCAACCATCAGCTCCTTCCCCTCCTCTACCTCCCTCTCTTCAGAACACACCTCCTCCTCCTCCACCCCCTTCCTTCTCAGCAGAAGATACTCCTCACTCTCTTCAGAACATATCATCAGCTTTTTCCCTTCCTCCACCGTTCTCAGTAACAGCTGCATCTCCCTCTATTAAAAACCAATTATCAGCTCCTTCTCCCCCTTTCTTAGGAACAGCTGAACGCTCCTTGCCTAGGAAACAGTCAACAGCTCCTTTGCCTCCTCCCCCTCCTCCACTTCGTTTCTCAGGGACAAATGGATCTCTCTCTCAAAGGAAACCATCATCAGGTCCTATTCCTCCCCTCTCCCCACCTTTTCTCTCCCAAACAAATGTACCTCCCACTCTTAGGAACACGTCATTAGCTCCCCCCCATCCACCATCACCATCACCATCACCATCACCATCACCATCACCATCACCATCACCACCACCATCACCACCACCACCTCCTCCTTCATCAAGTGGGTCAACTGTACAGAACTCATCCACTTGTTTCCTTCCTCCACCACATTCATTATCTAGGACTACTTCAACCACCTCTCGAGATTCGTTCCTGCTCCGAGCAAAAGAGTCTGCATTACCTGCCACCCCACCTCCACCTCCATGTTCAGGACCAACTGTACTTTCCACCATTAGATCTTCAGCAGCACCACCAGCACCTCCTCCACCTCCATGTTTGGGACCAACCACAGTTTCCACCATTAGATCTTCAACAGCACCACAAGCACCTCCTCCTCCTAGTTCCATTCAGAAGGAAGCCATCGCGAGCAATTGTCAAAATGTTCCGCCTGTTCCTCCTCCGCCAGCTCCACTTTCCAATGGCTTATCAATTGCTGGCAGTGCTTCTTCACAGTCTAATTCTGCTACCAACAACAAAAGCATACCTGCACCTCCATTTTGTACGAAGGGAAGGTTGCCAATGCGTGTGAGTACAAAAATTCAAGGTCAAGGAAGAAAGGCATCCCTCAAGCCATATCACTGGTTGAAGTTAACAAGGGCTATCCAGGGGAGTCTATGGGCTGATGCTCAAAAACCAGAGGAGGCTTCAAAGTATGTCATTAAATATAACTATACTATATCTTTATTGATTCATCTCCATGAATTACTTTTATGCGAGCATGAAAATGTGTAATGATGATATCTTCTCTTATGTTATCCATGTTAGAGCTCCTGAGTTGGATATATCTGAACTTGAGAGTCTTTTCTCGGCCTGTGCTCCAAATTCAAGTCATGGAGGTGCCAGAGGAAAAACAAATCGGCTTACCTCCGGACTCAAATCTGATAAAGTGCATCTGGTAAAATTGATGTTATTTTTAGAAAGACCAAGTGCATTGTCACTTCAGCCTATCTTGTTTCTTTGCATAAGAGTATTTTTTGTCATTAGTCCCCATCATAACGTAGCCAAGTGCATTGCCTAGAGTGGGCTTTCTTTTCTTTCCTTTTGTCTTTTTAATTGATAAACACTTTTAAGGTTGGAATCTCGGTGCCTTGCTACAGTGTCAGTGGGTTAAACCGCTCCTGTTGGTCTAAGATATTCTGATTTCCTGCATTTTTTGTACATCTTAGTTTGAGAATAATACTGGGTGCAAGTTAACGATGTATTATCACTAAATCAGTCATTGTTTCTCTCAGATATCGAGGGAGGTTTTACCGCTTCTGTGATATGGTTTCATATGCTATTGATGTAAATATGCAGTCTCACTAATGACCTGTAGGAATTTAACTAGGTTAGTAGAGATGTATAGTGTGCTGTTTCACAGGGTCCAGTGAAGTTAACAGGGCCAACATGTCAATAATTAAAACTTGTTACGTTTTTTCTCAAAAAATAGTTTTTACCATGTGGATTGTAAAGAGGCACATTGCACTTCTTTCTTTCTTTTTTATTAAATTGTTTCGGGTATGTGAGGGTGACAAACTTTTTCCAGGTTTATGCACAATATAGTTTTATGTAATCTACAGCAGCCTTACACACGTAGTTATTTGTTGCTTAGATGGGAACGGGAACCTTTGGAATTTTTGTGCGTTTATAACAAGACCTAATAATTGTATTAATCTCTTTATATTGTCCATTACTTTATAAATCATTCTCAATAATCCACTGCCCTGAATTCCTATGATTGGAAAAGCCTCGTGTTTATGTTTTTCTCTACATGTTAATGTTTTTTGTATATCATGAAACCTCATATGTTCTTAATTCATTCACAATAAAAACATATATGCTGCAGTTATAAATATTTATATACCCGTTATTTGCAGATTGAACTAAGAAGGGCATACAATTGTGAAATCATGCTGACAAAAGTTAAGGTTCCTATGTCAGATTTGACGGTAGGCTAAACGTAATTTGCTGCTTTTGTGTCTATTTAGTTTTTTCAAAAATATTGCACTTTGTTCCTTGATTCCACTTTCAATTAAATTCATGACATTACTGTCATGGTTGTTGTGATTGTTGTTTAGTGTTTACGAATCTTGGGTAAACATTTCCTATTAAGGATCTCAATTTTTTTTAGATATTTTTTATGGATAACAGCACAGCTGCACAACTTTTGTTTGAAATGTCAAAATGGATGTGCAGAGCCTCAGTAGATGTTTTGTGCTAGAAAAGAAAGTTAATTGTAATAATAATACAAATAATACTTGAAGTACAAACTTATTCATGTGTACTGACTAGCCAAAAAATATCAGAGGAATTACTAAGCTATGTTAAAATGGAGAAACAACTAAATAAAAGGAAATTCCAATATGAATAAATACAATGTAGTATGCAGTCTTCTGCCGATAGGATAGTACTAACAACAATAGATACTCATTCTGATTAGGGTCTATAATTTGAACTAAAAGCTTGTTGCAGGGGATAGGAAGTTGGGTTTAATAATGAAAATATATTCGACACGAAACATTAGAGAAACATTTAAAGTTTTAGAGTGTATAAAACTCAAGGGGCCAACTTAAAGTTCTTTGAACATGTGAAATGAATCTAAAGGAGTTACTTTTTAGTTTAGAAGTCCCGAGGGTCATCTCTCCTTAGACTAATATGGCTTCACCATTGATTCTGTCCTTGCAGTTGGAAACCTTGTGCTTCTAGGGCTAACTATACATATTACAATGGGATTAACATTTTTGGGATTTTTAATTGTACAGTTTTACGATATTGTTGATGACATTAACTAGTGGTCTTGCTAAAAAAGTAATTCGAGCAAGAAAGTCTGAAGTTTATATTTAGATGTTATTGATGCATTGTCTGAATTTTCTACTGAATTTATGTAGACTACTGTTATCTCATTCTCGAGATGCATGCTCGTGCATAGTACCAGTCACAACAATGTTAATATATGTGTGCAGCATTTTGGGTACCTAAGATTGTAGTTCAGAAATAATCCTACGATTGTTTTAGTTTATGCATATGGAAGTGGCTTATTCTTCACATATCAATTGTGTTCCTTGCTCTACTCATCTACTATGATATAGCAAACTAAAGTTACTTTATAGTGTTCTCTTAGATTGCTACATTGAATTTTGTCGACAGAATACAATCCTTACTATGGATGACTCAGCACTGGACATCGATCAGGTTGATAATCTTATAAAATTTTGTCCAACCAAAGAAGAAATGGAACTTCTCAAGGTGTACCTTTATTTCCTAGTCATTTGTCATTTTTGTACCAGTACTCTTTATCCTATTGACTTCTATCATCATGGGAACTGAAGTGCAATAAACATGTGATGGCTTCGTTTTATAATTTGATTGCTGCATATTCACATGTTAATTTCTCACTCCCCTGGAATAATATTTCATTTTCCAGAACTACAATGGCGACAAGGAGAACCTTGGAAAATGTGAACAGGTGGTGGGATTCTACTCTTACTTTTACCTTTTCCATGATTTCATGAATATGTGAACTGGCAGTATCCCAATTAGAGGAAAGACATCATCTTACGGCCTTATAACATTATTTATTTCCACATATTTCAGTTTTTCTTGGAGTTATTGAAAGTCCCAAGGGTAGAGTCCAAGCTAAGAGTTTTCTCATTTAAAATTCAATTTTGTTCCCAGGTAGAAAGAAATGTAACTTTATGATATACTCTATTTTCCCTTTTTTTTTTTTATTCTTATCACTTAATTTTTTCAGTTTATAATTTATCAATCAAATTATTCTGTTTTCTTTTTCATGGACCCATATTTTACATTTAATTCTCATCACCAGGTTTCTGAGTTGAGAAATAGTTTAAATATCGTGAATTCTGCATCTGAAGAGGCAAGAAACTAAGCTCCTTTCTTTCCTCTTGCTTCTATTATAAAGGTATTTCCCTAAAGGCAGTTTTTACCAGGTCAGGAATTCAATCAAGCTGAAAAGAATCATGCAAACGATTCTTTCACTGGGTAATGCTTTGAATCATGGAACAGCGAGGGGTGAGCAGAATCGAAAACTTTCATTTACTTATGCATCGACAACAATTCATGTGATCTGACAGTACTGTGTCAATTTTATTGATGATAAATCTGCCATTTGATAGTTGAGAAATGAGTATGCCATTCAATGATTCAGTAGCACTTTTATGCTAAAAAATAATTCTTTTAGTTTTACTGCATGAACACTTATTAGCGTAATAGAATGCCTATAATTGATCTGTGGTACTTATGAAAGTAGTAGACTTGACAGACGAGAGGCATTCTGCACATGCTTGTAATCTTTTAACTCAGTGGTAGAAACTCATTTTTAGTAGTATATGATCTAAAATTATGTTAGATATTCCATGTATTGGGCAGGTGTTGGTAGTAGGTCTATACAATCCTGTTGAGAGTTTATGAATCTCAGTTTCAGTAGAAACTAAAGAAAATATAAAACAGTAAGTGAAGTAGGAAAAGTGGCTTTAGAAACTCTGGCTAATCAAACTGAGTTGGGCCTGGCACCACCATTTATACTGGAGTACTTATGTGGATTTAAATCCTTTTCCCTTTGGGTGGAACATGCTTCCTCCTTTGATAGGGCATATTCTAGCACGTGGCTGGCTAAATGTGAAATATCTTCAGGTTTACAGTGTCCCTATCCATTCTGTATAGATATTTTGGTGCCTGCTATCACATTTTGTAAAACTACCTTTAGTCGCTTTGAACTGGTCTTTAAATAGTGGGTCTTTAAGTTCGGACTTGGTTTTGAGAGTATTTCACTATTTTGTGATGTACTAAATGTTGAATCCTGTATGATATTTGTCCAAGGACATACTTTTGATCAGTCAAACTGTTTGTTTGGCCAGTGGCTCAACTAGAACTGGTCGGACCTTATGCCAGTTCCAATTCATAACTGAGTTCTTATGCATCATCCAGTCACAGGTGGTTGATGAGCTCCTTGGCCGGGGGGTTGCTATACTGCTTGAGTTGTGGTAGATTAGCTCATATTTGGTGCAACCTGAGTTCCAGGATAGCCTGATGAGCTACTGGCTCAGCTGATCAGCTCATTGGTTTGATTTTGTCCATTCCAGTTACATTAGTGCTAACCCTACGTGATCATTTAGAGTCAGTCCGAAACTTTCACGTTAGGATGAGAGAATTCCACTCTACAAATTTCTATGGATGTTCTGTTGTTCTGATTGCAGTGCTTGTCTAACTCATAAATTATTTCTTGAAAATGCTTGAATTCCATATTATGTTCCTTGCTAAATTGGATAATTCATACCTTCATACTTTAGGTTCTGCTGTTGGGTTTCGCCTGGATAGTCTTCTGAAACTTACTGAAACACGAGCACGTAACAACAAGCTGACGCTCATGCACTATCTGTGCAAGGTACAATATGAGTTATGTTTTGATGATTATCTCGTGCTATATGAGTTCTATATACACTACACTTAATATGAGACCTAACGACAAAATCAAAATGTTTATCATGGAACCAGAGTTCACTATGGTTTGAGATTTTTTTTGTCTGGCCTTTTGATTTCATCTTCACCGCCTTTTTAGATTATCTCTTTTGTACCAATTTTGTGTTGAAGAACTCTCTAAGCCCCGATTTCCCACTCCATGCGTTCCTTGAAACTGTAGGTGCTTGCTGAAAAATTGCCTGAAGTCTTGGATTTTCAGAGAGACCTTGGAAATTTGGAGGCGGCAACAAAGGTACACTTCTCTTTCTCATTTTAGGAAAACTTTTTTTTTTTCTTTTTAGAATTACTTGACTATTAACATGATCAGTAATTTTGCAATGCAGATTCAATTGAAGTATTTGGCGGAGGAAATGCAAGCCTTTAGCAAAGGACTGGAAAAAGTTATGCAGGAACTGGCTGCCTCTCAAAATGATGGTCCTGTCTCAGAAAACTTCTGCAAGGTATCTTCCCAAAGTTACTCATGTTCTATGAATGATGCAATTTCTTTCTTATCAATGTTGATTATTTATTTGACTAAGCTCTTTACATGGGCCATTTCTACTAGGTAAGGGATACATCTACTCAAATTATTTGTATCACTTCTATGCTAAAGGAGAAAAATATATTGAACTCACTAGTCACGGCCTCTTACATTAGTTCCCACTTTTTTTGTCCTTATATTTCATCCATGATTAGAAATATGTGATTCCATTATTCCTTTTGCTACCATATCGCATACAAATATTAATGTTAAGTTTTTAAAGCAAGGTAAGTTATTTTAGACGTATACCGCTCTCTCATTATCCATATTTACGTGTTTCTTCTTTATGCACGTCAGTCTTACTGGCTAACCATTTTCTGTTGAAAATGCTAGATGCTAAAAGACTTTCTTGGTTATGCTGAAAGTGAAGTGAGATCTCTGGCTTCACTATATTCTGGAGTGGTATTTCTGTGGCCTATGAATTTGTATGCCTTCCCTCTTTGCATGTTCATATATAGAAGCTAATTCAAGAAATTTTTGGAGTTTCTAGGGGAGGAATGCAGATGCACTGGCTCTATATTTTGGGGAAGATCCAGCTCGTTGCCCGTTTGAGCAAGGTATTGCTGTTAAAAGTTTTGATGACAGATCTTGTGTTTTATTACACTATGATGTAATTTTTTTATACATTTGTTTCAATCTGGTTCGCATGGAGGCATCTGAAGGTGTTTAATTTCCCGTCATACTGACATAGGATGCTATGGAACAATTCTAGGATAGGGAAAAGGGAAGAAAAGAAGAGAAAGGAAGGGGTGCAAAGAAGAGAAGAATTCAGGGCAAATGAAAATCTGTTTATTTCATATATCAAAGTTGTCTCAATTACATGGCTTAAGCCCCCCTTTATATAGGGGTTTAAACTAGTCCTAATTGAAAAAGTAAGAAAATACTATAAAATCAATCCCTAATTATGTTTCCTATATTAAACATCAAAATTGGAAACTAAATATAATAATGTATCTTCTAATATTCCATCACACACCCTTAAAATATTTTATTTGCTTCTTTTCTTCTTGTTAGATCTTCGTTTCTCGTATCTTAAGCAAGCTTGGGAGTGCTTATAATGTGGCTCCTAAGATCTTCAGTTCACGTTTCTCAGTTGAGGCAAAGGACTTTGCAGTGTCTATTACTGAGTCAGGTATTGTTAGATTTTCAGAATGGGGATCGAAGATTTCAGACACTATCTGCATGGGTCGATATGGCGCTTTTGGATGGTGAATATGATGGATAAGTTGTGGGTGGCTAGCAGGACGGTGGAATTCGTCACTAAGTTTAATGAGTCCTCTCGAGCTTTTCTGGCACAACGTTGTGCTAACAGTCGTGGTAAGTTCTTGATGATAGCACAGTACGGGGAGAGGCGTCGCAAAGGAGTTGTGATGGTGCCGGAAGGAATGAGTGGAGAGGGGTGGACGTCGGTTTCACGAGTGTTTCAGGCAGTCGTTGATTCATTTGTCGCCAGAGACAAGGCAAAGCATCAACAAGCGGAAGAAAGGAGCCGACTTGGGAAGACCTACGCCGAGGTTACGGCGAACGTTAGGAAATCGCAACAAACTAATCAGCGTGTGCTGTTGCGTAATAGCAGCGTGGTAAACGAGCAAAGTGATCATAATGCACTATTAAGGGCTCGCATTCAGGCGCTGAAAGATGAATTGGATGAATTGCTTAAGGTTGTGGATAGTGGAGCTATAGGGGGTTCCAGGAACTATTATTGCCATAAGTGTGGGACGGGATTGGATGAGCCCCTAGACAGTGGAAAATTTATGGCGGAGTTGGATGCTAAGGAGATATCATCTGGTGAAGGAAACAAGGTGGAGACGGAGGGAACATGTAGGAAGGTAATGGATTTAATGATTGAGACATGTCGAGAGGCGGAACCTTGTGTTGAAATAGGGGAGCCGAGCACCACGACTTTGAAGTCGGAGACTTTGGCAGGGAACAACTGCCCTAGGAATGAGAGCGCTTTGGTTGAAATTTCTACTTCGTTGACTGAGAAAATGATAAACTCAGCATCTAAGGTCGGAAATACCTATTGTAGGAGATACCCCAAGTCTTTGAAGGAAGGGGATTCAAGGAATAATAGTGCGTTGGTGGTGTGGGTTGGTGAAGGAAAGAGGAGGGACACATACAATGATGATGGGCGGGTGGAGGAAGAGGAGGGACATTAGATTGATCATAGCTATGTTGGGGAGATGGTGGAAGCTAGTACACTTGACGTCAAATCCCGACCGTCAGGTTGGGTCCTTCAGAAAATCCTGGACTTTAGTAAGATGGTGGGTGTTTCATGTGATGGGTATGAGAACAGACTTTTGCAAATATTTGAAGAGTTGGAGGCTAACAGGGTGCATGAGTTGGGTACTCCAGGAGGTAAGACAAGAAGAAAAGGAGATCGTGAGCTTAAGCGTCTCGAATGTTCGATTAATTATGATGCCAAGGGTGGAGAATCCAGGAGAGGTATGATAGGGAGGGATGACGAATTGTTTAGATGACTCCGAAAATTATCAGTTGGAATGTGCGGGGGCTGAATGAAGCTGGGAAAAGACTGGGTGTTCGGAATCTGTTAAGGGGTTGGAGGGCTGACCTTGTGTGTCTACAAGAAACGAAGTTGGAGGTTATTTCAAGGACTATTGTGAGAAGCCTTTGGGGTGGACAGCATGTGGGGTATCAATATGTTGGATCAGTGGGGGCGTCAGGAGGAGTGTTAGTGATGTGGGATACGAGGGTTTTCGACCTGGAGGAGGTTAGTGAAGGGATTTTCACTCTATCGCTTGCGTTTAGAAATATTGGGGATAACTATCGGTGGATGTTTATAGGAGTTTATGGGCCTAATGTTGATGAGAGTAGGGGTCGATTGTGGGATGTGGAATTGGTGGAACCTCCCCACGTGCATTGGAGGAGACTTTAATGTGGTTCGGTTTCCTTCTGAGAGGTCCAGTGGGGGGAGAGTCACAAGGGCTATGGAGGACTTTTTAGATTTTATTAGGGAGAACTTGCTGGTGGACATGCCTTTGTGTGGGGGAGATTTTACTTGGTCATCGAATCAAGATCAACCTGTCCTTTCCCGTATTGATCGGTTTTTGGTGTGTGGGGAATGGGAGGCTAAGTACCCTGATGTCACGCAGAGAAGATTGGGGAGATTATATTCAGATCACTTTCCTATTTCGCTCTATGGGAACATGATGCGGAGTGGAAGGAGGCCTTTTAGGTTCGAGAGGATGTGGTTAAAAATTGAAGGTTTTGGGGACCGAGTGCAGAATTGGTGGGCATCTTATGATTTTCGGGGGTCTCCTAGTTATGTGTTTGATCGAAAATTGAAGGCCTTGAAAAACGATCTCAAGAGGTGGAATGAAGAGGTGGTGGGAGATGTCAGTTATCGCAAAAATCAATGTCTTTTAGAGATTGACGAGTTGGATAGGAGGGAGGAATGTGGAGGACTGGTTGGGGAGGATAGGGCGAAAAGTAGAGAGTTAATGGAGGAGCTGGAGAGGTTGGTGGAGCTTGAGGAGATTGCTTGGCGTCAGAAATCTAGGGTCAAGTGGCTGAAAGAGGGGGGATAGATGCACCCAATTTTTCCATAAGGTAGCTAATTCAAACAGGCGCAACAATTCTATCACTATGTTGGAGGTTGATGGGGTTACTTATGAGGATCCACAGGATATCGGGACCCATATGGTTAGCTTTTATCAGAATTTGTATCGAGAGCAGTTGGACTGGAGGCCAGAATTGGATGGGCTCGATTTTTCTACTATTAATGAAGAGGATGCTAAATGGCTTGAGAGACCATTTGGGGAGGATGAAATTAAAGAGGTGGTTTTCAGCATGAACGACGATAAGGCCCCAGGACCCGATGGATTCTCTTTTTCGTTTTATAAGGCTTGTTGGGAAGTGGTGCGATCTGATATTGTGGAGGTCCTTTCTTACTTCTATCAGCGTGGAAGATTCCTTAAAAGCGCTAATGCTACATCTATTGTGCTTATTCCTAAGAAATCGGGAGCGACTGATATTAAGGACTTTCGTCCTATTAGCTTAGTGAGTGGGGTATACAAGATTATTGCGAAGATTCTGGCAAATAGATTGAAGGGGGTGTTGGGCAAAGTGGTGTCTAAATTTCAGAATGCCTTCGTCAAAGGGCGTCAGATTCTGGATTCCGTACTTATTGCAAATGAATGTATTGATTTTAGAATGCGACTAAGGGTTCCAGGGATGTTATGTAAGCTTGACATTCAAAAGGCCTATGATCATGTTAACTGGGGGTTTGTTTTGTATATGCTTAGGAGATGTGGTTTTAGAGAGAAGTGGTGCCAGTGGATTCAGTTTTGTATCTCTACGGTTTCCTTCTCAGTCATGGTAAATGGCAGTCCGGAGGGTTTTTTTCGCAGTAGTAGAGGCTTGAGGCAAGGGGATCCTCTGTCCCCATTGCTGTTTGTCATCGTTATGGAAGCTTTCAGTAGGATGCTTGAGAAGGCTGTGGGGCAAAATTTATTAAGGGGCTTTGTTGTTGAGCAATTGCAGGTTTCTCACTTGCTATTTGCGGATGACACACTAATTTTCTGTGATCCAGATGTTGAGCAATTCAGGAATTTGCGTCATCTACTCTTGTGCTTCGAAGCCGTTTCTGGATTGAAAATAAATTTGGGAAAATCTGAGGCTATCACAGTGGGAGAGGTTAATAATGTGGAGGAATTGGCTGCGATTTTGGGTTGTAGGGTGGCGCAATTACCTATGACATATCTCGGACTTCCTTTAGGAGCCCGGTTTAAAAGCAGACAGATCTGGAACAGTATTGTGGAACGAATGGAGAAGAGGCTTGCGGGGTGGAAGCGTATGTACCTTTCAAAGGGAGGTCGTCTTACCCTCATAAAGTCCACTTTGTCGAATTTCCCCACTTATTACTCGTCATTATTCCCTATCCCTGTTGCAGTGGCGAAAAGATTAGAGATGATCCAAAGGGAGTTTCTTTGGGGAGGATTGGGGGAGGAGAGGAAGTTACATCTGGTTAATTGGCGTGCAGTTTGTTCTCCTATTCGATTCGGTGGTCTTGGTTTGAGAAGCCTTGTGTTGTTTAACAAAGCTTTGCTAGGTAAATGGTTATGGCGTTTCGGAAGGGAGATGGAGAGTTTTTGGAGAGATATTATTGGGGCAAAATATGGTGTCTTGGAGGGGGGATGGTGCTCAGGCGAGGAACGAGGTTCCTATGGAGTGAGTTTGTGGCGGTATATCCGGCGAGGGTGGAGTGACTTTCGGGAGAGATTGACTTTTGTCGTGGGGATTGGTAATACTATCAGATTTTGGGATGATTGTTGGTGTGGAGATCAACCGCTCAAATTGAAATTTCCTTCGCTGTATCGTATTGCGTTGGAGTCGTCTACTATGGTAAATGATATTTTAGGTAGTCACAATGGGAATTTCAGTTGGAACATTGTTTTTTGCCGAGGTTTGCAGGACTGGGAAATGGATGATTATGCGCTGTTTTTGACCACATTATACGAAGTTCATCTCAGGGTTGGAGATAGTGATTGTAGCAAGTGGAGACTGTCCCGTGATGGTATTTTCTCCGTTCGCACTTACTTTAGTTCATTATTGAGATCTACTGAGAGCTCATTCCCGTGGAAGATGGTTTGGAAATGTAAACTACCCCCACGAGTGGCATTTCTTCTATGGACGGTGGTCAGAGGACAGGTGTTAACGGTGGATAATCTTCGAACTAGGGGTTTCTGTATTACAGAGTGGTGCTATATGTGTAAGAGGGATGGGGAGACGACTGACCACTTGTTTCTTCATTGCGATGTTGCTCGCTTGCTGTGGAATGATATATTGGCATCACAACACATGGACTGGGTGTTGCCGAGGCGTATGGATGACACATTAAGGGCATGGAGGAGAAAATTTCGAGACAAGAACAACAAAATTGTTTGGAATCTTATTCCGGGTTGCCTCGTTTGGTGTGTGTGGAGAGAAAGAAACAGTCGTTGTTTTGAAGATCAATCACGGACAACAGAACAGTTTAGGGAATTGTTTTATTTCACTTTGTATTCATGGTTCAATGCCGTGGCCACTAGGCATATTGACGGGTTGCCTGAGTTTATGTCGTTTCTTTCTGATTTGAGTTGATTATACACTCCCCGTGTATTATGCTTTCTGATTAATAAAATTTTGATTACCTTTCAAAAAAAAAAAAAGTTTGTTGTCCGTTTGATTTTTTTTTATGAAAATTGTCCATTAAAGTGATAATGTTTTCTACTATTAGGTCTAGAATTTGTTCCAATTATAAAAAATAAAAAAAAAAAATTGAAAAAAAAAAAATAATCATACCGAATACCATTCGTTTGGCTTTGTTTTGTATGAAAATTGTCAATAAAAGTGAAATTTTTTTTACCATTGTGTCCAGAATTTCTTCCAATTGCCAAAAAAAAAAAAAAAAAACTTGGAAAATATTTTCCCACCAAAATATCAAGAATTTATTTTTCTCAAAAAGGTGGAAAATTTAGAATGTTGGAAAATATTTTCCTGGGAAAATTTCTCCAATCAAACACTACAAAAGTTGGAAAATGGAAAATTTTCCATGGAAAATCCGGTCTATCAAACGGAGCCTAAGAGATGTTATTTTTCCCTTAGCCACCTAGTTTTGTCGTGAAGTGTCTCTACGGACGAGTAATGTATAATTCCCTTTTGTTCCAATTACCTCGTCAGTTCTTGATTGAATTAGTCTTTATCATCATCAGTCCTGAATGTTTAAATTTTCCTAAACTGAGGGTTAACTGGTTTTTGAACTATACAAAAATAGACAAGATCTCATATTTGAATTTCATTACGTAAACGCAAGTTGTTTGGGAAGACTCATCTATGAAGGTATTGACCATTGAGTTTGTGAAATAATAGTGATACGAGAGGGGTTCCGAACATCGGAGTGCATCAAACTAGATGGAGACAAATTTTGGTTCTTTTTGGGGAAAACTCAAGGGTTGATGCTTAGAAAGAGTAAATGGCCAACATGGAACCTAATACATTATTGTTAATGAACAAGTAAATTACTTTTTCATCAAGGAGAAAGATGGATGGCATGTTATGGATGGATGGTGCCCATCAAAGATTGATTAGTATTATACCTTCGATTATAATTCTTATGGGTCCTTTGACTTCTCGTATATAAGAGTAATCAATCCAATAATACTTCATCGGATGCTTGTACGAGACAGAAACCACGCAATACTCTTTGCATGGATTTTTACGCATTTATTTCCTGCTTAATGAGTAGTGGCAGCCCGAGCTTTCGCAAATGATTCTTTAAGTTCACTATGGGGTTGTTTGTTGTTCAATGATTTTTCTGTTCCCTCTGATGTTTGTTTCACACAATTGATATTTCGTTTTCAAATGTTTCTGCAGTTGTATCAACTTTGCTGAATTTCGTGAGGATGTTTCTACGGGCTCACGATGAAAACTGCAAGCGCCTTGAACTTGAAAAGAAAAAAGCCCTCAAAGAGTCGCAGAATGATAAGGCGAAATTGAGTTCTTCGTCCACAAAAGAGTCTCAAAACGAGAATAATGAGACAAGTGTGGCCAAGATGTCTGAACACTTGATTCAAACAAAGTAGTGAAATGAAAAGTTCTTTGTCAACACTTGATTCAATCAAACAGATAGCCGTTTCCTTATATTCAATCCTTCCCGAGATGTCATTCAGAACACATGTTAGCTGGATTTGTTCATCAGAATGATTAACGTTGTTTTATTTGGCTTCAAGAAATGTCGTGTGAAAGGATTTAAATGTTCTACGTAAAATTTCAGCATCAGGGCAACAATTTCCAAATGGTATGCTGTCTTAACCTCCACTCTGTAGTTTCTGAGTCTTGTGTTGTACAGAACTGCGATTATAAATCCATAAACGATAAAATGTACTATGATTTTACCTGTTTGTTTGATGGCACAGGTTAGAAGTAAGAATTATTGAGTTACTTTGGAACATTATATTTTTTGAAAATATTGAAGAGGTCTCAACTAGATTTTGTTTACTAATGTTGTTGTTCTGCAAATTTTGTAGTTTTTAGCCTTTAGGAATGTAAAGTTCTGCTGTAATTGCACAAATGGACAACAGCAATAATGTATTTATACGAAATTGTTAGTTTTCTTTTTCTTGCAATTTATGGTTTTCTTCATTTGTTTAATTTTCATGGAAAATGTTTCATTGTGTTTGATTAACCTTAAAAAGTTTACTTATAATAAATTAAGTTGGTTTTAGCGTATTTCTTGATTAAAGTTGGATATAAGTTACTTTTAACACGAGCTTTTAACGTTGCACAGTAAAAATAAGCAGCATTTTTAAGAAAAAAGTAACTCATTCAAACATGTCCAAAAAAATGCTTGTAAGTTAGTCATCGTGGAGGGGATGAATTTGTATAATTCACAATGCAGCCTTCATATGCAGATCATATATATTTTATCACGAGAGCTAACATATGAGGAGCTTTTATAAATACTAGTTGGCGCCTCGTGCGATGCACGAGTTTTGTACTTATTATATGTTTATTAGCGTGTATATAATGATAATAACAACGTAAAATAAAAACCTTAAATATCATATTGATTGATCAAAATAGAATACAGGATTAGGAGATACAATAAAGAGCTGAAAATATCAGAACTACAGGAGAACTGAACAATTTCATTCGCATAAGAATTTCTGACAGTTCCACCATATCCAGTGACTAAATCACGAATGAAAAACATGAGCCTATGAGTTATAGTCCCAGAAACATCAGCATGCCCGCTAAAAAACATAAATACAGTGTATATCAGTTCAGCCCATCTTCATCATGGGACCAAAAGCTGAACATTAGGAGTAAAAGGCCTTATATATCGTATCCTAGACAACATTATACTCTCTTACTTCTAAACAAAATCTGAAAAAGGTAAGAGGTTATTGTGTTATTTATGAGTATCCAAATCATTTACTTAAAACGAAATTAATGTTTCACTTCCAATGAGCATTAATCGAATTTCTAAAGATGTAGTAAGTGAAAAGAAACAAAAGCAAACAGAACTTATTTAGGGTTCAGGTCCCTCCCCCGCCGTCAATCATCATCAGAAAGTCCGACCTGTAACCGTTTTACACAATTCTATATATTAACCCTTATTGATCGGACAACGCTTTTAATTTCCCTTCTTTGCAACGAAATAACTATATTTTAACCTTGAAAATACGCTAATCATTTGAAAGAGGTCTCAGAATACGAGAACATAACACGAGTATTATCAACACGAAAATCTATCAATTTTCTTCCAATGGAGATCTCTATCAAGACTTTTTTATGCTACATGATCCATGAAGAAATAAGTAACTAAATGCCCAACTTTTCATTAAACTACACGTTGACGATTTAAGGATGGGACACTAAATGTCGATGCTCAGTTAATTACAAATAAACATCAAAACTGAGTTAACGTGCTAAATAACAAGTTAGTTGAACCATATTAATTAAAATTCATACCACTTTGATGTTTAGAAACAAGATGCAGTAAAGGAACTTGCCTTTGTGGGGTCAATTATGCCAGCGGTCATTAGATCCTCGTATGTTCCAGTTGCGGCATTGTAACCATACTTAGGATTATCATTGGCCAACACCTGAACAAAGAATCTCATGTCAATTGAACACAATTCAGATACAAGTTCTAGAACGATTAATTTTGAACATGGCACGAAAGCAGTTGAGTCAAGCCTCACCTTCTCTATCACAACACTTCCATTTACCCCAACATTTTTGGCTATTAACTTCAATGGATAACTGAATGCTCTCTTAACAATATCTGCTCCAATCTGCTGCCATTCCAATTAATCCTTGTTTATCAATCATACAAAACCCAGTATCACATCTCCCTTGAGTAAATTATTAGCACAAAATTAGAAAAAAAAAAAAAGGCAGAGAAACAAAGTAATTAGCCTCCGCGCGGAGTCCCAAACCTCCGCACGCGGAGGATCTGGGCCTCCGCATGCGGAGGCTTGGAACCTCCGCCGAAGCCTCCGCACGCGGAGGCCCAGATCCTCCGCGTGAGGAGGTTTGGAACCTCCGCACGCGGAGGCTGTAAAAAATTATTTTTTTTTAATTTCCTCTTCAAACCTCTGCACGCGCGGAGGTTAAAATATTTTTTTTTTATTTTTTTTTCCCTCTTCAAACCTCCGCACGCGGAGGCTTGAAATTTTTTTTTTTTTTTTTCCAAACCTCCACACGCGGAGGCTTTAAAAAAAAAATTTTTTTTTTTTTTTGTGCTGCTTTTTTTCTTCTTCTTTATATTTAATATCCAATTCCAAAAAAGCGGCGAAAATCGACGACCGACTAAAGTAAGAAAATACAGTGAATTTCGGCGCCTACATTTTAATTGGTAAAAGCAAATTCTCGGCGCCTATTTTTTTTCTCGGCGCCATCCTTTTTTTCCTCCGAACAGTAACTCTTTTTAATATATAGAGGAGGAATTTGTTAAAAAACTGGGGATAAACATGGAAACCAAAATAGGCCATAAATGAACAGTAAACTGCGGATTCCCTCTTTTAATAGAGGAGTAGATTTGGTAGTAAGATTTGAACACAACGTTTATCCATTTTGTCGTCTCGATCAATTTTCTCATTCAAAAGTTCTAAGCTATTTGAGGGAATAGATTTATTTATTTATATACTGTCTTCAACAAGTGGAACAAAACTTAACAGCAATACCGATTCACAAACAACATCTACTACTACTATACGTTTAGAATTGCAGATTCTACCGTTTTTGGCTAAATTTTACATTCTGAAATGAACCCAGATGCCAATAAAGATGGAAATCCTTGACATTTTCTTGCATCAATTTTCTTCATTTTCACGATCTAATATTCTCCCTGTAATTGCTGCTGCTAGTGCTTCTGTGAAACTGGGATTTCTTGTTAAAGTAGATGCCATTTGTTCTACCATGGATACGGAGACACAACTGGAGGATGAAATTTCATTTACACCCTTTGACAATGCTATTGGAATTTCATCTTCAGAAGGCTTCTTGTGGTTGTGTTTGCCTTCATAAGTTGCTACTAAAAGTGATGGATCATTAACACTTCTTTGCACCTACGAGCATAAATCAATTATTTCCTCGAATAAGTCAGTATTCTCGTGGAAGACATAATTTGCATAAATAAGTATGCGTGTCTCTAATAGCTCAAGCTTATAGATAAAATTATTCTAGATGGCAATGAAACAGATACGCATCCTGAATTCAAGTCTCGCACCGTACATATATGGGATTGGGAAGTGTGCATGTACTGACGATAGGCTGGAAAAATAAATATGGCTGCACTTGAAAGGGAAAGGGTGTATTGACATAACTTAAATGTAAGTTTGTCCTAATTTTGAAAAATAAAAATAAAAAATGATGCTCTGTATGTGTCAAACTATGTGCACAACTCACTACCCAAGCGCTAGGAGCAATAAACTCATGGAATGTTAAGTAAAATAGATTATATCTGGGAAGTGTTTATATATCGATAGCAATGAGTAGATAAAAAATGGTTTAACTAGTAGCGTTTAAAAGAATTTCAAACATAGGCATAGATTTAACTGCACTAATGTATTAAAGAAATGGGCTAAAATCTTGTCCATTTTAGTGTCTCGTCCAATCTAATACTACGTGTGAACACGTTGAAAACAGAATTTAAATTCCATTGAATGAATTAAATTCCATTGAATGAACTCACTTTCTTCTTGACTAGGCAAGTTGGGGCAAAAGAGCATTTATAGTAGGCTCTAGGAGATGGATTGTCTCTAGTCACCTTTTGTCCATATTTTCTCCATTGATATCCATCCTTTACTACCTGTAGTCAAAACTGCGTTAGGCCTTTATGGTTTGTTCGGTAAGACAGACTGCACAATATTTTCACTAAATCATCTATTTTCCTCCTCAAGAATTGAACTGTCAGACGAGGCAATTCAACGAATTTTGATAAAGTCGTATGATTTGAGCTCAATAATTAACTTACTAGGCTCATATCAGATGGATCAGTGCGTACATGAACCTTTGAAACATTTGAAACAATTTCATTTGGTGTCCCAGGTGACGCTACATCACAGCAGCTACAAGTGATTACATTTTTTCCAACAAAATTGTCAAAATTTTCTGCATAATGAGCCTTTCTCTTTCTTGATTTCAAGAGTTCATCTCCTGAGTAATTTTGCATCAAATTGTTGTAATTTTCACACACAACAGTGATTAATTCTGTCAGCTTCTTATTCTCAGATTTCATCAGATTTAACTGCTGAATCAAGAATCGTTTAGACTGCATAAATAATTACAATTTTGAGGTTAGCAACTGGAGGAAACATTTAAAAAAAAGAACAATTAAAATGCTACACGAATTTACGCTTTCTACATTGACTAAATATTGTTACAGAAAAACATTTCATAACGGTTTTCCAACTGTCGAGCACGTCGGTGCTTTTTTCAAACTAGAAGAAAGAGAAATGAAGATGACGAAGAAGAAGAAGACGAAGGAAGAGAGGATTTAGAAGAATTGCAAAGATGAATTATACAAGAAAAGAAGAAGAAATAAATTTATATTTGAATTTGTTACAGGGTAAACTATTGTACAATACAAGGCCGGAAGAAGCAATATTGAACTTTGCTAGCTTGTACTCACTTCTTCTGTCATTGATGACTTGCTTTCACCAGAAAATTCCTTTTCAAACTCTTCCTCCTGATAGACAAACATATGTATAAGAAATCAACTACACAAGAAATAAGGATATATTCCATACGCAACATAAGTAGAATTATCGAGATTTTAGTTTCTTTTTCTTCGTTAATATATATACTTCAAGTAGACCCACGTACCGGAATTTCGCTGCCGTTATGCCTGGGATTGGTGTTGAGGTCAATATCAAGTTTTGTTTCCATCGAAATGTTGAAATATTCTGTGTTGGGGTTTTCTGGCCTTCACCAGTAGGTATAGCTTGATCAAATGTATGATTGGAAGTATAAAGTATGCATATGATGGCTTAATATTTATAGGGGGTGGGGTGGTTTAAAAATCTTGAAGTACTCAAGTCTCCAGTTCGGTTTTAAATGTAATGGAAAGTGTGAGGAAATTGAGGTTCTTGGAGAAAAAAACCTCAATTTGTACCATCACATGTCCATGTTCAAGATAACATAGGATTGGTCAAGAAATTCTTGCCTACCAAACAATGAAGACTGAGTATTTTCCAAGATAAATATTATTTTTCTAACGTGTTTAATTTATTAAAATTATCTTGTTGAATCATAGAAGATTATCTTTTGACTTGTCATGGAAGTGAAGTAACTCGTTTGTTAAAATTGTGTATATATTAAATATTTAGTCGGCGTGACTTAATATTTTGTTAAAATTTGAAGTTAAAGTCAAAAATTAATTGTAACCATAAGATTCACAACTTTTATAAACTTTGTAATCATATACTTTATCAACTTTTATAAAAAATTATTAAAATTTGATTTTTTTTTTTGTTCACGTAGGAACCCACAGTCACTACCCGTGAATGCGCACTAGGTAAACATCGCTCTATGTGCAGTATAGCCCGTAAACTACATATGAGAGATAAACCGCACTAGACAAACATGGTGCGATGGGTTCGACCGAGTAAATGTTGACAGGAGATTCGAACTCGTGACATTCGGTCTCCGCGTTCATCTGCTCCACCAACTCGGCAACTCCTGAAGGGGTAAAAAATAAAATAAAATAAAAATTGAATTTTAACTACGCTAAACATGGACTTAGTGTACTTTGAAACAAAATTTAGATAAATATTTTTAATCATCTAATCGTTTAAATAAAATAATTGAACACACACACACACATGATTTCTAGTAGTCATACTCTTGGTGACAAAAAGTTCCTTGAATACTTATAAAGATATTAAAACAAACACTTAAATAGAGGAAGATGAATTTTCTCAAAGTAGTGAGAGGAAATGAAATTAGTCGTAAGATTTTCTTAAAACGTGAGTTTCTTTTTTATTAAATCGTTACTTCATAATTTAGTATTTATTTTTCTTTTCTATTTAAAGATAGAATATCTTTCTTTTCTTCATTTTTAGCTTTCTGTTCACACTTCTAGCAAATGCTGCGATTTTCAATGACGAAAAAATGGTTAGAGAAGCCCAAAATAAATATGAAGATAGGGTTCATATCAACCGAACTTGATCTAGTAGAGTCAAGTTGGTCGAGTAAAGAGTTCAATTGATTGAATTTTAGGGTCAAGTTGATAAAATATACGAGTTGGGTCGATTTGGTCGTGCAAGACTATTATCTAAGGATAATATATTGTATAAACTCTATAAATTAATAACCTTCAATAAATAATAATTTTTTTCAATCCCAACTTCGATTAATCGATAGAATTGATCCTCTACATGTTAATAACATTTGCTATTTAATAAAACCTTTTGATACCAACCTTATTTATATAAATGTTATATTGTACTTGGATAATTTATGTTTCATTGAATGAAAGTTGAATATTTCTAATAGAAATTTTTAAAATAAGATAATTTTCCATTTCTACTCTTGAAGCCCGTTTAAAAAATTGGGTAAATTCAATTCTCGGTAATTATATTTAATGTCAAGGATCATGCTACAAGTACATAATCATTTACATAATACATTACATAATGGACATGTGGCGGCGCGCATCCATCGGCAGTCTACAATTTTTGACTTTTCCACACTTCACATTCACGGTTAGATTTCTTCCACATGGACTTATGTAATCCATTATAGGGGTGGGCAAAAACCCGCCCAACCCGATCAACCCGCCCGACCCAACCCAACCCAATTGGGTCGATTTTTTCCATTTTTTTCTTGGGTTGGGTTGGTTTGCAAGATTAAGTTGGTCGGGTTGTGGGTTAACCCATCCAATCTGACAAAAACCACCCAACCCGACTCGCTAATTAAAAAACTAAAAAACTTTGCCAAACTAAAATAGAACACCAAATATTGATTACTAGTATTCTTGGTTTTGTTTGTAAATTTTGCTTAACTTTCTAAAATTGACATCCCTTGACCAGGTCTTCTATTGTGGTGGTGTTGTACTTCATGCTTATCCGGTAACCACGAAAGATGTTGGAAGAGAAAAGTCTAAAGACTTCAATCTTCATAGAAAGTAGAGTTGAATTCCACTTCCCACATCGCTTTTGTTTTCTTTAGTAGGATGGAAAATATCAAATTAATTTTCAAGTGAAATAAATATTTTTCCACCTTATTTCAATAACTCATTTTTAATATCTTTTTTTTTTTTAACATATATTGGTTAACGAAATAAGCTTTTAAAATTTTTTTTTTTTTCAAAGAGTCAGGGTCGAGATCAGGAATCACAATACTGCCACGAACCTCGTCCCATTTATATTATAAAAAAAATATTCCCACACCATATCATGCAAGCTTCCCCCATTTTTATTATAAAAATAAAAATATATTGATTAAAAAATTAAAAGAGATGGTGAGGATCCGTCTCATCCTCTCCCGTCCCGTTCCTACCTCACATACCAAGATTTGGACAATGATGATAGGGAAACTCTCCGACAAGACGGGAATGGTAATCATAGCTAATTTTATTCTAATTATCAAATATTTTAACTCTAATCTTTTGTTGAAATTTGTGATCGATTGTGAAAAATACAAATTGGGACCCCCACACCCCCGGGAAAAGCATACTATTCAATCTTTCATAAATCTATTAAGTGATGCTACTCAGACAGAGAGTTTAGATAGGGATTGGTGACAATGTACACTTGTCATTCACTCATTGGAGGATGATTTTTTTTTTTTTTTAAAAAACTGGCAAATCAAAACACGCCACATCATCATTATCGCCAATCCCTTTCTAAAGACTAAACTCCCAGTAAGAGTATATTAATTCAAATCTATTGGGCTAGTCAGATTGGAAGTCAATCATTGACTTAAAAATGTTAATTTAGATGTAAGCAACATGACGTCATGAAATGAGACTTCATGGACTACATCATCATCGTGTTAAGAGCTTTCATACGTAGGGCAATGATCACAGCTATTCGCCAATTCAGCTCACACTAGGACTGACTCATTTACCCCCGCCTCCTAGACAAGTCGTTGGACAAGTCAATCTAAAATTTTCCGCACAAACATTATGTTGACTTGCTAGGTAGGTTTCATGGACTCTCATAGCGAAATCGACCACGAGCCACTTATTATAGGACCACCGACACCCAGGGCCGGTTCTGTGATTTTTGGGGCCCAAGGCGAAATCCCAAAATTGGTCCCCCAAAAATCAACGTAAATGAAAAATCCAACTGTGTATTATATAGCGTATCGCTAACTTAAAACTAAATAGTAGAACAACAAACAATATATATATATATATATATACTAGGTTTAAGCAACGTGCAATGCACGTTTGCTTAGTTATATATAATTTTTTTGGTTTATTAAATTATTAATGATGTAATGTTTATGTAATTGATAAATAATTACACATTGTGATATATTAATTTTAACTTGAATATTGTTAAATTCTAAATTAAAATGTATAAGTTTGTGTTTCGTACTATTATATTATATTAAATTTTGTATTTAATCATGAACTTTTTATACATAATAAAATAATAGATAACATTATAATACAAAACTAAATAAATAAATATTTCTTCTTCATTGAGTTCAATGTACCTTACCAAATAAACTATTAGCATTTTTAAATTGATAATATCTACATCCATTTTTTTTTAGTTTCATTTTTTTCTAGTGACTAAAATGTAGTAGTACAAAGTTTTTTGCATTTTCCATTCATTTATTAATAATGTTCTAAAAGGCGTAATGCGTTGCGAGATATCGATGTTGAGAATCAAGAATCACAAGTTTAGGCGTGTCGATACGAAGGATAAGCATCATAATACGTTTCGTATTTTTAATATTATTTTAATTATTTTTAAGACATTAAATATATTTTTATTTTAAAAAATAGTTTTTTTCTATATTATAAAAAAAAATAGATTTTTTACTATATCATAAAATCATCTAATATTTAAAAATAATACTTACTAAACATTTAATATAATACTATAATATTGCCAAATAGTGTTAGGAGAATTTTAATTTTTTTTATTAATTAAGGAACTAAACATGAGCATTAATCATAGGATTTATACGAAAAGTTTGCGGATTTGATAATTCCGATATCTGAAAATGGAGATGAAGGATTTTGATTCACAATCGAGAATGATTCCGACATGAAGTTTGTGAAAATTCAACTGCGGTCGAACCGAATGCAATAAATACATAAAAATAATTTAAAGTAAATCTATCTTTACTAATTAGATTCATTATATATCCTACAATTAGTCCCAACACTAAAAATTAAAAATAAATATGTTAAAATAGTTTACTTTGTTAAATTAAAATATTTTAAACTTATAGAAAATAATATCTAACATTAATATATTAATATCAAGTGCAATTTAAATTAAATTTGAAAATTAAATAAATGAAAGTGAATATTACAATTTAATTAGTTGTAATTCAAAATTAAATTAGTCAATTAGACATACATTTTAAAATGATTTTGATGAGTATTTTAACTTTTTTTTTGTCACTATCCCACATTGGAAATTTATAAAACTATTGGAGTTAAGAGCATATATAAAATGCACAATCCCACATTGGAAGTTTATGAAACCTTTGGAGAGAAGTGTATCTATAAAATGAGCATGACATCCAATACTTCTACATGGGCTTTAGAATTGTAAATTTTGAAGCCCAATTATGGAGTTAAATGATTTTTAAATTAAAAAAATTCCGTTAGTTTTTCCGTTAAATCAAGAAATTCCGTTAGTTTTTCCGTTAAACCAACAAATTCCGTTAAATACACACTTTTTATATATAGAAGATATATATATATATACATGCTATAATAACCATTCATATAAGTCGACCAGGACACAATTATATAAGCTGACAAGGCCTCAAACATTTTCAACATTTTCAATATTAAATTAGAGCAAACCATTGCTTACTTGAGAAGTAGAATTTCGACGAGAATTATGGACTCATGCCCTTCAAAATTTCACCGTCACATCTTACAAGTCTGAAATCAAAATATCACATTAACCACGACACCAATACAAAGTCTTAAACTATGAAATTTACCCTTTAATCAATAAAAGGTTAAAACTTTTAATAGCCTATCTTTATTTCCACGCAATTTCAGCTTACTCTAGATAAATGAAAAATGATTCTTCCATAGACTGAAGATTCTCCCGCTTTAAGAATCCAAATTCACAAATAGATCAAAATATATCTCAAGTAAATTAACTGTATATAAACAATAGAAAATTTCAAGAACATTAGCAAGAACTACTCACCTTTCTGAATCAGACCATGAAGTACTCACCATTCTAAATCGGACCATGACCCATCAAATTTCAAATATACAGGCCTCTTCACGGGGACAAACCGGCAAACCCTATAATGTTTTCATAAAAATCAGTGGATTCCTCAACTGATTTGCACACAAGCAAAATAAACATTATTTACCTAAATTACCTGCTCAGAAATCAAAATCGGTTTGGAGTCGGACATGGATTCATCATTCATCAATCATAGATTCACATTCGACAGTCGACCTCGAGCTTGAAGAGAGAACAAACGGCGTGAACTGTGCGATTATGGTTGTGAAAGAGTGAAGTTTTCGAAGTTCGAAGGGAGGGAAAAGAAAAGGAGGAAAACGAGCGGAAGGAAAGTGGAGAGATGTGATCGGAAACGGCGTCAGAACTGTGGTTGGGGTAATATTGAAGTCGTAGAAAGGGAAGGAAATGATTGTTTTCTTCAATCTTCATTTGTTCACAAAAACAAAAACAAGAAAAAGAAAAAGGGCAAAAAATGAGGCCCCCTGCAGTTTTGGGCCCGAGGCACAGGCCTCTTCCGCCTCACCCCAAAACCGGGCATGCCGACGCCAATCTAGATGACTGTTTTTGTATGCGATCACTTTTCACCTCATGAAACGCTACAATTTTTCAATTTTACCATTTTCAAATCTCATTAATAAATATGTTTTAACACTTGCACATGGATAACCACAATAAAAATCCCCAAATAACTCCAAGAGATTTTTCAAATGTAAAATATCCCTATTTGAATAATCAAACCTGAAAATTACTTATGTTTGAGCCCAATTTTGTGTAAAAAATGAGTCTTGTAATTTTGATTTTTTGAAGAATGTATGGTTAAAAAAGGTAGGAAAAATGGTTTATGTGCAAATTATTTTATTGAAACAATGCGTGATCGAAAATGAATTTTTAAAAAATGGGGATTAAATATGTGAAGTTTTAATAGACTCTTCAATAAAGCGTAAATTTGGATCTCTATATTTGAAGAGTCAAACATTTTTCCGTTTGTATTTTTTAATAACATCTCCAAAAATCCAAACGCTTCACTACAAGAAAAATGGACATTTACGATGATGTATTTACAACATTCAACATTCAACTTTACAATATTCCAATGAACTTAGATGCCAATAAAGATTGAAATCCTTTCTTGCATCAATTTTCTTCAATTTCATGATCTAAAATCCTCCCTGTAATGGCTGCTGCTAGTGCTGCTGTGAAACTGGGATTTCTTGTTAAAGTACAAGCCATTTGTTCAACCATTGATATAGAGATTGAGCTGGAGGATGAAATTTCAGTTACACCCTTTGATAATTCTATTGGAATTTCATCTTCAGAAGGATTCTTGTGGTTGTGTTTGCCTTCATAAGTGGCTACTAAAACTGATGGATCATTAACACTTTTTTGCACCTACAAGTATAAATCAAATATTTCCTCAAATAAGTCGGTATACACGTGGAAGACAATTAGGGAAAAAAAAAAAAGGGTGTGCATATGTTAAGCATAGGATGAAAAATAAAAAATAAAAAATACACGATAGAATTCAAATTCCATGAAATGAACTCACCTTCTTCTTGACCGGGCAAGCTGGGGCAAAAGAGCACTTATAGTATGCTCTAGGAGATGGATTGTCTCTAGTCACCTTTTGTCCATATTTTCTCCATCCATATCCATCCTTTACAACCTGTAGTCAAAACCGCGTTAGACCTTTATGGTTTATTAGGTAAGACAGACTTCACAAATTTTTCATTAGATCATCAAATTTTGTCTTCAAGAATTAACTTTCGCCTTTCAGACGAGGTGATTCAACAAATTTTCATTTGATTTGCGCTCAAGAATTAACTTACTAAGCTCATATCTGAAGGATCAATGCGTACATAAACCTTCGGAATATTTGACACATTTTCTTTTGGAGTCCCAGTTGACCCTTCATGACAACAGCTACAAGTGATTCCATTTTTCTCAAGCAAAATATCACAATTTTCTGTACAGTGGACCTTTCTCTTTCTTGATTTCAAGTGTTCATCTCCTGAGTACTTTTGCATCAAATCATTGTAATTTCCTTGGATAATATTGAGCAATTCTATCAGCTTCTTATTCTCAAACTGCATTCTATTTAACTGCTGGATCAAAAAATGAACAGGCTGCATATGAATTACAAGTTTATGGTTAGAAGTTGGAGGAAACACAAAAAAGAAAATGAGTTTGGCGCGTTCTTTTTGAACTAGATCATGGAGAAAACGTAGAAGAAGAAGACGATTAAAGGGAGGATTTTGATTATAGGAAATAAAATTATACTTGAATTTGTTTCTAAGGAATCGAAACTACAACACATATTGAACTTTGCTTGTACTCACCTCGTCTTTCATTGACGGCTTGCTTTCACCCACAGATTCCTTTTCAAACTCCACATTCTGGGAAAGAAAAAATGAAGAAACTTAGTAAATATTTGCTATCTAAGAAATCAAACATAAGTAGAGTATCAAAACTTTAGTTTCTTTTTCTCCTTTAATACTTTAAGTAGACTTACGAGCCCCACTTACCAGAGTTCTGCTCGGGTTTTGCTTGGGATTGATGTTAAGGTCAATATCAAGATTTGTGTCCATTGACATGTTGAAGAGCTCTAAGCAATTTGTATTCTTCTTTGTCCTTCACTAATATGGTTAGGTTGATCAAATGAATGAATGAAAGTATGCATGATTACTTACATATTTATGGAGGAAAAGTCATCAAGTATAGTCTTTGTCCCTTTTTTATTTAGAAAAAAAAAATAGATTTTTAGTAGATTTTGATAAAATGAGTGATTTAAAAGTTGATAAATTTTGTGGGTCCTGCAAAACATGTTGTTGAAAATGAATTTGAAGAAAAAATGAATTTCTAGAAAATGTGTCAAACAAGGCCATATAATGGAAAGTGCGAGGAAACTAAGGGTTGCCAAGAAAACCATTAATTATATCATCATCATCATTAAATGTATCATGGTCCCAGGTAACCCAGGATTAGTTCAAGAAATCCAATATTTTCATCATTGCAAGCTTCAACCTTGTTCACTTCATCATATTAAGTTCCTGATTTTTAATAAAAGCTGATAAAATATTTGATTGAAATTTGTGGGTCTAATAAAATATATTGTTAAAATTAATTATTAATTTCAACTTAAATCAAAATCTGAATTTTAATTTATATTGAACCATGTCTAAATATAATGCTAATATATGTGGCAAGTGAAATTTTATTTTCAAGAGTTCAAAATTAAAAATGATTTATTATTGCTCTATGCAAATTTGCTTGTATCATACCCTTGTTTGATCCTCATTTTCTTTAAAATACATTTTTTTTCTTTTTTCTTTTTAATTATACATTTTTCAATAAAATAATATTACTGGTAAATATAAAAAAATTTCTTATTTTTTAACCACACATTCTCTATCAATTTACTATTTCAAACGGAATCTTAAAAAAAATGTGGCTCATACAGAGTTCAGTTAATTAAGTCATCAACATATTTTTCAAGAATCAGTTGGTCCAAACTTTTATCGAATGAAATCATTTCCCAAACACTTTTCTTTCCCACTAAATATTTGAGAAAATTTAGACACTTCGGTGGCTTGGATTAATCATGAGTTTGTATCTTCCGTTAATTCTTGTGGGCTTTCTTGCATGGGTTGCGTAGTTATAAAATTTGGCTCGACCTGACCGATTGGATCGAAAATCGACGGCTCGGATCGTTGATCGGGTCATACAGATTAATTTGATAAAAATGTACTTGACTTGGTCAAAATTGGACTTTAACCGAGTTAATCAGCGATTACCCGGTCCAATTGACCTGTTTGATTGAGTTTTGAAATCCTCTTACAAAGTTTTTAGGTCCAAATAAATTGAACAGTGGACCTCTAAGAAAATAATGAATTTCTCACCACTTGAACATAAAAGCCTCGTTTGATTGGCAAAGTTTTCTAGGGAAGTAGGAAAATCTTTTCCCTTTTCCAACTTTCTAAATTTTCCACATTTTTGAGGAAAATAAATTCTTGATATTTTGGTGAGAAAATATTTTCCACTTTTCAAATATTTTTTTTTTTTTTTGGAAAAAATTCTAGATACAATGGTAAAAAAAAAATTCACTTTTATTGACAATTTCCATATAAAACAAAGCCAAACGAATGATATTCAATATGATTATTTTTTTTCAATTTATTTTTTATTTTTTGGCAATTGGAACAAATTCTAGATCCAATAGTAGAAAACATTATCACTTTAACGAACAATTTTCACAAAAAATGAAATCAAACGGATACCAAACTTTCAATATTTTCCATGAAAATTTATACCAATCAAACACAATTAATTACACTTCCCATCAAAACAATTTCTAGAAAAATCTTTTCACTGTAAAACATTTTCTTTCTACCCATTTTCCATCTTTCTATCAAACGGACCCAAAGTGTTTTAGTATACCTCACCACTTAAAAATACTCTTTTAAAAAACTTTGATCCAATATTTTATAGACCTAAATAATTAGTGAAAAATAGGTTAATAATTTTAATTTTGTCCCTAAAAAATTTATACTTAATATTTTTTTATAAATTTTTATGCAATGAACCGTCGGTTGAACCACTGCTGCATTGTTCGGCTTTGTGTTCGAATCGAGTCTAACAGCTACGATGGGTTGTTCTGGTCTTGTACAACCAGGGCCCACATGGGGTACTGTACATCAGCTTTGTTTCTTGCATACACATTACCTTTGTCCAAGTCTGCTCTTGTGGGGTTGTACTTTGGGCTTTTCATATGATAACCATGGACAAGGGCGGAGCCCAGTATGGTCTAGTGTGGGCACATGCCGACACTGAACTTTTGTGGTCAATTTTTTATTTTTTAGTTATATGCTAAGTTTCAGCCTAAGAAGGAAGCCCAAAATCTATTATACCCAACGTCTCAAGCCTAGCCCAATCCAAAAAATGTAAACATCATTTCACTTCCCACATGTCTGCTCCATTTCACTTTTCAAATCCCTATTTCACAGTTTTCACTTTGCAACCGTCTGTTCCGCCTCTAACCTTCCAATCATCAATCTCTCGAGTCCTCGTGGCTCCGCCCCCGTCTGCTCCATTTCACTTCGCACTCGTCTGCTCCGCCTCTGGCCCTCCATTTCACTTCGCACCTATAAGATACCAAGTTGTATCCACTGTTGAATTGATTGATTTTGTTGACTCATTTGCTAGTTGCTGCTTTTTGTGTTTTTCATTTTTATAGAGGCGAAAAATTGATTTGGCCCCAGAATTAGAACACCTTGTACACTTACACCTTCTCTGGTTAGTCCGCGAGGTGAGATGTGATAATTTTTGGATGACATGATTTTTTAATATTGAGTTATGGTGCAGTGTAGAGATTCAACTGTTAGTTTGGTACGAAATGAAATTTGGGTATTGTTGAGTAGAAGTTGAAATTTGGGTATTATTGAATTGAAATTGCTGAAATTTGGGTATTGTTGAATTTTGAAATTGTTGAGTTTGAGTATTGTTGAAAACCAAAATCTTTTTAAGAGATTCTTTCAAAGAAAAATTATTTTGGACAAAAATTGTGCCTACCCTGATAAAAATTCCTGACTCAACCTCAGACCATGAAAGTAGTGGAACAGAAAAGCCTCCAATAGGAAGTAAATATAGAATTCTGGTTCTTTTGTACGAAATGGAAAATATAAAAAGGACAAAATAATAAAAAAAGTGACTCATAAGTATTTCCAAAATGTTGGAAGTCAATCATTGACTAAAATAATGTTATATATGTAAGCAAAGTTATGTCATGAAATGACATCATATAATATCATTATGCGCCTCTATGGAAAAAAACATTTTGCTGGAAAAATGATTTTTTTTTTTTTTTGTCAAGTCAACGATCCCACCATGTTTGATTTAGTTCCGGTTTGGAATATAAAATTCTCATTTTCATTCTTTCTCATTTTCAATCACAAATTTCTCAATAAAATAATATTTTTCATTATATCAATAAATTTTCTTTCTTTTTCAACCACACGTTCTCCATCAATCTACTATTCCAAAATACATTCTTTCAAAATAATGTGACTCAAACACACCCTTAAGGACAATTCCATTTGTAAATAAATGGATGACAATGAAGGTTGACAACCTCTCACATGCGTGCGGACCCCGCGTGTTTAAAAAACTCAATAAAAAGTGAGCCCCTCTATCTTGAGTGTTCGATCATCAATTTTAGTAAATGTAGCATGGTTAATGATTTAAAGTTGTTTGTTTGCAATTTTTAAGACGTGCATGCCTTTTAACATTTCCAAAAAGTCAATTTAGCCCTTATTGCAACTATGTGTGAAAAAACGATGGGTGAGTGAGGAAATTTGTAAATGGATGAGGGAAGTGAATGACGACAAGAGCAAAATTGGGCATTGGCATTTACAATGAATTATCTGAAAAGGGAGTCTGAACACCCAACGGTCTTACCCAATAGGGGCAACATGTTGAGTGCATTCGTCATATTAAAATGACTTGTCTTTATTTACTAAATAAATATTTTTATTAAATAAATGTGATTGAACCTACTGAAAATTAAATATAAATAAATATATTATTCTCTATTTAATTTGAATTTTTATATGAAAATGTTCCTAATATTAATCAATCAAATAATCTACTACATGTCCCTTCCTCTTTTTTTTTTTTTTTTTAATTTATATTTATTGGAATAAATACTAAAGATATATAGAATAATAACTCTTTAATTAGATAAGAGAAAAATGCATGTGCTACACAAATTAACCATCGACCATTTTATCTGAAGTTACTCAAAAAGAAAAAGAAAAAAGTGAGAGAGTTACCGGTGCGGTTACATGGAGTCAACTTCAATGATTAATTTAATAAGAATATAAAAATGAATATGAGTCGAGAGTTTTTGAATTGTATTGTTTCATAGGATATCTATATTAAATTTGTTAATGAGTATTGGTTAGTTATACGGCAGAATTTTATTTATAAAATAGATTAATTCCATTAATCCACGTTAAGACATAACATCTTGTATAGAAAATCTAAAACTTGTTTTTGTTACAAAATAAAAATGAACATATATTATCATAAAACGAAGAATGAATAGAAATATCAATGACTTAAAATCATTTAGTCAATGGAATTATATTTGATTATATATGGTTAGGTTTACATTTTCTCTTTTGTTCTCTTCCCTTGTTACAAAAAGTCACCAAGTCAACGTAGTGGCAACAAAAAAGTTGTCCATTACTTCTCACGGGGAGTGATTACGTCATTATGAAAACGTCACATACTAATTGTTGGGTTAGTTATGCTCAAAATTTCTGATATCAATTGTTGGAAATTCAGAAATTACGTATCGCTCGATATCAACCATCGAATTGAGATGTTAAAATTATATGACATAATAATGAATTATTTTATTATAAGCAAAAGAATAAAAAAAAAAAGACATAACATCTTGTCTAGAAAATCTAAAACTCAATTTTGTTACATAATAAAACGAAGAATATCAATGACTTAATCATTTAGTCAACGGAATTATATTGGATTATGTTTGGTTAGGTTTTCATTTTCTCTTTTGTTCTTTTCCCTTGAACGTTAACAAAAAGTCACCAAGTCAACATAGTGGAAACAAAAAAAGTTGTGGATTTCTTCTCACGGGGAGTGATTACGTAGCAGTCAAACGTCACATACTAATTAAAACCTTGGGAAATTCCGTTGGAAATGTAAGTTAGTCACTTTTTCTAGCTCATGTCCTCCTTCAACTTGAGAGTCTCTCAAGCTATTTGATTATGGGATTTTCCACTTGGATTAGTTTCTTAATTATGTTTATAGTACTCATTTTGCACTTAATTTTGAACATTTTTATAGTATTTTAAGTTATCAATCTTAGTTGTCTTTGTGCTTGATTCCGGGAGAGAAATTTTTATTCAAGTGAATACTTTGATATAATTAATTGTTGAAATTAGCAAAACAATATCACTTTTCCATGCAGAAACAAGTTTCTTGGAAAAAAAAAATACGCATAGACTAAGTTTCACGGGTAACATTTTCTTAGCACAAAAAGGGAACACTGTGTGGCAGTAGTCTGCTCCGCTAGACTACCTTCCGCCTTCTCTCGATCGTTTCGGGACGAAAGTAAATTCGATCACAATTTAAAGAAAGTTTGCAACATGAAATTGAAACGTATTGAAATAAACTTGATCATTGATTGATAGAAAAGCTGAACATTACAATAGACGAAAGCAGGAAATTACAATGACTAGTGTAGGGGGCGAACACTAGAAGATTTGAAAATATTTGAAAGACTAATACCCCCTATAATGGAATTCGGAACAAAAACCCAATTGACGGAAGTAGACGTCTTTTGGCCGAAAAATCATACTAAAATTTTCTAATTTCTATCTATTTAAATAAATTATTTACAATGATAGGATCACGGGATTTAAGCAAAGCTGCAGTCCGTGACATTCTCCCCCATTTGTTTCGGCATTGTGTCATCGGAGCTATTGAATATTCTTCTCGCTGTTGCATCTGTTCCATTTGACTAAGTACTCTTGAAGTTATTTCTTAGAAGTTCGAGTGGTTTGGTAGCCAAAAATCTTTTCAACAATCTTCATTTCTAATCTTTTCACTTCAAACACTGGTTGCTTCAGGTCTGCAAGCCTTTTGTACTGTCTCTGATCAGTATCTACAATATAGAGAACATAAAATTAGATTTTCTTAAAAAATGAGCCTTCAATAGCGCAAGCCGGCAAGCGACTTAGCCTGTTTTCCAAAACTAGGGTTGTTGGCTCCGAGCATGAATGAAGAGAGATTGAAGAATGAAGACTGGGGAAGACTAAATGCAATCATAATGGACAAAACTATTGGCAGAGGGGGCAGAGCTGGGCTCCCTGTCCCAGCCCAGAAGCAAATTGGTTTGTAAAAATGAGAAGACTTAGCCCAAATTCTTGGTAAAAATAAAAAATAATAAACATTTGGGATATTATAAAAAATCAAGTGTTTAAAGATTACTTTTTAAAAATCAGGTCTAAAGTTTATTTATTAAAAAACCAGGTATTATATTAAAACCTCAATTGATAATCATAATTTATCACTCTACTCTTTCTCATCTCCCCTCATCTCCTCTCTTCTTTCCTTCCCCTTCCTCGATCTGCAGCCACACCCACCCAACCTCAAACCCTAATAATCCCTCAATCCCAATGCTGCAAACACCGCGCGATCGCCACCACAATCTCGATGCTGCAACGAAGAAGTTGAGGCGCCGTCGCCACCACCACGGAAGCGTCGACAGTTGCGACGATCTGGAAGCCTTTTTGCATGGAGGCGATAGCAGTTGCGGTGATCTGGAAGCTGTGGCCGGAGATACCACTGGAAGCCGTTACTGAGAGTGTCGTCGATGAAGCCTTACGTTCTACCTTTTCTCCTTCACTTCGCCGTTCGATGAGAGGTATTACGAGATCTGGTGCATGACCTGGTGTACTGCGTTATTCGATCTGGTGGCGCCGAAGTTTTTGGGGTGGTTTTTATTGGTTGTTTAATTGCGGCTGTGGTGGTGTTGTGTTGATGGCGCTCGTGAGGTGGTGGTTGTTGTGTTGGCAGTGGTTGTGATAATTTTGGACCTATTTTGCTTGTGGTGGTTGTGATATTGGGTGCGGCGATGGTGTGGTGGTCATAAGGTGGGACGGCATAGGGGTAGGTGTGTTTGTTGGTGGTTGTGGTGGAGTGGTGCAGGCGGCGGCTGTGGTGTGGTGCATGCGGCGGCGGCAATTTTTTGTTGTATTGCAGGCAGTCGATGCGGTGTTTTCTTTTGTTGTTGGTAGAGCTGTGCAAGTAATGATGTGGTGGTGGACTTTTTTTGTTGTTTGTGATTGCGTTGGTGTGGTGCATGTGGCAATTGTGTGATGGTGGACGTTTTTGTAGTTGGCGATGGTTGTGGTGGTGTTGTAGCGGGGGTACGTGACCTATTATTTGATGGTATGTGACCAAATATTTGGTAATATGTGACCAGTTGCTCAACTGTGACCTACAAAATTTAATAATATGTTATTCAAAAATAATATGTGACCAATCAATTTAAAGGTTTGTGACCGACAAATAAATTGTGACCTATAAATTTTGATCTGTGACCAACTAATTTGAAAATCTGTGACTAACGAATTAATTGTGACATATAAAATTTTTGAACTGTGACTGCCAGAATAATTGTCAGAATCGGAGCAGTCGTCAGAATAGTCGCCGGAACGATCGCCGGAGAAGAGTGGTGGTCGGAACGGTCGTCGAAATTGTCCCCAGAACGGAAGGGGTGGTGGATGTGGGGTGGGTTAATTATATTATTTAATAATTAAATAATAAAAATATTTTTAATTAATAAATAAATACCTGAATTTTGTATTTTGAAACTTGATACTTGAAAATTGAATTGTGTCAAAGGTAACACCCGACTTTTGAATTTTTCCCTAAAAATTTTAGCCCAGCCCAAAAATTAATTTTAGCATAACTAACTTTATTCCCAACCCAAGCCCAATGTTCGATTATTCAAATTTAGTTTAAGATCCTACAACAATTACATATTTATTTTATGCATATTCATTATACACAAATAATTCGTTACTTAGGTATTTTATTTCGCACACACATATATAACCAAGTTTAAAGAGTTAACTTATAATCATATTAGTTTATTATATAACAAATAATTTTTATTGATTAAAGATAAATGATATATTTGAGCACTATGAAATACCACATATTTGACTAAACTTAAAAGTAATTAATTTTTTTTAATGCATTTTTTCATATATTACTTATTTATACTTGTGAGTTAAAAATTTATTTATTTCGACCATGAAATGTGTGTTATTATCAAAATAAGTAGTATGCTCTATATTTAATTTTATTAGTTAAAAATATATTTGTTAGAACTTTGTTATGAGTGTACCAAAATATATTTTAACCCACATTATTATGAGTGTTATGACTTTAACCTTTTAAACTAAATCTCGAGTGGTATATAGCATCTTTTATGGTATGAGTTTATTGAAAAAAAAAATTTAATCTCAATCCACCCTAACGTGTCGTTCTGACTCTGCCATTGGATCATTGAATTCTCAAAACACCTTGAAATTGTAATGAAAGTTCACTATTGAAAATATTATATAGAGATATGGACACACGCATAAGTAGTTATGTTAGGGATGTAAGCAAAGAGTTGCGTGTCAAACAAATAGGCAGGAAGAATATTATTGTGGTAGACTTTGAATAGACTTGAGAAGCCTTTGTTTTTATCAACTTTTTTCTAACTACTAGTGAGCACACGTGCAATGCACGTGTCGTAGTATAATTGACTACGTAATAGAGTTGACTAATTTTTGGTTATTCTGAAAGCTCAAATATGAAATTTTGAATATCATTTCTAGAAATATGTTCTTCTTCTGGCACTGCTATTTTTCACGGTGATGTCCTTCTTCTGGCGTCGTTATTTTTCACGGCGGTTGAGAAGCGAAAAGGAGCTCAAAGATTTCGGGGCTATTAGATGTTTAAGCCGAGACGATGTCGTTTTGAATGACGATACGAGCATTCGACATGTGGTAAAAAAAATTGTCTCTTTTATATTGTATAGAAAAAACTGCTTCTTTTTTTACAAATGTCATTATAAATTGCTATACAAACGAAAACACTCTTGAATGAAATAACAAATTCCACCATATATATTATATTATTTAATGCTTTGTAAACTACATTTTAATTATTGATATTTCATTAAACATTTATTCTTTAAATGATTTTTTTCAAATAAAATTTATACAATTTATTATCTTCTTTTCCTATCATAGAAGTGAATATCTACATAAAAAACTAATGAAAATACATAATTTTGGATAAAAATAAAAATAAAAAAAATTATTTACGCGAGAACTCGACTAAATGTTAATATATGGAAGAATATATGAATGAGAAAGAAAGATATGTATTAGATGAAAATTAATTAGCAATTGAAATTTTGAAGAATAAAAAATAGTTAAAAAATTGACACATAAAATGTTAGTGTAACATCCCGGAATTTTCTAGCAAAAACTTTAATATTTTAAAAAGGATTTAAAAATTTTAGGGATTTAATTGAATTGATAGTATAAATTATATAGTAATTATAAGTAACATAATATTATGGGTATGGGAAGTGCAATTTTATAAAAAAAAAGAGTGTAATTTCATATGTACCTAAGGATTAAAGTGCAATTTTATAAGTAAGTAAGAAATTTGCATACTTACCCCAAGGGTTAAAGTGCAATTTGAGAAATTGCACTTTAAACCCTTTTCCTCTTCTATATATATGGAATGATTGTGGGGAAAGTGGTGGACATCTCCTTCACTTTCCTTTTGAGGTAAGTCTTAACTTTTCTTTCTTTTGTAATTTAATTTGTTAATTAGTTAGTTAATTGTTTAATTAATTACTTATTTATTTAGATAAAAATTTAATTAGTTATTTGGTTGTTTTCAGTATTTGAATGATGTGGTTAATTATTTAGTTAATTGTTTAGGTAGTAATTTATTTAGTTAGGTAATAGTTTAACTAATTATTTGTATTATGTACTTAATTGATTCATGGGTGGAAATTTAAAATTATTGTTTTAGGGTTCTTTAATAATTGAAGAAAGATAAAATTGGAGTTAAATTTAATTAATTAAATCAAAGATTGTGTGAAAGAGATTTGGGGAAGAGATGATAAAAGGATGAAATTGAGGAAAAATGGTTGGAAGTAATTAAGGAAGAAAGAAAGTAGGGATAGAAAATGATTTACTATAATATTTGTTAATATCATCATGATATTGGTTATGGAAAAGTAAGGTAATTATTAGTTTTATTACAAGGGAATATCTTATAGGTTTATTTTAGATTTGATAACGGGAGAATAATATGATAAGTTATGATTAACATAGAGGTTATTTTATTAATGCAGATACTGAGCAAGAAAGTGGCGAAAAAGGTAAATATTGATGTTTTTCAACTACAATACAAAATACACGAATATGTGAAGTTATGTGTTTATATGTGTTTGTTTTCTTTATGTGATATGGTGGTGTGACAATTGTGCATTGAGTTTATTTGGAATACGTTTTCATGGTCATGCATACTTATGTTGTCATTTTCATCGAGTGTGAGGTTGAAAGTTTTAAATATGAATTCTATTATAGATGTACCATACTATTGTGTTAGAATAAATATACCACTTTGAGGTTCCTAACGGTTATTAAGGGTAGCCAAGGATAGGGTATTTGAAGTTAGGCACTTGTATACAGGCAGTGTCGGAGGTCACTTGGTGGCCTTGGGACTACGGATAGGCACGGGGATCACTGTATACTTAGGTCATGCCTTGATTTATATATATTCTGATGAGGTATCATGAGTCTCGGTGGGCAAGGACGAATGCCTTTGCATTGATTTGTGCACAAGTGAAGGCCATGTTATTGTGAGCTTACACGGTATACTATAATAAGGATTCGGGCCCAAGTGTGTTTAATGGCATGACTGTTGGATGAGTAATTCTACATTGTCATCCATTTTTCCACACAGACAACATATATTTGCGAGGGTGCAAGACTTTTTCGAGGAAATTGGATGGGATTTTGAGTGATTACTTTAGGCTCTTCCATCAGCTATGACAGAGCAGATCACGACCATTCCACTATGTCTTGATGTCTCAGATCGTATTTTCTGGAGGGCCACATCAGATGGTAGATTTAATACTAAATCAGCATGGCAGCTGATCCGCTTTAGTAGGCCAGTTCAGGATTCATTTCCTGTACTGTGGAGCCCTATCATACCTACTGCCGTTTCGTTCTTCTGTTGGAAACTATGGCATGATTTAATACCGGTTGATGTCATTATCCAGAGGAGGATCGACAGTCATTTGGCTTCTCGATGTCAGTGTTGTTCTGAGATTAAGACCATCACTCATATTTTTACTGGTAGCAGTATTTCAGATCATATTTGGCAACATTTTGGGGCTTTATTCCAGATTACCATGAGTACAAGAGAGAGTGTCAGATAGAGATTTCTAAAATGGAGATATTCTGGACAGTTTGCAAGGACCAGACACATTCGCATCATTATTTCTCTATTGATTTTCTGGTTTCTTTGGATTGAGAGTTTACCGTATGATATCCTTCCTCTATATTGATGGACTATTTCGACCGTTACATTGGCGTAATAACATGCAGCTTGTTATACTTTTTGGTATTTATTTGACTCTCCACCCATCCCCTCCCCTATCATGATTTGGTGACGCTTTTCATCATTTGGATCCGTCAAGATCAATACTGATGGTTGTATCAAGGGTGAGTTTGCAAGCGGGGGAGACATCATCAGGGACTACACAGGAAATTGTATCAGGGCTTTCTCAGCTTCATATGGACAATGTATGATATTAGAGGCAGAACTCAAGGCTATTCGTGATGTGATACTATTGGCTAGAGATCATGGTTTTCATATATTTGGGTTGAGGCAGATTCGACTGTTGCCATTAACTGCATCACCAAAGGTGGCGAACCATGGCCTATCCAAGGGATACTCAGACAGATTGTAGATATCATTTCATCTGATAGAGATATGGTCTCCCACATTTTCAGAGAGGAGAACCAAGTTGCAAATGCACTTGCTACCGAGGGTTGACATTATCGTAGTTACCCGGAATATGGTCCAGTCGACCTACCACGACATATTAGGGCGCTTGTTCAAATTGACAGGTATGGTTTGCCCAACACTAGAGCTTAGGTATTTGTATTTTACTTTTATTTTTTTATTACTTTAACTTATTCTTTTTGTAAGGGAAGTAGTACTTCCTTATTTATTGATTTCATTGATATCATTTGTAATCACGGTATTCATCCGCCATAAGTGATGACATTTTAATAAAATCTCGAAGGTACTGTCATCCTTCCACACAAAAAAAGGTTTTGATAACATCTCGAAGACTAACATGTATAGCTGGAGGCTCAGTAAACGACGACATGCTGGTATTCATATATTATTGTTTTTTTATTGCTTTTACTAAATTTATGTAATAAAATGATGTTTTGAATTGCTGATGAGAATGATTATATTAAGGGAATCATTTTCTATAAGTTAGGAAATATGTATTTTATCTTAAGATTTAAGAAAATAAAAACGTACTTTAGTCACGGGCTTAAAAGCCTATTTTATCGTAGATGGCTGATGCAAGTGAATCTACGACCAATGGAAATAATTGAGATGCAGTAGTGGAGCGGTTGACAGCGTTAGTGGAGATCTAATCACAACATTTGAATCAGTATATGCAAGTTGCACCAGCTCCAAGAATCGATGAGAATGTTGGAGAGAGATTCAGGAAACTAAACCCTCCCATTTTTTATGGGACTGTTGATCCGATGAAAGTAGAAGAGTGGGTACATACGATGGAGAACATGTTTAAATATAGTAGAGTTTCAGATACTGAAAAGGTAAATTGTGCTACTTTTATGCTACGAGGCAGTGCTGGATTCTGGTGGGATACGGTGCAAAGCATTAAGTCCGTGGATTCTATGGCATGGACTCAATTTAAAGAACTTTTCTAAATAAATATTTTACCACAACTGCTAGACAACAAAAGTTAAATGAGTTTATTCAGTTGCGGCAAAGGACTATGTCTGTTGGATAGTGTATTAGAAAATTTGAGGAACTTCTCGTTTTGCTTCTCATATAGTCGCACTAATGAGCATAAGTTGGAACAATTTCTTGAAGGGCTCTGACCGAACTTATATCGAGATGTGAAGATAGTGGGCACCCAGGAAGTGACTTTTGCCAGTATTGCAGAACGAACACTAGAAGCGGAGCAAGCGCTGGAGCATGGGAGCGACACCCCTCGAATTTCCTTAGACGGCCTCATTGGTAGCGAGGCAACAATTCAAATAATTTAAAGAGAGAATCTCATCTTAGACAAGGGCCTAGAAATAATGTCCGACCTCCAAATAATAATCATGGGAAGAGACTACGTCTTAACGGTCAACCAGTGGGTAGTGCGATATGCCCTAAGTGTAACAAAGTTTACACCGGCTCGTGTATTACTTGTTGCAATTGTGGTAAACAAGGACATATATCACGTGTATGCACGGAGAAAATCAAGGATAATGAAAATTGTGCTATCGCTAGGGTTTACGCACTGAATGAAAGCACCTCAAGTGACACTCTAGCAGTCATTGCTGGTAAGCTTCCTATTGCTGGAACTCTTGCTTATGTTTTATTTGATTCTGGAACTTCCCATTCTTTTATATCTATTAGCATGGTTAGAAGGACTTACTTGCTTACTGATAGTTTGAAGTCTAAGTTAGAGGTACTTATTCCATCTGGTCAAACCTTACAAACTAAAGAAATAATAAATAATTGTGAGGTGATGATCAACATTTATTCTCTTCATGTAAACCATATTTTGCTGGATATGAAAGACTATGATGTCATTTTGGGTATGTATTGGTTGTCTAAGTATCGAGCCAATCTAGATTATTCAAGGAACATAGTTACTTTTCATTTATCAAATGGTGAGTTAGTAACCTTCCAAAGAATAGTTAAACATCTATCTACTTTGCTAGTATCAGTTATTAGAGCACAGTAGATGATACGACAGCGTGGTAAAGGTTATTTGGTCCATGTTTATAACACTGAAATGAAACCATAAATTTCTTTAGATAAAATTCCAGTAGTTCGAGAATTTCATGATGTTTTTCTTGAAAAGTTACTTGGACTACCTCCTGATCGAGAAATTGATTTTGCCATTGATCTAATTCTTGGCACTCGTCCTATATCAAAAACCTCATATCACATAGACCTGCAGAGCTTAAAGAGTTGAAACTACAATTACAGGAATTACTAGATTGGGGATTCATTCGACCAAGTTTTTCTCCTTGGGGTGCTTCAGTCTTGTTTGTTAAGAAAAAAGGATGGAACAATGAGAATGTGTATTGATTATCGAGAACTAAATAAAGTGACAATCAAGAACAAATACCCTCTTCCTCGGATAGATGATATGTTTGACCAACTTCAAGGTGCCACACTATTCTCCAAGATTGACCTTCGTTCAGGATATCTACAATTAAAGATTAAGGAAGAAGATATACCAAAAACTGCTTTCAGTACCAGATATGGACATTATGAATTTTTGGTCATGCCATTTGGTTTAACTAATGTCTCTGCTGCTTTTATGGACTTAATGAATCGAGTGTTCAAAGAATGTTTAGATAAATTTGTTATCGTTTTTATTGACGATATCCTTATTTACTCTAAGAGTGAAGTAGAACACGTTCAACATTTACGCCAGGCTCTATCTATTTTACTAGCCAATAAGCTTTTTGCGAAATTCACGAAATGTGAATTTTGGCTTAAGCAAGTGGTATTTCTTGGCCATGTGGTTTCTGCAAACGGGATTTCCGTTGATTCGAGTAAGACCGAAGCAGTAACAAATTGGCCACGACCGACTACTATCACAAAAGTTCGAAGTTTCTTGGGACTTGCAGGATATTATCGTCATTTTGTCAAGGGATTCTCAAGGATTGCAGTCCCATTAACTCAATTAACTCGAAAATGAGTACTTTTTAATTGGACGGAGGCATGTGAGCGAAGTTTTCAAGAACTTAAGAATAGGTTGACTACAGCACCAGTACTAGCTATTCTGTCTACCTCCGAAAAATTTGTTTATAGTAACGCCTCTAGAAATGGACTTGGATGTGTTTTGATGCAAAATGGTAGGGTTATTGCTTACACGTCACGCCAATTGAAGGAATATGAAAAGAATTACCCTACCCATGATTTAGCACTAGCATCTATAGTGTTTACATTAAAAATTTGGAGACATTACCTTTATAGAGAACGTTGTGAGATTTATACAGATCACAAGAGTTTGAAGTACTTTTTCACTCAAAAAGAGTTGAACATGCGACAAAGGCAATGGCTGGAGTTAGTCAAAGATTATGCTTGTGATATCAATTATCGTCCTGGAAAAGCTAATGTTGTAGTCGATGCCCTTAGTCGAAACACTTTGCATGGAAGTAAGTTACCAGTACAATTATAAGGAGATGTTCAACTGTCTAACCTAGAAATTTGTGGAAATATGATCTCTCAGCTCAACCTACATTACGGGGACGTATCAAGGAACAACAATTGATTAATCAAACCTTAAAACAGATTCGTCAGTAGATTTTGGATGGCAAAAATTCAGAGTACCAGATAGCAATAGACGGAGTAATTTTATTCCGTAATCTAATTTATGTACCTAACGAGTCAACTCTTCAAACTGAGATCTATACAGAAGCACATAACACTCTATATTATGTTCATCCAGGAGCTACAAAAATGTATCGTGATATTAAATTCCATTTTTGGTGGCCGAGAATGAAACGTCACATCTCAGAAATTATGAGTAAGTGCTTGACCTGTCAACAAGTTAAGGCTAAACATCAATGCCTAGCGGAACTTCTCCAACCTTTGCAAATACCTGAATGGAAATGAGAAAAGATTACTATGGATTTTGTGGTGGGATTACTGCGAACAGAAAAGAGCTACGATGCTATTTGGGTTATAGTGGATCCACTAACTAAGTCGGCACACTTTTTGCCTATCCGAACCACTTTTACTTCGGAACAATATGCCCAATTATATGTACAAGAAATTGTACGTCTACATGGTATACCAACATCAATAGTATCTGATCGGGATCCTCGATTCTTATCGGCATTCTAGAAAGGATTACACTAGGCTTTAGGTACTAGACTCTCCTTTAGTACAGTATTCTATCCTCAGACAGACGACCAGTCGGAACGAACCATTCAAATGTTAGAAGATATGTTACACGCTTGTACTTTAGATTTTCAGGGAAAATGGAACAAATATTTACCTTTGATAGAACTTTCATATAACAATTGTTACCAGTCTTCAATTGGAATGGTTCCTTTTGAGGTTTTATATGGCCGCAAGTATAGATCGCCTATACATTGGGATGAAATTGGAGGGAAACGGATTTTAGGGCCCGAACTAGTGCAAAATATTCGTCAACGCCTTGCTACCGCTCAAGATCGTCAAAAGAAGTATACCAATAGACAAAGGAGACCATTAGAGTTCACAGTCGAAGATAAAGTATTTCTAAAAGTTGCACCGATGAAAAAAGTATTTAGATTTGAGAAAAAGGGAAAACTTAGTCCCAGATATATTGGTCCTTTTGAAATCTTCGAACGGATTGGTAAAGTAGCCTATAAGTTGAACTTACCAACTTTGATGAATCAAATACACAATGTATTCCATGTCTCTGCTCTTCGAAAGTATGTTCTAGATGCTTCACATATATTACCGGATAATCCAATGGATCTAGAGACTAATTTAACCTATGAAGAATGACCGGTGAAAATCTTACTTCGAGAGGTTAGCCAATTACGAAATAAACGTATTCCACTTGTTAAGGTTTTGTGGAGAAATCAAAACTCGGAAGAAGCAACATGGGAACAAGAAGAAGATATGAAGATTAAATATCTAGAATTATTCGGTAAGTCTTAAATTTCAAAGACGAAATTTCTTTAAGTGGGGGATAATGAACATCCCAAAATTTTCTAGCAAAAAATTTAATATTTTAAAAAGGATTTAAAAATTTTGGGGACTTAATTGAATTGATAGTATAAATTATTATATAGTAATAAGTAACATAGTATTATGGGTATGGGAAGTGCCATTTTATTAAAAAAAAAAAAAAAAAGTGTAATTTCATATGTACCTAAGGATTAAAGTGCAATTTTATAAGTAAGAAATTTGCATACTTATCCCAAGGGTTAAAGTGCAATTTGAGAAATTGCACTTTAAACCCTTTTCCTCCACTATTTATATAGAATGCTTGTGGAGAAAGTGGGGCACGTGTCCGTCACTTTCCTTTTGAGGTAAGTCTTAACTTTTATTTCTTTTGTAATTTAATTAGTTAGTTAATTGTTTAATTAATTACTTATTTATTTAGATAACAATTTAATTAGCTATTTGGTTGTTTTTAGTATTTCAATGGTGTGGTTAATTATTTAGTTAATTGTTTAGTTAGTTATTTATTTAGTTAGGTAATAGTTTAACTAATTATTTGTTTTATGTACTTAATTGATTCATGAGTGGAAATTTAAAATTATTGTTTTAGGGTTCTTTAATAATTGAAGGAAGATAAAATTGGAGTTAAATTTAATTAATTAAATCAAAGATTGCGTGAAATAGATTTGGGGAAGAGATGATAAAAGGATGACATTGACGAAAAATGGTTGGAAGTAATTAAGGAAGAAAGAAAGTAGGGATAGAAAATGATTTACTATAATAATTGTTAATATCATCATGATATTGGTTATGGAAATTGGGTCACTAATACATGTATGTATGTGGACATGGTCAATTGGAGAGAAAACATTTAGCATGTGAGGCTTAAACTTAAATTATTTTGATTTGGTGATCTGATAAGATGAGAAGAAAAATGTTATAATGCATGGATTACATAAGAAATTGATTAATAGGTATGGGTGTACACACACACACACACACTTGTGGGATAAATGAAATGAAAAATGGATCAAGCATGAAATGGGATATAATAAGGTAGTATATTGGCTAGCTTAATTTTTATATGTATTAATTTTATTTTAGAAATAATGGAATTTCTTTTATAACAATAAAGAGAATTTCATTTATGTTACTATTGCTATATATAGGTAATAAAGTAAGGTAATTATTAGTATTATTACAAGGGGATATTTTATTAAGTAAACTATATTATCTTATAGTTTTAGTTTAGATTTGATAACGGGAGAATAATATGATAAGTTATGATTAACATAGATGTTATTTTATTAATGCAGATATTGAGCAAGAAAGTCGCGAAAAAGGTATATATTGATGTTTTTCAACTACAGTACAAAATACATGAATATGTGAAGTTATGTGTTTGTTTTCTTTATATGATATGGTGGTGTGACAATTGTGCATTGAGTTTATTTGGAATACATTTTCATAGTCATGCATACTTATGTTGTCATTCTCATCGAGTGTGTGGTTGAAAGTTTTAAATGTGAATTCCATTATGGATGTATCGTACTATTGTGTCCGAATAAATATACTATTTTGAGGCTCCTAACGGTCATTAAGGATAGCCAATGATAGGGTATTTGGAGTTCGGCACTGGTATATAGGCAGTGTCAGGAGGTCCCTTGGTGGCCTTGGGACTACGGATAGGCACGGGGAGCACTGTATACTTAGATCAGGCCTTGATTTATATATGTTCTAATGAGGTATCTTGAGTCTCGGTGGGCAAGGACGGATGCCTTGGCACTGATTTGCGCACAAGTGAATGCCATGATATTGTGAACTCACACGGTATACTATAATAAGGATTCGGGCCCAAGTGTGTTTGATTGATATCATTGCACATCATATTTACTGAACTTTATTGTTCACGGTTTGTATTTTGTATTGTAGATGGCTCCACGGGCAACTGAGTGTTGACATATGATTGACTTCTCGTTTTGATTATCACAAACAAATTATGTTTATTACTAACAAATTGATTTCAAGTATCCATAGTGATCATTGCTCTTGACCAAAATTGTTAACACGAAGTTCGAAGCCAAAATATTTGCATAAGATCATTCAAATTGAAAAATGATATGACAAACCCATAGAAAGGATATCTCAACGCAAATTGAGACACCAAGTCTAAGTACCAGTCAAGCAATGCGTGACAAATCATTTGAACTAAGGCTCTGTTTGATTGACGATATTTTCCCTGGAAGTAGGAAAATATTTTCCTACTTCCACTTTTTGACTGTTTGATATGCTAAATTTTCCACGGAAAATGTTTTCCTCCATTTTTCTAGGTACAACCCTTTGATGCACGAATGGTGGAAAATGTTTTCCCACAACATTTTCCAACTTTTTTTTTAGCAATGACAACCAATTCTATCAACCATTGTAAAAAGATTTTCATTTTTGTTGACAATTTCTATGCAAAACAAAGTCAAACGAATATGGTAATTTTTTCTAATTGTTTTAAATTTTTATTTTTTTTACTTTTTGGTAATTGGAACAAATTCTTAACCCAATAGTAGAAAATATTATCACTTTAATGGACAATTTTCATAAAAAAGGAAGTCAAACGGATTTCAAACTTTCAACATTTTTCATGGAAAATTATACCAATCAAACACATTTAATTACAATTCCCCGTAAAACAAGTTCTAGGCAAATATTTTCCCTGGAATTCGTTTTCTTTCCACCATATTTTCCATGGTGCAATCAAACGGACCCTAAGTACTTAGACGTTTTACGACTACATGTAAAGGTAAAACATTTTAATATTTGGCAATGCATCATGATAAAATCAAAGTTTGATTTTACGATCCAAAACTCACGACAAAATATTTTACTTGAAAAATATGTTTTTCAAACATAAAAATTCACAATATTCTTTTAAATATGACAAACACTTTGAAAAACATCTTAAGAACGTACCTCGGATACCTACATTTGAAACAAATTAAAAACGAGGACGATACAAGCCAAAATTGGCATACCGGACGTCCGGTACGACAAATTTTGGCTCCAACGGTCATTTTTTCCAATGTTCCATTTTTTTGACAAAAAGTAACGGATATTTGACTGTCCGGTAAGACAAATTTTTTGACAATTTGAAAGATATAAATACCTCACTATTCCTTCATTTGTAAGATTATTCTTGAGCATTTAAGTGAGGCTTTTATTGATCTCAAGTACCTTATTTTTCCATCTTTAAGAAGATCAATAACATTAAATTTTTGAAAAACTTTTGAGTGATTGAATTTGTGAGAATCCTTTGTTCATCAAAAAGTTTTTCTTATATCAACACATTGAGTTAAACTCATTGCCATCTATTGAAGTGTTTGCCTCTTCTCTTCTTGTTATCAATCTTGATTCTATCATTCATCAAGAAGAGAAGTTTTTCACTTGTATATTCAATTTTTAATTGTGGGTATTGTTGAGGTCCCGAAAAGCTTGACATTGTAAAATGATCGGTGCTCCTGGTTGTAAGTCACCGGAAGCGTTGTAAAGGGTTGGATTGCGCAACAAGTCAATCAACATAGTGAAAAAGACCTTGCTCGTGACGGAGAGCTTGGTAACGGGGACGTAGATCATTGCATTGGATCAAACCTCCATATTATATTGTTTGCATTCTCTAACTCTTTTACTTAACGCTTTTACTTTATGCAAACGTATTTCAATTATTTACGTGCCTATTTGTGTTGGGTTTGTTTCACTATCATTTGTTTGATCATTAGTTTAAAATCTCGTAGTGCTAACGAAAAAGTTTTAAAAACCAATTCACCCCCCTCTTGGTTAGCCAATCTTGGGTTTTCAATTGGTATCAGAACTCGGTACTCACTTCTTTAAGATTTCACAATCTTGAATTATGGATAACATCGATTTTCAAAATCTTGAGGGACATTCTACAAATCGACCTCCTTTCTTTGAGGCACACATTATAATTATTGGAAGGCTAGAATGATGACTTATGTTCAATCTATTGATTATAACATGTGAAAAATCATTGAATATGGTCCATATGTACCCAAAAAGACTATTAAAATTGATGGTAAGCCCGATCAAAGTATTTCTAAATTTAGAGAAGAATGTGATGACGAAGATAGGAGAAAAATATCATTAAATGCTAAGGCCAAAAATTTGATTTATTGTGCTCTAGATAGAAATGAGTTCAATAGAATTAGTACATGTGATTCGGCTCATGAAATTTGGCATGCTGTAGAAGTCACTCATGTTGGAACAAACAAAGTTAAGGAAACTAAAATAAATATGATGGTTAAAGAATTTGAAAACTTCTTTATGAAATAAAATGAGCATATTGTTAATATGATTACTCGTTTTACCGACATTGTGAATGGCCTAAAAGGTTTTGATCGAAAATATTCTAACGGTGAACTTGTGAGTAAAATGCTTAGGTCACTCTTGGAAGAATGAACCCCCGTGCGAATGCTCATCGAGAACACAAAGGATGTGAACTAATATCCTTTAGAAGAATTGTATAGAACGTTGATGGCATATGAGCTCAACAATGCCGAAATCAAGGAAAAGACAAGGAAAAACAAAGAGGAATAAAAAAAGCTCCCAAGAGACAAATTGCTTTAAAACCATCAATGGATGAAGAACCATCAACAAGAAACATGAGCAATGAAGAGCTTGATGATCTAGTACTCCTTGTCAAGAAATGGAGAGGCTTTCGAAACTACAAAAAGTCTCAAATAAGAGATGACAAATAAGAATAGAAAAATAAGAAAATTATTTACTGTGAATGTGACAAACCCGGTCACAAAAGAATTGAATATTCAAACAAAAAGAAAAGTTTCAAGAAAAAGGCATTTCAAGCTACTTGGGATGATAGTGACGACGAAGATCAAAATAAAATTGCAAACATGTGTTTTATGGCCATCGAAGATGAGGTAAGTGCAAAATAATTTTCTTATAATAAATTACTTAATTTTTATGACGAGTTGCTTGAAAATTTTGAAAAACTTGCTTTAAGTCATTCTATTCTCAAAAAGAGAAATTTTCTATTGAAAAATGAATTGAAGAAAACATCGGAAAAACCAAAAGAAAATCTTGATTATGAGCTATCGACTAAGGAAAATATTTCTCTAAAAGAAAATGTTGAGGATTTGACAAAAATAATGTATAAATTCACCAAGGGAAAGAAAAACTTTGATTTGATGTTTGGAAATCAAAAATGTGTTTTTGACAAAGGGGGAATCAGATTCAAATCCTCTTTAAAACAAAAATCTTTTAAAAATATGTTTGTCAAAGCTTCAAACACCACTTGCACTTTTTGTTATAAAATTGGGCATGTCTTTTTTAATTGCGTAGTTAAAAAGAAACTATACTTTGAAAACAAAAACAAGTGGATCAAGGAGTCCCCCAAAACTAACTACCATGGACCCAAGTTTGTATGGGTACCAAAAATAAAAAATTAAATTATTTTTGTAGGTACCAAGTAAAATCAAAAGCAAATAATTTTTGGATAATGGATGTTCAAAGCACATGACCGGAGATCGATCACTACTCTCAAATTTCAAAACAACAGATGGTGGTCATGTAACTTTTGGAGACAATGCAAAAGGGAAAATAATTGGAATCGACAATATCGGTAATCATTTATTCCCCTCAATTGAAAATATTTTATTAGTCAATAACTTCAAACATAATTTGATAAGTATTAGTCAGTTGTGTGATAAATGTTACAATATAAAATTCGATTCTTCCAAATGCCTAATTAAGGATACTACATCGAAAGATGTGATTTTCATAGGAAGCCGAAACAAGGATGTATGTATCATTAATATTAAGCATGATAATAATGAACATTGCTTACTTGGATTTAAAGACGAAACTTGGCTTTGGCATAGAAGATTTGGTCATGTAAACATTGAACTTATTTCAAAAATTTCTTAAACTTGTTGTGTGAAAGGATTGCAAAATTTGAAATTTGAAAAATGACAAAATGTGTGATGATGTCAACTTGGAAAACAAGTCAAAAGTTCCTTTAAACCAAAAATATTCTATTCAACAACGAAACCACTACAACTTCTCCACATTGATCTTTTTGGACCATTAAGAACGGCTAGTTTAGGTGGTAAACACTATGCTTTTGTCATTGTTGATTATTTTTTTAGATTTATATGGGTAATATTTTTAAGTGCAAGGGATGAAACCTTAAAAGCTTTCAAACATTTTTGTAAGAAAGTAGAAAATGACAAGGGTCACACTATTATTACAATTAGAAGTGACCATGGTGGAGAATTTGATAATTTTGCGTTTGATGATTTTTGTAATGATAATGGGTATGAACATAATTTTTCAGCTCCTAGAACTTCTCAACAAAATGGTGTAGTAGAGAGGAAGAATCACACATTACAAGAAATGGCTCGGACCATGCTAAATGAAAATAATTTACCAAAATATTTTTGGGTCGAAGCCGTTAATATCGTATGTTATATCATAAATAGAGTTTTGGTTAGTCACATGAAAATCAAAACTCCATATGAGATTTGGAAAAATAGAATTCCTAACATTAGTTATTTCAAAGTGTTCGGTTGCAAATATTTTGTATTAAACACAAGAGATAATTTGGGAATGTTTGATTCAAAATCCGATATTGGAATCTTTCTTGGCTATTCATCGTCTAGTAAAGCATATAGAGATTTTAACAAGAGAACTCTAGTCGTTGAAGAATCGACACATGTCACTTTTGATAAAACTAATCTACCTGATCGAGAAAAAGATATTGATGATGATATAGGTTTAGAGACTCCTCTCGAGCAAATGAATATTCAAGAAAAAGAAGTACCAAATGAGAAGCAATCAAAGGAAATCAATGATCAAGGAAGAAGATAAATACCAACCGAAGCTCAAAGGTGACTCCACACTACCAAAAGAATGGAAGTTTATTTCATCTCACCCTAAAGAGCTAATTATCGGAGATCCATTAAAAGGTATCACTACTAGAACCTCTCTTAAAAATCATCTAGGTAGTTGTGCTTTCATTTCACAAATTGAATCCAAAAATTTCAAAGAAGCGGAATTTGACGAGTTTTGGATTCTAGCAATGCAAGATGAACCAAATCAATTTGAAAGAAACCATGTGTGGGACTTAATTGCTAGACTAACAAATCAAATCATTATTGGCACTAAATGAGTTTTTCGAAATAAAAGAGATGAAAATGAAATCATTGTGCGTAACAAGGCTAGATTAGTGGCCCAATATTACAATCAAGAAGAAGGAATTGACTATGAGGAAACATTTGCACCGATAGCTCGATTAGAATCCATTCGCATGCTTCTTATATTTGCATCTTTATCAAATGGATGTTAAAAGTGCATTTTAAATAGATTTATCCAAGAAGAGGTCTATGTTGAGCAACCACCTGATTTTACAAATCATAAATTCCCAAACCATGTGTTCAAACTTAGAAAAACTCTTTACGACCTCAAACAAGCTCATAAAGCTTGGTATGAACGTTTAAGAAATTTTTTACTTTGAAATGGTTCCTCTATTGGAAAAGTCGATACTACTCTCTTTATCAAAACTAAAAAATAAGACATGCTCACTGTTCAAATTTATATTGATGACATTATTTTTGGTGCAACAAATATTCAACTTTGTGAAGAATTTTCTAAAAATATGAGCATGGAATTTGAAATGAGTATGATGGGTGAACTCAAATTCTTTCTCGGACTTCAAATTAAACAAACATGTGATGACATTTTCATAAATCAAAGCAAGTACATCTTGGACATGCTAAAGAGGTTGGAGATGAATGATCTAAAATCGATGAACACTCCAATGAGCACTTTCATGAAGCTTAACAAAGATGAACAAGGCACGTCCGTCGACATCACTAAATATCGAGGTATGATCGAATCCCTTCTTTATTTAACCGCAAGTAGACCCGATATTAAGTTTAGCTTATGCTTATGTGCTTGTTTTCAGTCTAATCCTAAGGAATCCCACCTCAAAGCCATAAAAAGAATTTTTAGATATCTTAGTGGAACTCAAAACTTAGGACTTTGATATCCAAAATGAATTCACTTTGATTTACTTAGTTACTCGGATGCCGATTGAGCCGGTTGTCAGTTGATCGGAAAAGCACTAGCGGCACTTGTTACTTTCTTGGTTTTGCTTTGGTTTCATGGTTTAGCAAGAAACAAAACTCCGTTTCCTTGTCTACGGTCGAGGCCGAATACATTTCCACCGTGAGTTGTTGTGCTCAAGTGCTTTGGATGAAACAAACTCTTAATGACTATCATCTATCCTATGATCATATTCCTATCATGTGTGACAATACTAGTGTTATCAATTTATCCAAGAATCCCGTTTTACACTCTCGAACGAAGCATATTGAAATTTAACATCATTTTTTAAGAGATCATGTTCAAAACGGTGATATTTCAGTTGAATTTGTTGATACCGAACACCAACTAGCCGATATTTTCACAAAACCCGTTGCGCTCGATCGGTTTTCAACTAGTAGACGGGGCTTGGGACTTATCGAACTAAAATGACTCTTCATATTCCTTAACTCTCAAAAATATTTCACTTTATATTTTCTTCTATTTCCTTTCTTTTCTATTAAATTCCTTTTACAAAAAAAATAAATAAAAAAAATATTTGTAGCGAACGTCTGGCAACACAGAAACTTTCCAATTTTCTTTTCATTTGTATATCGGACGTCCAGTACTGGATTTCTGCATCTCTAAATCGCGATTTTGCCCAGCTTTCTCTTCACTTCTTTCCTCCATTCCCTCTCGCACACTACTCACTATTCCACCAATTCCCAAATTGAGCCCAAATCTCGTTATTTTTCATTCTTAAACTTGCTTTCCCATCAACAATCGATCCAATTCTACTTCAATCGCCGGAGGTTCTATCGATTTCTCCACTAACTCGAGCCCTAATTTTTTAATCCATTATCTTCTCTTCACTTTGCTCAAATTCCCACTCAAAAATCATCTACCCTATCCATTTCTAAGGTTTTATCGACACTTTATTCTCTCTTTTCAATCTCCATACTCAAACACCATTTCCTCAAGCTATTTTCAAAAATCCCCAATTTTTATGGAAATGTCAACTTCAAGAGGCCGTGGCAAGAGGCTGAAACAAACTGTACGACGTCGTTCTCCATCTCCGTCATCAAAAAAGAAGACATGGATCTTGAACCCGAGGTGTCGGTGAATCTCTTTGCAAAGGCACCCATTCTAACCGGTAAAAATGTCGACTTACCCACTTTTACTTTTGACGCCCCTGCATTTAGAATAGAGGAATTCATTATGAACATGGATTGGACACCCGTTTGTACTTTAGAAGAAAACACATACCAGTAGCTAATGCGAGAATTTTATCAAAATATGAATTTTCCTTCTCGTGATGCCGATATTACATGCTTTATAAAAAATGTTCGAATCACAGTTTTGAAACCTTTTATTTTACCATTCTTCAAATTGAACCGTGTGATATTCAAACTTTTGTGCATAAAACTCACCCCTCTGTTGATGGCTATAACCCAATCGATGCTTGTCGTCGTGTCACGGGTAAACTTTTTCAAAGCATCACGAAAATCTCTACACATCTACTTACTCTTCCCTGTAAAGTTCTGCAAAATATCATCGCCAATGTCATTTTGCCTAGGAAGGGGCATCGAGATGAAGTGAATTATTTCGATTTTTTTCTTCTCGATTCTTTTATTGTCGATCGAAAAGTTGATTTTCTGACCATTGCCTTAGGTCTCATGCAATTCATCCACTCCTTCCGCGTCGCTAAGGTGCTCCCATATGTCTGTTTTTAACCAAATATTTTTAACATTTTGATATCCCTCTTCACAATGAGGCATTCATCAAACCCTGTCCCTCCGACACCATCAATTCCTTTATTCTCAAACGCATGAAAATAATTAAGAAAAATAGACAATGGGTGGCTGAAACAAAGGGATTTGACCCGACCTCGGGACCGTCTACTTTGCCATTCGAGGAAGAAGAAGACAACAATGACGATAAGGGTACACAGCATGCCATGGGGTCTTCACGCGCTCCGCATCCTGCCGTCGAGGTCTCTCTAAGGATCAGTTTTCACTTTTGAGCAGACAGATCGACTTTCTCACCACAACAGTCGATGGGATGAGCGGCGATCTCCGCCACATATACGACCGGCAGGACGCAATCATTGCGTAGTAGGCTACCATGAAGGAGTAGATGACCGCCTTCTTCGCTAAAATTAAACTGTAATGTAGGGATGAGAGAAAAGAATGGTGTAATTGTTCTTAGCATGGTCATCCGGAATTACTTGGGACTAGTCGTTACAGCTCGAGCTAAACGAATTGCGACCATCTTACACTTGAAAAAGTGGAGGCAATGGCAATGGGAGGACTGTTACATGGTGGCAGAAACTAATTCCTTGCATTTGGTCCAGGTGTTACGCAGTTAGAATGCTTATCCCCTCATTCGGCACGGCAAAAACGCTAACAGCTAGGCACGAGACATAATTTACTAATAGTGCACTAATAAGCGATCTGTGAAAGTTAGTATCAGAGCAGGACTGCTCGAGCATGCGGTGTTGTTATGGGACAATGTCGTGTGTTCTTGCGGAGAAAAGATTTTGGGCCACGGATCGTGTCGGCAAGCTAGCGGAACACGACGAAGGAAGTTGTGGGCATGAATGATGCAAATGGCAGCGCTGCGCAATTGTCTAGATGCATTTCAAGGAGTTTCGAGGAGCGCACCTTGCAAGGCACAATTCGACATGCGTTGAGACGTAGCGGTTTGGAGGCCGTCCACCCGAAGAACTAATGCTCAAAGGGACAGAGGGTGAAGGTTGGTGTCGAAGGCGGTAAGTACGAGGTACTACATGTTTGTGAATGCCTATTCATATGGAGTGGTGTTGTTGCTATCCTTGCAATGAGACAATTGCGTGTTAATGCGAAACTTACTTCTCACTACGAGGACGTACGAGAATTCGAATGGGGATGAATGTTACGTAGTGAGAATGCTTATCTCCCCATTCAGCATGACAATGACGCTAACAACTGGGTGCGAGACCTATTTTATCAATAGTGCACTAATGATATATGATCATATGCAGATATTCTCCCTTACATCCTATTCATAGCGTGCATGTATGCCAATTGTTCGGGCTTGCCGGCCTAAGAATGAGGGGAAGGCAGCCTTGAGGCGTTGAACCTCGGGAGCCAAACTTGCTATCCGTGAAACCAGGCCTTGATGAAGATTTTCGTTTTGCTCATAGTGAGTTTGTAGTGTCTCATATTGTTATTATATTTCATGACATTGTGGGGCTTGTCGTTTGCACCTCAAGAGAGGAATAAAGTGGGTCATGAACTAAACTCTTTTGTTACTATTGGTCTGTTTGTTGTAGTTGGATGGATTGTGTTTTTTTCATTTCATCGACTAGATGTAGTGATCAACCAAAGTTAGCTTTGGTCGTTATGTATTGAACATAGTCAAAAGCCCGTGTAATGGTCGGATGATAGTAGAAAATTATAGCAAACTCTCGTAGCTACTTGTACTAAAAAAAAATAAGCGTAATTCCCCCTAAACCATAAAATATACTTATTTGGAGAGAAACATATTTATTAGTTATATCATTTACAATTGTCTGAATCTCGAAACATGTGTCGAACCAATCATAGACTTTATTGAAACTAAAAAAAGATCAAATGAATAGGGTTATGTTCAATTCTTAGGGATGTGTTTGGTGATAATGGAAAGTTACAAAGTGTTGGAAAAAATAAAAATGAAAATAAAGTGAATGAGAAATTGTAATAACAAATTCAATAGGTTTAAGTTCTTCAGTTAATTTGTATTGAATTTGTGGTTATAAAGCCTTAATAACTATTGTAATATAATTTGATGTTAATATAAAATTAAATAAGAAAATTGAAACTTCCCACGTCATAGTATTATGTAAGTGTTCTCTTCCTTATCCCACACACACAAAATTTGAGAGTTCTCTCATTTTTCTAAGTTTTTCTCTTCTCTCTTCATTTTCGAGAGTCTTGTTTTAGTAGTTTAGAGGGTCTTTGTTCGAGCTCAATGATAGAAGTGTGAACGTTTTTAGTTCATTTAAAGCAATTACGAGGTGCTAATCAGCTGCTTTCAACCATTGTGTCCTAAAATATAGACATCATTTGTCATCTTGCACTACAATGTGAACGAATCCGCTTTAAGAAAACTACGTGCAACACAACAACCAGATTTTATCTCTTTTATTGTTACTCTATTTATTATAATGTTTATTTCCATTATTTTATAATTTTAGCAGTATTTCTAATTTTTTTTGTGTTTTCCTAACAATAAGAAATAAAAAGTGGAGGAAAAAAAGTAATTTTCCGCATTTAGTTGGAGGGAAATTAGTGTCGACTTTCGAATGGAATTCTTTGAAGAAATTAAGATATAGGAAAAAAGTAACTTTCCATGTTCAGGTGAAGGAGAAGTTCGACTTTGACGATGTTGTTTGACACGATCCATTTATAAGTTGATCGAATTCGTTTCAGCTTTGAGATCATCTCATCAAATTGTATCCACGTCATATTAGAATCTAATATTGTTCGGAGATATGAGAAAGCTCAAAATTTTAGTTTAGAAATATTTTTTATAGAATAACTTGAGAAATGAATATTCGAGAGTAAAGATATCTGGATAATTTCGCCGTTCATTGAATAAGGCTGATCTCTACATGGGCTTCAGCTTTGCTAAATACGGGCCACAAATGTAATTGGACATGAAGATTTTGCCCTTCTGGCCCAACAGTGCAAATTTAATTTGAGAAATTGATAATAGCACTAAATAAAATCAATTAACGATAGCAGTCTTTTCTAAACATGATTTCATTCCATAACCCCTTTGCGAAGGGGATTTTAGATGGTAGGGACACCTACTGCATAAGCATAAAAAGAATTTACTAGTCGGAAAATTTATTGCGTAAGGATAAAAAGACTTAGATAAAAATAATACAATGTTTAGAAACAAATTCTATGAACCAAAAATATGACCTTTTGTGTTTCCTAGATAGGAATTATTTTAGTAGAAATAAAATAAAGCCCTGTTTAGTTTAAGCTAAAAATCAGTGTTTTTTTTTTTTTTTTTTTGTATATTTTCATAAATATTGACGAAATGTGTCGCTGAGAATTTGATAAAGTTGTGGGTCACATGAAATGTATGGTTAAAAATGAGTTTTAGAAAATTAGTGACATTTATATAGCAATCCAAAACTAATGTGGATTGATTAGAAAAGAAAATCATAAACCAATTAGAAAATAGAAGGAATATAAAAATGATCTACGAAAATGTGCACATCTAACAGCTCGGGTATCGAATTTTCGTCTGTGAGTACAATCTAGAAGAGTCTTTCAATTCCACACAACTTAGTTTGTCAAACTTTCGAGGTCAAATTCCATTTTTGCATTTTCTTTTTTTAGTTAGTTGAAGGGTATTTGTGTCATTTTAATAATTTTTAAATTTTAATTGGATTTATTTTATCTTTTCCTGTTTTATTTGAATTTGTCTATAGAATTAAGGTTTCACTTTGATTAGAATTTATTTTGAACTATAAATACGTTTTAAGGTTGTAAAACAACGACATTCGTTTTACTGAATAATAAGATGCTTTAGTTTTCTCATTATTTTGGTGGATTTCAAATATATATGACATCTGTTTGAACAAAAATTCGAGCAAACACCAATTCGTGTGTTATGAACATGAACCTTTTTATTATTGTTCACGTCTTGCATCAAAAACTTATTTTTGATCTTGTTAAAAATGAGAGAAAATTAGAAATAAGCATTCTGAAACATGAAATTCCTCAAAAGAAACATTCTATTTATTAATCATTGAACAGCATTACTAGACAATACTTTCAATGTTTTACATGAGCTACGTGTATAACTTTATTGTGTGTCGTGTCTTATTACATATTATTCCCATCCCACTTTTACATGCACTACTCCATGTAGAACCACTACAAAAAAATAATTGATTTCGCGATAAAAAAATGTTGTCCCAAAAATTGAAATTTGTTGCAAAAGTAATTTAGCGACGACAATATTTTTGTTGCGGGTATTGTCGCAACAAGTCAATTTGTCGCAATGAATATTTCAATAAAGTTTTTACGAGAAATATGTTTACTGTGAATGTTGAGTCACAGAATGCATTCTGTGACAACTTTCGGTCATTCATAGCATTAACAAAATCGCAACACTATATTTTGACACAAACAATAAAAAATGGCAACATGATATGTGTATCCATAACATCGTCATAATGCATATATGTCGCAAAAAACATAAAAAAGCGACAAGACAATTTGTCGCAACGATTATTACAATAAATTTTTTACAAGAAAAATATTTGTTGCGCATATTCTTTTAAATGTGTAATTTTTGCTACCTATTTTATTTTGCGACAATACATGCTCGTGTAATAACAATTAATTTTTGTCATGAAATATGTTTTACAATGTTTTTGATACGTCGCATAATATAATTTAATATATTCAACATTTGTAGTACAATTTTTTATGTGACAAGTGGTGTTTGTAATTAAATTTATTTCGCAATATAGAGAGTTTATCGCATCATCATTTGTGCAACAATATATAGTTGTTAACTAATTTATTTCGTGATTGTTTATATATGTTGCATATTTTATTCTACAACATAAAAAAGTATTACGCAAATTATTTTGCGACAACGAATATTTATTTATATGTCAAGTAGTGCTCGTGATTAAATTTATTTCAAAAGGAAAAAAAGGTTTGTCACTTCAACGATGTACAATTGTCGTCTAATTTATCCTATTTTTATTTGTGTACGTAGGAGATTATATTTCAAACATTTGATTTATGGTATGCATTTATTTGAAAACGTAACTTCATTAAAAATTACTCGTGGCTTTATGAAAATAATGCTTCAATGCACAATTATTAAAATATAAATGATATCAAAATAGATTTAAAAAAAAATCACATTAGTGTCAACCAAATAAATATATAGAACAACATATTATTTACAAACTTGGTTACATAAAAAACCAAAACAAATAAAAATAAAGTACAATACTAGTCATTTCAAGGTTGAACTACTTAGGATGATTCACCAAACTTGAAAAGTAGAAAATAGAACTAGAAATATTAAACCACAACTATAGAAGAGAAAAAAAAAGGTCATGTCACGAGAAGAAACCATGTTTTTCATTTCTACTAAACAATAAAAGAATGAATAACATTTCTAAAAACTCACAAACTAGTAGAGGTGTCAAGACGGACGAGTCGGCTAGACCCGTAAAAATCGGCACGGATCGACCCGGGACTGCGGGTCAACTCGTGACCCAAGCGGGCGATTCACGGGCCAAAGATGTGTGACCCGCGAGTTTCGCTGATTTAGGCTTCACGGGCCGCGATTAACCCGCTAGCTCGTGAAAAAAAAAAAAAAAATTCAAAAAATTTTGAAAAAAAAAAAGGATGTACTTAAACTATAAATTATAGTAAAAGTAGGTGTCAACCTAGTTGGGATATACTTATACTATAAATATTTATAATAATAATTAGACATGCATTTAGTTGTTATTTGTTTAAATTAAATTTAACTTTGCAAAGTTATAAATAGTTCATATAACATTAAATTTGAATTCTATGTAAAAATTTCTTGATATAATTATGAATTTATCATTTTATTCAATTCTTAGTTTACATTTAACAAAAAAAATATATATTTTTTGCTATAAATATGAAAAATTCTATATTTTTATAATTTTATTTATACAATCATATGGGCCAAATCGGAACGAACTGCGACCCGTGACCCGCATGAGCTCAACCCGAATGGGTCAGCGGATGGGTCTGGGTTGTAGTACAAAATTGTGGACCGACCCATAAACGGCCCGTAACCCGCAGCGGGCGGGCTTTTTTTCACGCAGGCCTTTACCGAGCTCACATGTTGGCGGGCCAACTCGGCCCGAACCACCCAGATTGACACATCTACAAACTAGTATAAATTTCACATGAATTATGCTTATAAACCAAACTAAACTAACTACTAGAAGGGGAAAAAAAGAATGGATAACAAACTATCAAAATAAAAATTGGAAAAAGGAAACTAAAAATTGTCTCAAATTGTGCATATCCACATGGGAGCGCATAGAAAGCGAGAACATAATTAAACTGCTGGAGATGAGATTCTGATGGTCCAGCTTAAGTGACATGGATGAGAGATTTCAAGCTGAGAAAAATTAATGAAAATTTTAACAAAAAGTGTTAGCATATATAAAAAATGAATTATGAGGGAAAAAATAAGTAATAGTGGTGGGAAAATAGGGAAAGAGAGGAGAAGAGAAGCTACAAGTATTAGATAGTCATAATCCACAAGATCTTAATAAAAGCATTCTAAGAATTATTTCTTTTCATAAAATTCAATCATCGATCTTTAACTACTCTACAAGGCAAAGTAATCATCTTCATTCAGGTCAATAATATTAACTTTTGATGTAAACTAACAAGACTTGTTGATATTATTGAAACTAACAACTAAGCAAGTCTTAATCCTATTTAAATTAATTTGACTACATCAGTCCTTGCTATTCTGCTATGTTCAGTCCAATATTTACTGAAAGATCTAAAGAAGAGAAAGACATGAAAGAAAATGTTTACTTGCGGTTTGAGTTGGAATGACAAAGAGCAACCTAACACAATCCCCTAGTAGAATCACATGAGTTAAAGTCCATTTCAAAGCAATTCTTGAAATTTCCTTAGAAATCAAGGGTTAGGACTAGTTGGCTACAACTGAATTTTAAAGAGAATTGGAACAAATAATTCATGGGACCAGGAATTATCACACCTTCATTTTATGCTAATCAAATGAACACCTAAAACTATAAATTTAGATTAACTCCAACCTTGTATGCAGTAAATATAATATGGATATATAAGAATAAGTTCTTAGTAATAATGTCCAAAATATTGCTATGTTGCGGGGAAAGGTTGGATGGCAATTGAATACTTGTGATGTATGTCGAGCCTTGAAGTAAAAATTTGAACTCCGTTTCTGTAATTTCCTAGAAACTTGTATAATTTTGAAAGGAGTAAATTTTGCTATATTGTGGTGAATATTCGCTTCTATTTTCTTCTAATTACGTGAACAAAAAAGGGAGAATACAGAGCATATTTTTGGGTTTTTTCTAAGATTTCTGAATCAGATCCTGAATACTTGTCAATATTATTAAACAATGGTCAATAATGGAAACACATTTTTTGGTTGAAAATGGTCATTTTTTTCTTGTCAGATAATGGCTTCTTGAATAAGAATTGGCAAGAAAAATAGAGTTTTTATTACATCCTACCAGCCATCTTTAGAAGTGTCCTCGTCAAAGGCATCATGCAAGGATTCATTATCCTAGACTACTCCTCAAGCTAGTATCACTTCCTCATTGTCTCAAACTAGTAATGTTCAAGTTCCTACTCCATTACATCAACCTCTTCAGGTTCCTCTCCATTATCTGAGTCTCAACCTCAACTTAATTCATCACATGCAACCACATTGACACATGAGACCATTCTCAATTCCAACTGTAATAATTTGTCTTTATGTTTATGATATAAAATCATCCTAATGTATACATTTAATTGATAGAATCTCATTTTTTGTTTATATATTATCATCCTTTGAGTAATTTATTTAATAGATTTTCATTCTTTGAAGAGAAAGAGACGTGGTCCTACAAGAGGCAAGGGCAATGAACATATAGTCAGTGCAGTTGGAAAAATAACAATGGAGATTTCTAAAAAATTGGGAAGAGCTATTGGAAATCAGCAAGTATGTTTAGTTAGTGAGTATGGTTACGTCGTTCGATCCTTTGCTCCAATCCGTTACAAAAGGTGAATCGACATACCAAATGAAGAAAACAATAAATTATATGATCGAGTCTTGGCAAGTTATAAACAAATTCACTTTTTACAATTTTTTTGTTGAATAGTTATTAGTTTTCCATATTTTTATAAATGATTAATTTATATATACACTTTTTCTTTTTTGGTAGGCAAAATTCAAGCTTAATCTGACAGTTGAGTATGTCCATAAATGTGAATGATACTTTAGCGAGAAGATGTCATGATTATAGATTTAGACTCAAAGAGAAATATTTAAATGGAAAAATATTGGATGATGCAATAAATAACTATCTAACTGACGTAAAGCAAGTTGACTGGGACTGGCCATGTCAATATTGGTTTACCCCTGAATTTCAAGTAACTTTTATTAAAATTATTGATACTTGTAAATATTAATAATAACATAATTTAGATGTTATGTTAATGTAATTAATATAATTAAAATTAATAAATTATAAGAAGTTAATTATATTTATATATAAATTAATTGCACACATTATCTACACGTAATTTAGCAAGCCACAACTGCATTAAATATAATCATCGTGGCGGATCAAAATTATTTGTTGCACGTCTTGAAAAAAATTTAATCTTTTCTTTTGAATTTATAAAGAAAAATATATTTATGTTACACAATATATATTGTTTCAAATAGAGATCAATTACAAAAGACGCACAAGAAGAAATAGACATTTATTATGAGACTCATTACAGTGAAAAGAAATGGTGAGTAAATGATGAAGCACGAATAAGATATGTAAATATATTAACAATTTATTCATCTATATTGATGTTTTTTATATATTTTGTTATTAATATATATTCCCTCTTCTTTCTTTACTTATATATAGGAGAGAATGCTTCAAATTAAAGAGCAACATGTTTCAGAAAGAATTGAGACCCCCACTAAACTATGCATGAGATTTTAGGAAAATCTAGATGTTACATTAGAGGACTTGGACATAGTCCAAAACTTACCTCAAGCCACTCTTTTCATTTGACATCGGTTGATACTGAGTCAATAGCCGTTCAAGAGAAAATACATAAGCAGAAACAAGAATTATTAGATATGTGTGTCGAGCTTTCTCAATTTGAGACACTGAAGCATAAATTTGTATCGAGTCAAGTTAGCATGTTTCCATAACAATCTGAACCAGCAACAATATTTAGCATAACACTGCATGTTGATAATAAATGAATTATGATTTGTTTATTTATTTGTCTTAAGCGTTGAGACGTCTATTTTTCTTTATAGATTGGTTCGACCTAATAGTTCTTTTTTGTAAGTTATTATGTGATTGAAAATTTAATCGTCTAATGATTTTTATTTTATTTTTTTGAAAATAATTTTTTTTCTGAAACTTTTATAAAAGTTTTTCTCTAAAAATAATTAAAAGTTTAATAAATTGTATTATATATTAAAATTTAGCCAGACAAAAAAACAAGCATTTTTTGCAAAAAAATAACGTTGCGAAAAGAAGTTAAGACTACAAGCAAAGAGTGTTACAAAATAATAAAAGCAACAAAGGTACGACATAAAAACTTTACAACAACGTATATTTGAGGGCTTTTGTAGCTTGCATTGCACGTTGACGTATCTTTCTAATCTATAACAACATTAGAGCCTACAATATATATATCGGTGAGCATTGTAAAAAACTTATTGCAATATTTTTTATTCATTGCAAAAAAATTGTTTTTCTTGTAGCAATTTTTTTCTCCAACTATAGAATTTTTAGCAACAAATAATTTTTTTATCACAAAAATAGACCATATTGCATCACAAGCACTTTGTTGCAAAAAATAAAAGTTTGTCGCCATAAGTTTCCCTCCAAAAATATTTTGACACCTTGCTTCACTCATATTTTTGGCGATATTCTTTATTATTTGTCGTAACTTCTCACATTTCACGTCAACTTTTTAAGTCGCCTTATATTTTTTGGTACTTATTTTTCATTGCAATCTTCGTGACAAGCTTTTAAAATATGTCATGTTAAGTTACTTATTGCGACAACTTTTTGAATGTTGCGAAAAATCTTGTTGCCAAATTACAATTTTGTTGTGGTGAACCCTCAACATAAAACATGAAATCAGAAACACGATAAACAACATTGTTAATTAGATAAGAAAGATCATCTTTCTTGTTAGAATCGAAATAACAACCTTATCCTCATTTTTAAGCTTAAGCAAGGAGCTGCACATCTTTCCCTAGTATGAGAGGTCATATGCTTCAAGGAATGCTCATATGAAAGCATGTAAGGCACTGTCAGATGCTTCAAATAGTTGAGTGCCAATTTAACCTCGGATAAGTCGTAATTCAGACCTTGGACGCAGGGAACAAGCTTCGGATTCTTTGTATGTTGTATGCTTTTAAGCTTGGAAATTGTGTTGATGTATTTGTTTATATCGTCAACTTCATGAAGGCATATAATGATTGCATCACTAGTGACGATCTTGTGTTTTTCTTTCTTCGTCAAGTGCTCGGAAGGTCCGGTTGCAGAGCTGAGACGAGATGTGATGCTTATCAAAAAGAAAATTACGAAAAGGGTCAAGGGTGTCGACATATTTTGCTTCAACGAGGCCTTTTGTTATGTTTATATTTTTTTGAGTAAGGGAGGAGTCCAAATAAAACTATGTTCTAGGATGTATTCATAGTACAATTTATGTATTGGGACAGGAAGTAGGTTAAGAGGTGCTTTTGGTGTGTCTTAAGTTTGTAAAGTTCGGACCTTCTACACGTTGATCTATGTCCTAGACATCTCCGGCCATCCTATGCCTATTTTCTGCTACACACACAATCTCCTATCCACATACCTCGAGATAGTGACCATTTTCCATCTCTCTCACAACATTTCAAGTACATACTCTCGAACTCGTTAAGAATTAGTATTTTTTATCGAGAGAAAAATGTCAGTGTCAAAGATAGATTAATTTTCAGTTTGACGAGTCTCTAACTCCGAGTAAGTAATCTCATGTGAGATTGAATAAAAAAATCAGCATTTGTCGTCTCGTTTAATTATTTATTTATCTTTCAATATTATATCTATATTTTCTCAAATATAATTTAAATTGAAAAGCATAAAAATAGTTAATATAATGAGACGGGTCAGGCCGGATCGGGCTGTTAAGATTTGGGGGCTCATCTTCAAAGGTCAACCTTGTTAAGAGGAGTAATCCAAAATCTTTATTAATTGATCTATGTCAACATCATTTATCGATGTGGGATATATATCCTTAACCGCCCCCCCCCCCCCCCCCCCGCAAGATCGTGGCTCATTTGAGCAGATCAATCTTGAAATTCACGCGCTCATTTTAGAGTCTTAACGGGATCGAATCGCTCGTTGGAGTATAATGGGCTCTGATACCATGTTAAGATTTGGAGTTCCATCTTAAAAGGTCAACCTTGTTAAGAGGAGTAACCTAAAATCTTTATTAATTGGTCTGTGTCAACATCATTTATCGATGTGGGATATATATCCTTAACACGGGCCGGGTCACCTGTCCCTTTTAGTAACCATGGCTAAGATTCTCCCTCCCATTTGAGGAGAGGCAATGTCGAGAGGGTTGGGGGGGCGAGTAATTTTACCTTCCCTAATCTTAGCCACGGTTACATTTAGCTGAAAGTGAAAGAAAGGGGAAAAAAACATTCATTTGTATTTAATAGTTGGTAAAATAAAATTTTCGCTAAATATACAATTAATTTTCTGACAAGACTTGGAATAAAGGACAACTTCATTTGTAAATAAATGGCCTAGAGGGACCAAAGGGAGAATCAAAGCCCCCCAATGGATTCTGGAACAGAAAGTTTTGTACAATTAGTCCTTTACTTTTAGTGACTCTAGCAATTCGCCGATCCTTTATAATCAATCTTTTTAAGTCCTCAACCTTTTGTTGGTTTTGATATAAAATTTGCCAAAAGTGCTAATTTTCAATACTTATGTTGGCAAAATAGGATCCTTCACGCCTAACGTAGTTTTTAATTATCCTTTCATTCCCAAAATCAGAGTATAAAAGAAAAATTTCCGATTTTTTACCCAAGATTTGTCAAAATTTGGTCGAATGCACGACCTTAGAAATTTGTGCATAATGTTCGAAGATGACAATGAGTCATCCAATTTTTTTAAATAAAGCTATTTAGCATCACTAGTGTTTAACGACAATTTAAGTAACAGTATTAGTGATATTAAATTATAGGTTCAATTAAAAGAAATTGTTTCGCTATCGCTAACAATTAAAAGAAGGTTTGGACGATTGTGTAAAGAACAACAATTTCAAGAGACAAAGTCCAAACGAGGGGTGCTTTATTGATGAAGATTACAATTTGTAAGAAGAGAAATGCCTACAATGGGTACAAGCACACTGAATTTGCAAAGTAATTTGAAAGTTAATAAGAAGAAATAAAAGAAACGAAATTACATAGTTCTCTGTTCGACGGTGATTTGATTCGGGCCTTGCTTCTGTCTTCTCTTCTTTTTTTATACATTTTTTGACAGTTGTTGTTCGTGGAGCCGTTTGACAACTGCTTGTCGCCCTGTAACTACCCACTTTCTCCATAATAGCTGACTAATCAAGGAACTACCATTTTAATTGCTGTCATTACTCCCATCATTTAACTGCTTGCAATCGAGATTCTTGGATCGTGAAATGTGATAAGATTGCCCATTAACTGTTCTAGTAACTGTCGCCTTAAATAACAACCAGACACTATATTCGTCTAGATCTTGGGCGTCTCGCAAGTTTGAGCGATGATGGGGTCGTCGCTCTGAATATTGAATAACAATAAGGCACTGTACTCACCCTGATCTTGGGCGTCTTGCAAGGTTGGGTGATGATGGACCTCTGCTATATAACTCCGTCCTGAGTTTTTTACATGGTCTCATTTAAGCCTATACTTCGAATTTCCTAACTGGGCTTCATTCCTTAGACCATTTCATTGGGTCTCATTTTTGTATGTCAACATAAACACATAATTTTACATTTAATTATCACATAATAACACGCAAACTAGTGGTAGATAGTATTATTCAAATATTTTTGGTTAACTTGAAAGTAATTGTGTTTTTTCTTCGCTCATGGAGAATGTAATTTTTGAATTCTTTTTAAAAATTTTGAGTTTATGTATATTGGTTACTTTTATGTTCTGTTAATAAAGATCCTAAATAAAATAGGCAGCTTTAGTTTTTCAAAATGTTGTGCTCTCTGCCAATTACTACCACTTTACTATTGACCGCCATAACCCCCCTTGGTGGACTCCTCAAAAGTTTTTGTATCCTTGACCTATTTAAAATTATGAATCTGGATCTCTACGTGGCATAAATCGTCGATATAGATTTAAAATTGCATATAACTTTCATGTAATTTAAAGTTGATTGTTAAGTGATTTGACAATTTTACCTTCCAACTTCGAGTTGTACAAAATTTTAAGGGTTAATATCCTAAATAGTCACTAAACTTTGTCAAAAGTTCCCACGAGATCACTGAACTTCAAAACTTCATTAATTAGTCACTGAACTTTTCATTAAGTTCCTAGGAGGTCATCGAATTTTAAAACTATCCTAAATAGTCACTGAACTTTTCCAAAACTTCCCTAAATAGTCACCCAACTTTGCAAAAAGTTCCTAGGGGGTCACTGAATCATTGATGTATGGGGTCCTAATTTGTAAAGTTCGATGATCTCCTAGGAAGTTTTAGCAAAGTTCAGTGACTATTTATGGTAGTTTTGAAATTCAGTTACCTCCTAGGAACTTTTTACAAAGTTCAGTGACTAATTAGGGAAGTTTTGAAGTTCGATGACCTTCTGGGAACTTTTGGCAAAGTTCAGTGACTATTTAGGGTACGTCAACATTGAATATTTCTACCACGGGATGACCTAAATTTACATATAAATAAGTTGACAATCCAAGAATCCACAACCACACTTATTGAAAGGTGAGTGAGCCCTTATCAATTTTTCTTAGATAAAAATAGTGGATTGTGGGACATTGATTCCAAATTTGTAGATCACATATATTGCTAAGGCCCACCGTATGATAAACCTACAAATTGCTTGTGGCAAACAATCTCATATCGTACGTTCCCAACAAAAAAAAAAAAAAAAATAGAATTACATATTCAATTATCAAAATATAAACGTGGACATTATATGTTTGGTAGTGTTTAAAAAGTGAGATTTACTTTTTGAAAAAGTAAAATTTAACTTGTTCAAAAAGTACGTCTAAAAAAATTAAATTAAAAATAATTAAGCTCGCCCATGAATTCCCTCTTTATATATCTATAATATATTTGAATATTTATAAAATTAATCAGTTGATGAAAGAAATTTAAAAGAAAGATTAGGTCAAGATTATAAACTAATTATAAGTAGTAAAGACAATATATTTTTTTATATAAAAGAGAATATGTATTACTTTTATAATATGAAAATTAAAAATAAAACAAATTATTTATACAGTTAACAATAGATATTTATAATAGTGAAGCAACGGAAATATGACTTAGGTTTCTTTATTTTTCAAACCGTGCTTCCACATAATAAATGTACAATAAACGTGAATTTTTACGAAATGTGTAAATAAAATTTCAAATTCGTACAAAATTGAATCTTTATATATTTAACATTCAAAAATAAAAATTTTATACAAAAAAAAAAAAAAAAAATCTCCACGTGCACATTAGGGTACTTTTTGACCTTACCACGTCGTACCTCTGTTTTTTCATGTCATCATCGATTATCTCGTTCACCCAACCCACCCCGCACTCCCACCTTATACACACCCTCTACGAATCATACGCTATTTCAACGCTCAGATTTCCATTAAGATTCAACACGCTAAACAAGACTCCATTTCATGATGCAAGCAGCAGCAGCTGGACCGTGGTCTGTGCACAAACATATATATACTGGAAATGAATAAGCCGCCAAAAACAAGTAATTTTAACCTTAATAAATCAAAAGACTTGATCCAACAAAATGGATAAGAACAAGGATTTACCATCTTCTTCACAAACTGGGAATGATCAGTTAAAGTATAAGGGTGTTAGGAAGCGAAAGTGGGGGAAATACGTATCGGAAATAAGGCTTCCCAATAGCCGGGAAAGGATTTGGTTAGGGTCTTACGACACGGCTGAGAAGGCGGCCAAGGCGTTTGACGCCGCCCTGTTCTGCCTCCGAGGCTGCCACGCGAAGTTTAATTTCCCAGATGATCCGCCAAACATTGCCGGCGGACAATCACTCACGCCGGCGGAAATACAAGTTGTTGCTCAACAGTATGCTAATAACAGTGGCAGCAATACTCAGCAGCCACCAACAGGTACTTTTGTAACTTGTTAGAGACGGGATAAATTTATTTACATTAGTTTTGTCTTTAAATTCACCTTTTTATCAAATTTAAAAGGTTTAAGTTATTAGACATAAAAACAAAGTACTCGTTTACTTTATTTAAATTTTATCTTGGGCAGAATTAGAGGATGCATCGCCTTCATCGAACTCGGAGGGTGCCAGAACAACGGACTCGATAGATTGGTCATTCTTGGACATGTTGGATACAAATGATGCTGGTAATGTTACAGATTTTGGCTTATTTCCTGAGCCAGATGAAATGTACATTCCACCAAATTTTGCATTCAAAGACGATGACAACAATGAAGATGACCATGGCAATGAAGATGACGGGGGAAACTTTTCTCAATCATCTTTTGATCTATGGAACTTTTAATAACAAACTGAAGGACAATATATACATATAAATAATGAGAATAATAAACCATGTTTGGCTTCACTTAAAACCACCTTTTGGGTAATATCAAGTGTGATATTGCCGAAATAAGCCTCTTCTTTGCAGAAGAAGCAAGGACAAACATGCTTTCTAGTTGGCTCCTCGATGATTTTTACATCTTTTCGGTTTTCCATTCTGTATCTTTTTTTGTGGGGAGGTTACTTTTGATTGTCGAGGGACAAACTACTTAGTATATCTAGGAAATATTAGTGCGTAGTACTAAATGTTGTGTCCAGTATTATACGATCTACTTAGTGATAGAATAAATATTATATTTTGTACCTGCTATATATCAATATAGAATAAGTATTATATTTTTCTAGGAAATACACGTTTGAATATTTCAAAATATCTGAGGCATGTTTGGACAGTAGAAAATAGAATTACACATTGATATAGTTGGCATGACCAACATTTTAAAAACGTATCATCTAAAAGAATGAAGCTTGGTGTACAGGTTGAGGTTCACCCTACCGACCACTCACAAATGGGGGGGCGTGGGTGGGATATTTTTTTACTTTTTTATTGAGGTGGGTCCCGTATGAGATATTTGTAGGGGTTCTGTGAACCCCTACATCAGTACAAAGGGCATTGGCCAATCTAAAAATCTAAGCTTCTAAAAATAAAAAAATAAAAAATTTATTTACATGCATGTGGTGATGTGGAAATAAACAGATGACACTTATTTTCCCACAATAATTGAGATATTAGAATTTTTATAAATTATGCATAAACTTGAAATTCAAATAAGACATTAAATGATAATTTCATCTAAAATTTTAAACCATACAAATATTACTATTTAAGTGAGAAAGTGAAAATCGAATCGAGAATACATCTATCCAAGAGTAACATAAGCCCTCGTTCCCCTTATCTCTCTTTAATTTTATTTTTAACCAGTTTTCAACCGAACACTTTTCACAACAGTGAGGGCTATGTCTGCACCCCAATCACTTGGCAGAGGATATTAATATCTAATATATCGTTGGACAATGTAAAGACATTACCACCCATCACTTTCCCTGAGAAATTACAAAATTACACCCCCAATGCATAGCCCCCGTTTTGGCACCTACTGCAATGTCGTTGGAATTGACACATGGGGCTCGCATGCGGTTGAAAATTTTGGCAAATAATGAAATTTAAGGAGGGGGGGGGGGGGGGGGGGTAACTTGGCTCCTCTACCTTCGAGATCAAATTTCATTACAATATGTGACAGATTTCTTTATCAGTCCCATGGACAACGGATTTTTCATATGAAAATTTTCGTCGTTCATGGCTTCATGCCCTTTTGTCAACATAAATTTGGACTTTTGCAAAATGAAAATTGGCCCCCTTGGTACTAAAATAAGCAACTTGGAGGAAGCCAGGTATGGACAGACCCTTTAACCTTAACAAGTCATTTCCGTCCAAATATATAGTTTATATGAATTGTTTTATTCTAACAAAAGCAATACTCGTAATACACGTGTGTGCGTCAACTACCACCACCATATAATAGACTATATATATATATATAACCTATATTCCCACCCCATGTTAAACTCGTTTATGTGTATTACAGCTTAGTGGGTTCATTGACTTTAACCTTAAAAAGGACCTAGCTGGCAATAGGGTGGGTCCTTGGCAATAGGGTGGGTTCAAGGACGTAGATAGAGGACAACCGTGAACAAAAAGATCTAAACGTCCGTCTGATTGGAAGAATGAAATTGGATGAGAAGAAAATGAATTTTAGGGAATTGAATTACCTATAACTTGTTTTAGTGAGAATTGTCAATTAATTGTGTTTGATTTGTATAATTTTTCATCTGAAAAGTATTGAAATTTTGAATCTTTTAGTATTCGTTTAACTTTGTTTTCCATTGAAATTGTCCATTAAAAGGATATAATTTGTTACAATTGAGGATATAATTTATTTCCATTACCAAAAAAAAATTACATAGAAAAGCTTTTCCCACCCTAAAAAACCAAGAAAATGTGAGCATGTGAGTGAAAGATGTAAAATAAAATCCATGGAAACAATCAAATATGCAAAAAGATGGAAAATGGAATTTAATTTCCATCTTTCATGGAATTGAAGTGCAATCAAACAGGACCTAACTGACTATAGGATCGATTCAGGGCGTAAATCGGGACAATCTTGCACTTTAGTCTTTAGCTCAGAACATTTCAAGCCTAAAAGGTTTTTATGTTTGAAAGAATATTTTTTATAAATCTTTTTCTTCTATATAGTTTAAGGAAAATTCTAGTGGTACATTATGAATACCATAATGGTATCAATAATGCCCATATGGCGGCCCCCTATTGGGGAGTTGCCTGGCGCGTCAGACGGCCCCCTAATAGGGGGCTGCCATGTGGGCATTATGGATACCATTATGTACCACTAGCACCTCCAATAGTTTAATGGATCTATTGACTTCATTTCGCATTTCACGCCTTGGAAAATGCTTTATGGAAATGAAAAATAGGTGGAAGAATTGTTTTCACACTACATGCTTTATTGTATTTAAATAATTTTTTAATTTTTGACTTGTCAAAGTCCTGAGACAAAAATAGAAGGGCAGTCAAACCTCAAATATTACCAGCTTTTGGAAGTAAAAAGTGGGAAAACGACCGTGGAAATTAGCCACCGCGGTTCTCATGGCTACCGGCCAACGACCCTGTCATCCATGGCAAGTTTATTCTTAGTAGAAGACATAAGAAGCTACGACAACTTTTTTGATTTGACAATTAGGTTATAATAAATCGAAAAGTAAAAATGATTTAACTCGTACCTCAAAATGTGAGATAAGCCTGCATTTGGCCCCTAGTATTTGAAATTTTTATGATTGCAATAGTATTTTATTTTTAAAAAAAAAGATTTGGTTAAAAAGAAGATTTTTTTAAAAAAAATTATGTATAATATTATTTTACTGAAAAATGTGCCACTGATAAGAAGAGAGAAAAAAATGAATTATAATTTTAATAAGACCAAACAAGAGTTAAAGTGGTTTTAGGCGGGAATCGTGTTGAGGTAGGGATATTCAGTAGATCGAGTTGAGCCGCTAGGCCCGTTTATTATCCGGCTCGGCTCAATCCATGCAAGTAAGCTCGCGCTTGCATATGGGCAAGTCGAGAGCGAGCTGGCTCACCCTTTTCAAATTACTTTTTTTTTTTTGTTGTTTTCAAAAAAAATAAAATTTAACATTTTTATCCAGAAGTATAATAATTATGTAAATTTGTAAGAAAATTCTATTTTGTCAAAAAAAAAATAATAATAATATTTCGTATACAAATTTTGTGTATAAAAAATGGAATAAATACAATTTAATAAAGAAACAAAATATACTTAAAATACTACCTTAATAGTCCGGAATGGCACACCTGAAAAGATGCCGGAAGACCACATTCACATTCTTGAAGCTTAAAAATAATAGTATGTACGAGTCGAAAAATATTTTTGAAAGTATATTTTATCGCGACGCATACTTGGGATAACGGATAATCTTTGCCTCTGTACAATAAGAAGGCTAAATAAATATTTAATAACGAGAATATAACAAAGTTCAAAAGTGAGAAACAAGATTCACAATGCATAGAAGATGAACATATATTTAACGAATTATAAAATAAAATGCATACACTATGTTCATCAAGATTCAAAACAATTTCATTTTAAAATTTATTACAAAATTTAGTTATTTCGTTTCTATAACGAATCGACGTTTCAAGACTGTTATAACTCACATTCAAAATTTATGTGAAAAAATTGAACTTTATAAATATTTTTTTGGAGATTATGAAAAAACTACGGTTAAGTGATTATGACTCCATACTTTCGATTTTGTATTTCTTCTCCAACCGCGCTACATGTACATAATCATTTACCGAATTTTTTACCGAATTGACAAGTAGCGGCCCCCTATTGGGGGGCTCCCGGGCCCACTGATGCCCTCCCAATAGGGGGCCACCACTTGTCAATTCAGTAAATGATTATGTACGAATAGAATTATTATTCTCAATTTACTTAAGCCCCCATTTGAGCTTCATTTTCTAAAAACTCATTTTATTCAAATTCATTTCAACATCACCTTTTTATAATAAATATTTTTTCCTACTATTTAATCACACGTTCCCCATAAAATCACCATTACAAATTTTTTTTTTTTTTTTCCAACAAAAGAATGGGCTCAAATATAGCCTAAATGATATTTCTGTGTAAGCAGGTGATTGTATCATAGACAGTAAAGAGTTAACATAACAGCAATATTCAAACACTCTTTCAGAACGAAAATAAAAATTAATTGCATCAGATACCCTCAAATACACTGAACTAGACATTACATAAAATATGCATCATAACAATGCAATAACAAATATAGAAATAGAGACTAGTAGTGAGAGCTAATGCTTTGAATTAAAGATTTAGAGAGTGAGAGCGGAAGCACGATTAGGCTCGCCTTGACAGTGACTCTCGAACTAACTCATGCTAGACGATAAGGGTTGTACGAGGTTTCCACTATTATACTCGTGTTGATGACTCGCTCGGGACTTGAGTCGAGCCAGCTCGACTAGATTATGGGACGAGCCGATGAGCGAATCCCCCACTTAACAGCCCTATGTTGAAGTAACCTACATTATATAATGGTAGGGTTTTGAGATCAATCATGCCTTTTTAAATTCTATTTTATGTTTTTGCAAGCATTAGTGATGAGCTTCATTTATCCAAATAAAGTAGATAATTTATTAATGTGCCATATTCACCTCCCCGCACTTCTTTATCCTTTCTTCAACATTAGGTGTCTCTAACCTTTCCTCGACGCGATTTCTTGACAATAAGGTACTTTGACATTATATGTCCGGGTACCCCCAAACTTAAGAGTATAAAATTCACTAAATGAGTTTCGTAATAGAAGATACGTTCTTTTATCATTGTGATTGTGCATTAATAATGGGATAATTGCAGTTCCTTTTAAATCTTTGAGTTTTTACCTTTGCCTTTTATTTTTGCATTCAAGGTCCCAAATCTTTCAATTGTGTGCAACTAAAGGGCAAATGAATGGAATCCTTACAAAATTCTGTTAATTGACCAATGAATTTATCTTTGACAATATTCTGACCAATTTAAAAAAGGATAAATTAGCAACTTTACATTTTCTCACATTAAACAATTAAAAAAAAAATTAGAAAATATCATCTTTCACCCCTTTCCCTTCCCCTCCCCCACCGGATTCGAACCCCATCCCTACCCCAAAAAACCAAATTCGGTGCCACCCACCCCCGTGTTGTCGTTGCGTACTGCCACTACTAAACCCATAGTCACCACTACCTAACCTACCATTTTCTTCCTCAACCCTTCTTCCTTTTTCACCATCTTCTCCCACCAAATCAAACTAAAATCGAAACCAAATGAAGAATCAAAATTGAACCCAGAGAAATTAGTTAAGATTAGAGGAAAGGTAATTGATTTTTCGTCAATAACATCAATGCTCATATTTGGCCTAGAAGACGACAATGAGCAATTAGGAATACATGACAGTGTTGGTTTGGTGTGTGAAGATCCTAAAATTAGTCATGACACCGAGCACCAGAACCCGATGAGTGATATTGTCTTTCACACCAAAAACCTCACAAACTCCTCGGTCATGGTACCTCGGAACTGCTCATCAACGGTCAACCCTTGGCCTCGCATACAGCGAACTTGGTCCATTAGGACTCTCCGATAAGCAGGGGCAGAGACAGCACTCGGCGAGTTGGCGAGCCGCTCGTGCTAACTCCATCGGAAATAAATGGATTATGAAACTTTGAAGAATGACATTAAATATTTATAAATGTACAAACTTTACACGATAGGTCGAGTAGCTAATATGACATAGTGCTAATTTTGCATGAAAGATGCAAGGGTTCGATTCTAGGAACCTATACTTTTTTTTTTAGCTACCAAATTGGTCAAAGCAAAATTTTATAACACATTTGCAACATGTGAGATTCGAACTAGTAATCAGCACATGATAATGAAACGCTTGACCGCTAAGGAAATTGAAGAATTATAGCAACAAATGTCACAAGAAAAATATATATATGATTTTATGAAATTAATACAGTATTTATTTTAAAAATTATTTTTTAAAACTAAAATTCAACATTACAATGACCTAGCAGTTGAACGGCTGACCCAGTGATTTGTACAATCAACAATCGGTTCGGGTACGATAACAATGCATAATATATATTTTTATTGTCAAATTTATCAAGTTATTTTGTAAAATTTAATTTGAGAAATCTAAATACTGTTCTTTATTTTTTTAAGAGCTCGAAAAACACTTTTTTAAGATCAAAAATAGTTTTAAAAATGATTGTTTTAAAAACTTTGTATAATTAATCATGTTTTATGTTCTATTCCTGCAGATAGGACTTTATCACAAGAATTCTATCTTTATTCAAACTCATCAATGGAACAATTCCCATCAAGCTTCAACTTCTAACCATGGTAGGACTCTTAGGGATTTAAGTAACTTAATCCTAACAAGAATGTCCTACATACCTCTATAAATATAATACCTCAATTCATTATCTAGGTACGCTTACATATAATTTTTAGCATATATTTTTTCGCATAAGTTCTATATCTAACTTAACCATCGGATGGGCGACGAGGAAACACCTTGACGTCTTTGTTTTAGGTACCGAAAGATTTTGTTCTTGCTTATTCTCACTCCTCGAGCTTGGAAATCAACAAGTACAATTTTTTGTAGCATCATTGGCGCCATCTGTGGGAATTGCCACCAAAAGTCATGATTAATACACGTTCAGATCTTTCTCCAACAAGCTCATCCATTTCAAACCATCATCCTGTTGAAGACCCTCCAGCCCCCCAAGAAAAATCATCACAAATACCAATGTCCCAACCAACAGTTGTAACTACCAAAGTTTTTGAGGAGCTCCGCCAACAAGTTGCTACGCTAACTTGTTTGTTGAGTCAAAGAAATCCCATCCAATACCAATACCACATAGTAGTTTTATGGCAGATGCTTGAGCTCGAACTCCTCGTACAGTTCCAGGTACCGATGATGCCAGAACTACAGGTGTACCTCGAACTAACTCGGGCTCGAGATCAGTTACTATGGACTCCACTGAACTCGTCAAGATCACCAGGACGGAATTACAGCTGGTATGTTTCAGAATACTCAGGGCTCAACATCTAGAGATATTGTCATAACCCTTACCAGACAAATTCAAATATCCCCGCATAAAAGAATACGATTGGACTACATACCAGATCAATCATCTCAACGTATATACCAACATCATGAATTTACAAGTGGCACCATATCCAATGATATGCAAAGCTTTTCCAAAAACTTTGACTAACACTGCCAAGGATTGGTTCTCTACCCTAGAGCCCAATTCCATCACTTCCTTCTCTGATTTAGCCAACAAGTTTTCTACCTTTTTTGCAAGTAGCAAGCGCATCAAGAAAACAACAATTTTCCTCATGCAGCTTCATCAAGGACCGAATGAATCCCTGTGTAACTTGATGACGAGATTCAATAAGGAAAGACAGATACCCAACCTTCATATCACAACAACAATCTTTGTCCTCATATATACCATAAGATGTAAGGCGTTTAAAATGTCTCTTTCAAAAATATCGCCAAAGTCAATGACCAAGCTCCTCACCCAAGTGAAAAGTACATTAATATGGAGGAGACATTGAACTCGAGAAAAACTCTTCATCCTTCCTCGGACCCGAACACAAAAGACAACATGATTCTAATCCCCGTCCGGAAGTTCCTAGGAATAAGCAGGGACATGAAACACCGTTGACATTATTCACCCAGTTGAACACTTCTAGGTCTAACATTCTAATGGAGATTAAGGATATGAATGAGCTTGAATGGCCTTCAAAGATGCAATCCCCTCTTAATACTTGAGATAAGAGCAAGTATTGTGATTATTATCCGAACAAGGCATATCCGAAAGACAATTGTTCTCTACCTCAGAACGACAACCTTGTGGATAGTACGATATACCATAAATTGTACAGCTTCCTCGATGTATTTTTTGGATATCACCATATCCTCATGGCTGAGGAATATTAAGAAAAAACATCTTTCATGGCCGACTCGAACATTGGCAACCTGCCAATTCTCACAAAACTAGACCTTGGAGATGCTCTGTTTTTATACTTGGCAGTTTCTCAAAATGCAGTAAGTGGTGTATTGATAAAAGAGGTCAACAAAGCTCAACAACCAATTTACTACGTGAGCAAGGTATTACTTGATACGGAGACCAGGTATACATTAGCTAAACAATTTGCTCTTTTCCTGGTAGTGACAACACGAAAACTGAGATAATATTTTCTATCTCATCCAATTGTGGTGCTCACGAATCAACCACTCAGCACATACTCTAAAAGCCCGACGTGTTTGGTAGACTATTTAAGTGGGCTTCTGAATTTGGTGAATTTGACATAGAGTTCAAGTCCCGACCCTCTATCCAGGCACATGCATTGGCTAACTTCATAGCAGAACTCATCCTAAGATCTCGGTGGCCAGGAGATAACCCGAACACTTCCACTGGTACACATGTGAGATATTTGTAGATGGAGCATCCAACTCCTCAGGGTCAGGTGATATTCACTAGCTTAGACAAACACGTAGAAATAAATGTGCACTCTGATATGAATTTGAAGTACAAACAATGAGGAAGAGTATGAGGCAGTTGTCATTGCTCTAGAGCTTGGCTTTCCCAGCTTTGTCCCTGGCCACTCCCACTTCGTCTCGAGCTTGCCACAAACCGACGTTAAGCTTAGAATTTTCCCTCGATCGAAAAGCCTTAGTCTCAAGATAAGATATATGTTGGTACTGACGATTGATTTCTTCCTTGAGCGAGAACACTTTCTTA